>CM041779.1:239369004-239421504 GCA_023374045.1 Limonium bicolor
AGGATTTACCACTACTTACATTTCCATATTCCTAGCTATCCCACTAGATCATTAACTGCACAAGTGCAATACCAAAACACTCAGTCCTACCGAGTGCAGAGACGTGAACCCTTGGCAGTAACTCTCTTATGAGATCGCAATAGGACTGATCATTACTCCTTCAGGTGGTGCTTCATCATTTGGTGCAGACTTCTGGCTTGTTTCCCGGTCTGTCTACCATCTTGTATTAACAACTCCATAGTATTGGGTGATTATTCACATACATTGGTCGCCTGTTGCGCACCATGTTCTTATTGATTCTACAGTATTGGTTCACATGGCATCTGCTGTTGCTAGCTTCAGCTCATGCATTTCCACCATTTATACCATGGTTTGGTGTTTATACTTCTGAGCTCCTTGAGCGTTATTTACTTATACCTTACGTTCCCACATATCGTGTTCGTTCTGAACCGGTTACTCCTTAGTTGTCAACAGCTGCTATTTAAGCTTATTTGACATCGCTTGGCAGCAATTGCATGCTCAAGCTTCACTACATAAGTAGTTCAGAAAGGGATATATTTTCATACATTTATTGATGGTATCCCCTTCTTGGGATCCATGTGTTCACCGCTCTCGCGGTCTCACATTTATGAGGGGTATCCTTGCTCGTTGGTTATTAACCTTTTATTTATGTCGTCCTTGGCCACTTTTCATATGGTTCACAATGGTTTTTACAACCGTTGGGTTGTGTATGGTAACAGTTTCATGGCATACTAGCCATATCGCCTAGAGCTCTGCTCATCATAGGCTGTTTCAAAGTGGTTACTCCTCCATATACCATAGAATGGCTTAGAGGTGATACTGGGCTCCATGATAAGATCATCACATCACGCTTCCGTTCGTTGGAGACCCTTTTTGTATCCTGGTATTGATTGATACCATTTATTAATTTGGGGTATCCCCTGTCAAGTGGGATCCCTTCGGTGTTCTAACCGAATGTTCGTTCCAATTGTGGTGTTCTTATCACAACATTTTGTTCGACTGTATTGACTTGATACCCTTTATGGATTGCTCCTGGGTATTATTGATTATGCTATTGCATCTGGTTGATATTTATGAATAAGTCCAGTTTGTTATCCCACCTTGCGGTTCCGGATCTGAGTTCCCCGTTGAGGGTTATAGCGTCTCCATTCTTAGGGTAGACCATTGTGTTTTCCCTTATGTTATAACGGGTTTGATATTCCCTTCGGTGATGAATGGTATTCCTCGGTACCTTGTATGATCACCCTGTGTGTTTGTGGTAGTTGTTCTGGGAATTCCATCCCGTTCATTGAACACTGATGTGTTAATGTTAGGCATTTGCCTTACAGTGTTTAGACTGGGTATCCCTTCCAGTCATCATGCTTTACTTTAATATCTTCGAGACATCTCCAATGTCTTTATTCAGTTGTTAGAGCTTCTCGCACTTTTAACTCTTAATGGTTCTCCTGGAGTGAGTTGCTGACTCCTTAGCTTGTAAGCTTATCTGAGTTCCCTTTTTACTCGTTTGAGGTATCCAACTGTTATGATTTGAATTTACTTATGATCTGTAGGACGGAGTTGACTACTTCCCGTGTTTCGTACACTACATGTATACATACGTGGGGCACCTTGTTGGCACGTTACCACTTACCTGACTATTTGTCGGGCCTGCAAGCTCCTTCGGAGTGCGGTCGTCCCACATCCCGTATTTGGGTACACTAGTAGTGTTCGTCACACGCCTAGGTGAAGTATTCTATTGTCAACTCCTCTTGTATCACTCTACGATACTCACCGTAAATCCGTTAGTTTGGTTTTTAAAAATCCAAGGTTTAAAAGAAGGGTTTGTGGTTTTTGAAAGAAAATTTGGGTTTCGAAATAACGGTTCGGTGTGAAAAGTAATTCTTCATGGCGTTGCCATGTCTGAGGTCTTGACCGAGTCCAGCTTCTCGTTGACCGGTATGTTCTTAATACCATGGTCGGGCCGTTAGGCCTTTCCAAGGTTCCATTATTCCTATTCTTAGGATACGTGGTCCGGTAGTCGCTTCTTTGTGGTCTTAGTACATTACTATGTACTTGTGGTGTGTTAGTGTTCCTCTACATGTTCCTGCCCTTACTGCACTTGACGTGGCAAGTGCGTGGTACTGGTAATTTTTGGGTAAACCTATTCCGATCATGGTATGGTTTCCGCTTGTATTTAATTGTCTGGTTGACTCTTCCCTTGATCATATTGATCTATGTTTGGGATACTCGATCCTTTTAAGTAGCTTCTCATTGATCTTGACATGGTTGCCTTGGTCAGGGTACTTCTCCAATCCTTGGAGATACCCATTTATTTAGTTTGTGTTTTTCCTTGTTGCTCGTTCCCACTGGTTTACCGTGGCGATTGAGCCATAACGGATTTAGGCACTACCCTTGTAGTCCTATCGGTTCATATCCCGTGGGTATCCTTGTAGCTGTGTAAGCTATGTCGGCCAGGTATTGTAACCTTTTGGCGTTGTAGTTTGGAGTTAATCACTCCTGACTATGTCCTTAGTCAGTTGGTATACCATTGGTGGTATCATCTAGCTACTGCTGTCCCGCAGACTTGTGTCTCAGGTTTCATTACTGTTCCTTTTCCATTTCGTTGCACGGTTAGTGCTTCTTTCCCTGTTGTTGGTTGTCTAGCTAGGGTTCGCGACTGCTAAGCATGTCACCCCATGCTGTTGTAAGTTGTAGCCTCCTTATGGTTGGAGTGCTCATTCAACCGCTATTGAGTGCGGGTATTGTTGTTTAACCGGGATCCATCTCCGGGTCTTCCAATCCTTGGAATTTACTATATGTCGGTTCTTGTTTACCATATGGTGGTTTCACCACTGCCAGATCGGGTTTTCCCAAGTGTGAGAGGACTTTCCTTCTATCTGGCGTTCTTTCCCAAGTTATACAGTGGGGTTTGCGGAGGGCGGGTCTGGTATTGTAGGTATCCGGTACTCACCGGTAGTTCCTAACTAGCATATCCCTAATGCTAACACTCAGCCCTTAGCCCTAAGGTTCTAATTCCTAACTCTGTATTCCTAAACTCGGTACTTCCAGTCATCAGAGCGATACTTCACTCTGATACCACTTTTTGTAACACCCCTACCGCTAATACCGTCATTACTGTACAAATACATACCTTCGCAGCGGATAATACATACACAACGGCGGGTGTACAATGCCGCTAGTCACCCACGTGACTAACAAGGCCAGCTACACTACTACATACTATCGGTCTGATGAATTGAACATACCGAGTGCTCTACACAATACATTACTTTTCCTTGCATATTCAACCATAATTCAATTACAACTCCAATACAATACTATACCGAGTCTACTACAATCCTTAAATTACCGGTACAGTTTGGACTTCCAAATTCGCATTGCAATTCGAATACAAATCCCATAATTAAACTACCCATGCTTACATAGCTATCCCCGTCCTACTCTCTGGTGGTCTCTTACCTTGACCATATCCGCTTCGGGTACCTGCACACTAAAAACGTTCCCCCTAGGGGGTCAGCCTACGCTGAATATGAAATCCGCATATACTGCATGCTAACCGCGGTACGCCGACTACTTTGGTTGGATATACATGGAGTTCATTTTACATGCATACATACATACTATCACTACACAATACAATCAACAATACTTGCTTACTTATACAAGGTTCAACACCTACCAAGGATAACAATTTGTTAGTCAACCGTTCGTTTAGTTATTTGTTCATCCGGTTTCGTCGGATGCTCTCTTTCTCCTTACACGGGTTCACAAGGCTTACACCAAGCTTAATCTTACTCACTCAATGTTTTACTCACTCTACGCTCAGTACCTTACTCATTATTTCACTCATGCTTTACTCAGTACTCACTGCTACCATTGCTTACTCTTACTCAGTACTCATCACTTACTCTTGCATACTCAGTACACATACTCTTCTCCTTACTCGTACTTACTCATTGCTCGCTACTCATTACGTACTCATACTTACTCATTACTCATACTCATTACTCATTACTCATTACTTTACTCATACATACGCAATACTCAATACTCATTACTTTTGGTCTCTGGGCGGAGTCATACACAAGACTCGCCACTGGGCCTACAATTCAAAGGCTATACACTTAGCTCCTCAAATATACAAGTGTCCATTTTTACCGGACTAATCAAATTCCTAACACTCCTCTCTTGGAGTATCTTACAATCTCATGGATTAGCCTAGAGGTATCTCTCTCGATAACCTCCACTAGCTTAGGGAATCGCCACCATCTAGTATTCTCAGATTTAAGGGTCCCCCAACGTATCGAATACTCTCATGTTCGGGACATTACTTCCATCAGTCGAGTCCTCTCATAGTGGGTCGACTAATTGCTAAGGGGTTTGAAGATCCCTCATCATTCTTTACTACTCTCTTGGTTCATGACTTGCACCAACATTATTTCCCCTAACAGGGTTCATTTATATACTACCACTACTTATTGTTAGTGGATTGTTCATTTCGGTTCTCCTAACGTTATCGGGTGGTTACTAATCCCGTACACTCTCTCACATTCCGGTGAGTTCATTGGTTTGTATTATCGTTTCTTGGTTCTTAGGTTTAGTGTGTTTCTACGTTTCCGTTAAGTCCAACACGACTCTTACTATGAGTCGCTAACAACAAGACTCATCTATGAGTCGGTCTACAGACTAAGTCAAGCCACACAATCAATCAAAAAGGGTTAGCTCATACAACATACAACAAGACATACAATGAAAGGCAATAAACCGTTTTCATGCTTTAGTCTTGATTAGCCGGCATACAGCATACAAATCAACGTAACTCGGTTAGCATACGGGGCATGAGGAAATCATACCTTTCACCGGAGTTAGCTTTACCATGTGTTCCCTTGTTCCTTGGTTCACATTTGTTCCACTGGAAATGTTTCAAACATTGTTATTAATGCTATGCTCATACGGTACATCAACAACTACTACTCCCGCACTTACCCCGTTGTCCCGTTGTTTTGGTTTAACTTAATGTTCTTAAACCTACAACTTTATTAATGGCTTCTCAAACTTGCTTACACTTCTTAGGGCCTTTAAATATCACCAAAGAAGGCCTTAACGACTGCAAACAGGTAAATTGATATACTAAAAACTAAATTAATTAAACCTAGAAAGTAGCAAATCAATAAGTCTGTCGGGTTGCAAAATTCACGGTCACTATAGTATAGAAAGTTAAGCAACCAGATATCGAACCGTGGGACTTGAATAAATAAGCCTAAGTCCTAAGAAAACTTGAAATTCAGGGGGTTGTGAATTGTTTTTGTGATTGAATTGAATAAATGCAAATCAAAGTTCAAATAAACAATAAATGAAAGTGAATGATGAGTTTGATAAAGTGAGTGGAACTCCGGGTTCGGGTCGTTCTTTACTGGTTGAATCTAGTAACATCTACAATTCAATTATGAGAAACGGAAAGGCCAATTCTTTCTATCTCTTCAGTGCTAAATCCTAGTTCATTGAAGAGCTCACCTATCAGAATATGTCAACTCTAATCTAGCAGTTGGCAAAACACATATAGGCAGAATAAACACGAAGAATTGTTAACGTTTGTAGAAAAGATTATCTATCCAACTAATCTCTCCCCAAATCCCAGGTTAATTCGAACTCCCTATTAGTCACCTTGTCTGATCCTAATAGGTTTCGCAGAACAACTCTATAAACTCGCGAAATTAATAGAGAAGATGAATGATAATCATTAACCTGGAAACAATCCATTACAGTCTCATAATCAAATTGCAGAATTCTTAACTACATTGTACCCATTACGAACAACCCTACCCCAGAGTTAATCCCTACTAGCCAGACATTGCAAAGAAGTAAATAAATACAATCAACATGGAATTCATCTAAAGGAAGAAAAACCCTCGAGTTGAACGATTATCCAGAATCAATGGCTGCAGGCGCAAGGTTGAAGATGATGGACTGACTCCCTTCTGCTGAAGCTCCTCCTCAATGTTGATCGAATGCTTGATGAATGGGGATGAAGATGAAGCTGATGCTGATGGTGTGGGTGAATGGAAGGAGCGTAGTTTTTCAGCGTGAGAGTGTTGTCATGTGGTGATCGGTAATGAATGATCTTCCTCTCATCTAATTAGGTCATTAAATAGAGTTTCCTTCCTCTTTCTCCCTTCAAAACGCCGAGCTTCTGCTGAATTTTTAGTCGTGTCCGAACATTGGTCCGACCTTCAATGTTCGGACACAATGCTTTGAGCGCTCTAATTCAGAAAGTTTCGACTTGTGTCCGAACTTGGATGTTCAGACATGCTCCGTACGACAGACTCCCGACTTTTCTCATTGTGAATCGCAGACCATGTCCGAACTTAGACGTTCGGACTGAAGTTCGGACATTCCATCAGGCGCAGCACACGAACTCTCGACTTGCGTCCGAACTTCGAAGTTCGGACACAAGCTCGGACACACCTTCAAAGTCCTCCAAATTCATCGTTCTGACTCCAATTCGACCCCCGTTTGTTGCATCATCTCCCTTGTGAGTTAATCTACTGTTTCCTTGGCTTTTCTCTGCATTTTAACATAGAAAACGTATCAACCCTTAACAAACAACAAACCAAAGGAAAACGTATGATAAGTGTGGAATATTATCCATGCGCGTAAGAAAAATAGGCATTAAGGACCACTAAAACCATTCATTTCACACTCATCAAACCTCCTCACACTTAACCTTTGCTTGTCATCAAGCAAAGCAAGAGTAAAACATCTCAGAATGCCTCAGGACCAAACCTTGGGAGTGCACAAAATAAGAAGTTAAGCCACAAAAACCACCCAAGCATCGATCTGCTCTTAACTGCATGTCTCTCAAACAATGAAGCACGCTTTTAAAAACAAAATAGATTTGAAGAAGTCAGATCATGAAACCAAAACGTAGAGTAACTCAGAACCTTCCAACCTTTTCTTTCTAAACCCGTGGATGACAAGGGGTGTGAAGTTCTGCCATATTCCGCAGAACCTTTCAACACCACGTACTCATGATCTAATTAAAAGATTTACCATAAATATAAGACTTTAAAGAGCTTCTCTTTTTTTCTTTTGCATACATATAATTTTTCGAGCAAATAATTCATCCCCCAGACTTTTCTCTCCATCCTTGTAACGGTTGGGTCTTTTATCCCAGATCAGACGACCTTAGGTAAACGGGTGATGAAGCACCCTAGGACTTAATAACTGGATGGAAGAGGCCTATTTTTGGTTCAGAAAATAACTTAGATCAGAGGAGTACCTTGCCTTTATCCTTCATTCTAGATATTCTCATCATTCCCAAGGTTCCAAGTTAAACCAGTTCTAACTTCACAACTAACTTGTCCACAGACATTTAACAAAATTCAGTCATTTGAAATATGATATGAGAGCACCACAGCTTTGAGCAAACCAACCCTAAAGGTCATTACCGGACTCAACTCCACAACTAAAGATCCACCCAAGTATTCAACACTAAGAAGCACTCTAAGGGAATTACCCCCCATAGCCCAAAACCAAACAAAAATTAGGGCGGGAATAAATGACTGACACATTCAGAAAGATCTCCCCCTTCCTCACACTTAATGAGGAGCAATGTCCGCATTTTTCAGAAATTTATCACAAGAAGGAAATCGGACTAAATGTGTCAGACTCACAAGGGTGAAATGAACAGTGACAGAGTTATACACGTTAAAGCACGGGCCGAACATTAACCAAAAAGGAAAAGAAACTGAAAACTCCCCTGATTTCTTTTGTGATGCTTTGAGGAAGAGGGTCTTCCTCACACTTAGTGTCCTGGTAGGGGAGAATGTTTCCTCACACTTGCTTCCAAGCTAGTGTCCGGCATGGAGTCAGCACAGTAAAGCACGCTTGCACACATTCAACAAACAAAAGAGAAAAGTATGCTAGAGCATCGCATTAGAGACAACAGTATTCAGAGTTAAAGAGTAGAACAAACTAAAATGGAAATAAATTAAAATACAACCCAATCGAACTAAAAGAAATAAGTCCAACACAACCGAAAACAAATCCACAAAGAAGTCCAGAAAAGGCTTCTAAACAAGAGTAGCAACGAGCAACGACATAATCACTGTGGGGGCGGGTAGTACGCCTGCCACTGCTGAAACTGCGCGAGCAGAGCCTCATAGTCCTCCTGAGAGCGGCGCGCCTGCTGCTGAAGAGTCTCGATCTCCGCCTGATAGCGGCGATCCATCTCCATGAAGCGGGACTCCAGCTGGTCAAACTCATAGCGAGTGACATACTCGCTTCCAGGGGCTGGCAGTGCAAGATATGCCTCCTCCTCGTCAGGTGTAGCAGTAGGAGCGGGCTCTGATGGTCCCTCACCCGCCTCTCGTTGGCGCTTCTGTGGTCGCGCTGCAGCCTTCTTCCTCCATTCCCCCTCTCTAAACTCAAACCACATCTTCTTCAGAGCTCCCACATCAATAGGAGACCGCGCAGCATGCAGCCCCGCAGACGGAATGGTAACCATCTGCCTCTTAAGGATGTGGCAGAGCATGACCGGAAAGCCTAGCTTGTGTTTGTCCTTGTACTCCATAATATACTGCATATGCAAGAAAATCACCCATGGCAAGTAAGTGATCTCTGCAGCCCCAGCAAACGCCGGATTCAGCACTGCCTGAAGAAGTAGGAAGTCAGTATGGTTCAGGTCCGAGCTCTGACGTGGTAGAACGTTCGCAGCCAGTAGTGCGAATAGACTCTCTCCTAGGGCTCTGAAGCAGATCAGTAGGGACGACCTGCTTTGATGTGCCATCCCCTCCGCGTCGTCGTGGTCCCTGAACCATGAGGGGGGTATAGTGTTAGATGGCAGCTGTCTTGAAGTCATTGGGGTTAAGGTGCTCAGGACGGTCGGGGGCAGGATAAGGTATGTCCAAATAGCGAGCAATCTCCATCGTGGAGACTGTCACTCTATCACCGTCTACCATGGATTTGATCTGACCATCCTGAAGATTGCATTCGCATAGAACATGCGCACAACTCGTTCAGAGTACTGGCCCCCCATATCCAAAATCTTGCCCCAGCCAAATGGGTTTAATAATGCCCTCAGTCCCAGCTGTTGCTCCAGTTCCGGTACCACACACCTCTCAGCAATGATATCTATCTCTGTTGCGAACCATTCTCGGGCTGCATCATTTCTAAATTCATTTTCTGGAGCTCGACGGCTGGAGCTTGCACCAGCCCTTGCAGCCCTCTTACCACGGCCTATGAATCTACTCAGCATCTGCACAATAAGGGTACCCAATGTCAATTAAACGAATTCAGCGAAATAGTTCTATTGACCGAATCTATCCAAATTCGACAGAGTGTCCCCTAAAAATTTATTATCCTCCACAACGCAGATTTAGCAACTTTTCATTTGCAATTGAGAATTATTACCATTGACCAGCAGAGATTAAACCAAAAGGAAATTCTATAGTCCAACCGTTTGTAACACTATCTCAGTCAATGGTTCTATCTCACCATGCAGAATCCACATATTCAAAATAACACATCAAAATAATGTGGTTCGACCAATTCTACCAACAATTCAACCCACAACAAAAATTGAATCTAATACATGCAGATTCAGTCAAACACACTCAACTCAAACAGCACCTTCTCGGCTAAGTTGCCACAGTTTGCTCAACTTAGTCACAATAACAATAAAAGAAGTTAAGAAGTAGAGAAAATACCTCGTTCAAGTTGAATGGAAGACTAGAAACAAGTAACACAAAGCAATCTGCAGGAATCGAACCCAAAAACCCCCAAAGCTGATAGTTGAGGTCGAACTGGTTTTGTTCAAAATCCGACTGATTGGAGATTTTTTTCTGGTTGATTTCGAGGCCGAGAGTGGTAGAGATTTGAAAAACGAGCAGTTTGGTACCAAGATTGAGAGATTTGGTGGAGATTTGAGGGAGTTGGGTGAGATTGGAGAAGGGAGGAATTGGGGTTGTTGCGGGCGTCGCGAGGAGGGAGAAGGGTTTGGAAAATTTTTAAGTCCGACCGTGTTCTTTTAGTTCAGAATTTTCGGGGTGTCCGAACTTCGATGTTCGGACCGAAGTTCGGACATACATACCTCGGCAGAGCTTTGCGTCGTGTCCGAACTTCGATGTTCGGACCGAAGTTCGGACATCTCATTTTCTTGTTTCACCGTACTCTCGAATCAGGTCCGAACTTCGATGTCCGGACCAAAGTTCAGACATGTCGTCTTGCACAACCTTTAGACTCTCGAATCAGGTCCGAACTTCAATGTCCGGACTGAAGTTCGGACATCACCAAAAATGCACTTCTTTGTTTCTTTTTAAGCTCAAGCCACTGCAGCAAAAACATTATCCTAAAACAAAACTATAAACAACAGAAAAACACAAGATTAAAATACCGATTCAACACTGGGTTGCCTCCCAGTCAGCTGCTCTTCTTTAATGTCTTTAGCTAGACAATTCCTGCTTGATCAATCAGAGCAAGTGTGGTGGGCAGCTCTACAACAGCCTACAGTGAATTCCTTCAACTTCCTCAATTCTTTCCGCATTTGCCAAGAGAACTTCTTCTTCTTCATGTTCGAGCTCGTCTCTTGAGAAATCATCTTTGTTGAAGGTTTGAATTCACTCTCCAAAAAGAATATTGCCTGCAAGGGGAAAAGATTATGATCAGTACCAAGATAGCTTTTTAATCGAGCACCATTTACCTTAAAGGTTTCACCAGCCTTATTCTCCAGCTCGTATGCTCCATAGGACGTAACTCCCACAACTCTGAAGGGGCCTGACCAATGTGACTTTAGCTTCCCAAGGAAGAGACGTAGCCTAGAGTTAAAGAGCAGCACTAGATCCCCCACTTTGAAGTCTCTCTTTTGTATCATCCGGTCATGGATCCTTTTGGTGCGCTCTTTATAGATTCTTGAGCTATCGTACGCCTGGTCTCTCAGCTCCTCTAACTCAGAAAGCTGGAATCGCCTTTTCTCTCCAGCAGCACACAAATCAAAGTTAAGAGCCTTTAAAGCCCAATAAGCTCTATGCTCTAGCTCAACTGGGAGATGACAAGCCTTCCCGTATACTAGCTTAAAAGGAGACATCCCAATGGGAGTCTTGAATGCAGTTCTGTAAGCCCATAGAGCATCGTCAAGCTTGATAGACCAATCCTTCCTGGAGGAGTTGACTGTCTTCTGGAGAATCCATTTCAGCTCTCGGTTACTTACTTCTGCTTGCCCGTTAGTTTGGGGGTGATAAGGTAAAGCAACCTTATGAGTCACCCCGTACTTCGTCATCAGAGAATCAAAAGCCTTGTTGCAAAAGTGAGACCCTCCGTCACTGATGATAGCTCTTGGTGCAGAGTGGATTTATCGTGAGTTATTAGCACTGGTGAAATTGATAAAAGAAAGAAATTAATACTCAAAATATCCGTCGGGCTGCAAATAAAACCCGGCGCAGTAGTATAGAAGACAGAAGCGGCCGGGGTCAAACCGTGGGACTTATAGCGAGATAAAATAGTTCCTAAGCTTGTCACAAAAGGGGGGAAGTTAATTGACTTGTTTTAGAGAAAATATTAAGCAGATTAGAAAACTGAGTGCAGATGAATTAAATGGAACTCCGGGTTCAGGTTAATATGATTTAATTAATTGTGCTATCTCTACCGGTTTAATAAAATAGTTTGGCAAGATTCCTGTAATTTTCTTAAGGTCCGATGAAACTCTTAAGAACTCGTTTACCTGTAATGCAAGGTCCGATGAAAACTCAAGCAAAAGCCTGTAAACGGCAGAGGAGTATGAGGCTTTATTCTTGCAACATGTATTAACTTAAACGATGAAAATAAGTTCTTACAGTTTTACGGCTTGATTAACCCATCTGTTTCTAACCAATGAAATTAAAAACAGACTTAGTAAGGCTTTTTAATAAACCGATGAAATTTATTAAAAAGGGAGAGAAACAAAACTTTAATCGTAACAAACTGAATTTATTTTAACCGGTAGAAATATATTACACAGCTAACAAACCATAATTTAAACCCTTGCCCGGAGCAAATCCTCCTTAGCCCGACATATTAACTGGTAATAAGTCAGACAGAGGTTGGACGTAATAATAGCACGGAGACGTGAATAGTGAATGAAGAAATGAAGAGAACGAAGTGTGGAACATGTACGTAGGTTATTGTAAGTGAAGTGGGTGAATTGGAGAGTTAGAGAACTGGGGACTGAATGGAGTGTAATGATGTACGGGAGTGATTTACTGAAAGAGAATGAGATGAGGTGTGTGAGTGATTTTCTGGTTTTCTCCGTGCACTCGTACAAGGTTGCAGGGAATGGTTATTTATAGAAGAAATGAAGAGGCTTCCGTAGAGGATTTGCAGTTGACTGGTTCATTGATTGAAGCATTGATTGCTTCATTTATTGTAAGGGACAGGAGCTGGAGACGCGTGAGGGAAATAAGGTAGGCGGTGCGGAGTAGATGGATATGGCGAAGCAAGTTGGAGACGACGACGAGCGAAGAAGAAAACTGGTCGCGTCGATTGATTTTTATTCACGACCGCTTGTTGTCCTCCTAGGCGTCCGCCCATGAAGCATGCAGACATCTCTGTGTCGACCTCTGGCCGTCCGCCCTCGCTTCCGCCCATTTCCCAGGCGGTCACTCCTCTTCCGCCGTCCGCATCTGCTACCGCCTATTTCCCAGGCGGACACAAGTTGGTACCGCGTGTGTTGTCCGCCTTAATCCCACGCGGACACATGTAGTACTCATTTTTTTCTACAAACTTTGACCGGCTCTAGATTCTTCGTTTCGACTCCGTTTCCTGAGCCGTTTGCGTCTATACGTTCGTCTCTTCGTCTACTTTACTCCCAGCTTGGTTTTCCCCATGGTAAACCAATAATTTTGTGAGATAAACAATAAAACATAAACTAGAGGAAAACTAACCGAAGTGGAGAAATGAGCAAGAAAAGTGCTTATATTATATATGAAATACACCTATAAAACATGCTCATTTGGACACTTATCACTTGGCACACCAAATCTGGTAAAGATGTTCTTCTTCAAGAATCTCACCACAGTTCTTGCGTCAGCAGAAGAGCAGGGGATTGCTTCGACCCATTTGGAAACATAATCTACAGCAACGAGGATGTAGTGGTTTCCGTGAGAAGAAGGAAATGGGCCAGTGAAGTCAATACCCCAGACATCAAACAGTTCAACTTCGAGGATTCCCTTTTGAGGCATCTCATGCCTTCTTGAAGTGTTCCCCATCCTCTGGCAATTATCGCATTGAGCACAGAAGCGGTGGACATCTTTGTGTAGAGTGGGCCAGTAAAAACCACACTCTAACACCTTAGCCGCTGTCCTAGTAGGACCGTGGTGACCACCTGCCTCTCGGGAATGGCAGAACTCAATCACACTGTTTACCTCTTCATCAGGGAGACATCTTCTGATTAAACCATCAGCACAAACTCTGAAGAGATAGGGGTCCTCCCAAACGTAATGACGGGTCTCAGACAGAAACTTCTTCCTCTGGTTGTAACTTAGATCATGGGGAACCAAACCAGAGGCAAGATAGTTAGCCAAGTCAGCGTACCATGGCTCTTTGACTTTCCCAATTACAAAGACCGTTTCGTCGGGAAAGAATTCATTTATGGGGACCCCGTCATCTGGAGTCTCAAGCCTAGATAAATGATCTGCTACCCCATTCTGCTTCCTTGCTTATCAACAACTTCCAAGTCGAACTCTTGGAGAAGCAGGATCCATCTTAGGAGTCTAGGCTTAGAATCATTCTTTTGGAACAAGTATTTCAAGGCAGAGTGGTCGGTGTGAGCAATTACCTTACTTCCCAGCAAGTAAGGCCTGAACTTGTCAAGAGCGAACACCACAGCGAGTAGCTCCTTTTCAGTGGTGGTGTAGTTCTTTTGCGGCTCCGTCAGAGTCTTACTCGCATATGTGATAACCCTCAAAATTTTATCCTTCCTTTGACAGAGTGCAGCACCAACAGCGAAGTCACTAGCATCTGTCATTACCTCAAAAGGAAGGGTCCAGTCAGGGGGAACCACAATGGGGGCAGAGATGAGTTTATTCTTAATAGTTTGAAAAGCCTTCAAGCATTCTTCTGAGAAGTGAAATTTTACATCTTTCTGCAGAAGATCAGACAGGGCTTCGCAATTTGAAAAGTCCTGGATGAACCTTCGATAGAACCCTGCGTGACCCAGAAAAGATCTAACTCCTCTGACTGAAGTGGGAGGAGGTAACCCCTCAATGACTTCCACTTTTGCCTTGTCCACCTGAATGCCATCTTTGGAGACCCTGTGCCCAAGCACTATACCCTCATGTACCATAAATGGCACTTCTCCCAATTTAAAACCAGGTGGGTCTCCTCACATCTGCTTAGTATCTGATCCAGCTGATCAAGACACACATCAAAACTCTGGCCATATACCGAGAAGTCGTCCATGAAGACTTCTATGCTCTTCTCAATAAATTCGTTGAAAATGGCCATCATGCACCGCTGGAAGTGGCTGGTGCGTTGCAGAGACCAAATGGCATCCTCCTATAGGCAAACGTGCCATAAGGGCAGGTGAAGGTGGTCTTCTCCTGATCCTCTGGCGCGATGGGAATCTGGAAGTAACCGCTGTATCCATCAAGGAAACAGTAGTACTCCTGCCCAGCCAGCCGCTCCAACATCTGATCGATGAACGGCAGCGGGAAATGGTCCTTCCTTGTGGCCTCGTTCAAACGCCTGTAGTCTATGCACATCCTCCAGCCAGTGGTCTGTCTTTGAGGCACCAGTTCTCCCTTATCATTGGGCACCGCCACAATTCCTCCTTTCTTGGGAACGACTTGCACAGGAGAAACCCAGCGGCTGTCAGAGATGGGGTAGATGATGCCCGCATCCAAGAGCTTCAATACCTCGGCTTTCACTACTACTACTTCCTTCAGGTTTGGGTTTAATCTCCTTGGGGTTGCCTCACTGGTTTGATACTATCTTCCATGTAGATCCGATGAGTGCAAACCCTGGACTAATTCCTTTTATATCTGCCACTGACCACCCCAATGCTCCCTTGTGTCTTCTTAATACCTCCAGAAGTCTGCTTTCCTGCGAAACAGACAAAGAAGAAGAAATAATAACCGGCAGGGCGCTACCCTCTGCCAAGAAAGCATATTTAAGGTTTGAAGGGAGAGTTTTTAATTCAAGAGTAGGGGGTTTCTCTACTGAAGGAATGAGCCTCTGAGTAGGCCTGTCCAATGGCTCCACAGGAGGAGCATGAGGGCGAAAATAGGTTCGTCCCTGGTTAAGCTGCTGGACAACAGTAGCTACCTCAGTGCTCTCCTTGTCATCCTCAATCGAGTGGCATAACACCTGTTCTAACAGATCAGAATTCTTAAACAGGAAGGAAGAGTCATCAGTACTTTCAGCGACAAATGCATCATAATCATCAGTATAGTCGACATCAATAGAAAGCACAGCATGGGAGGAAGCATTTGTTCTCATCATCTTGGTGATATCAAAACTAAGCTCCTCATTATTAAATTTAAGGGTGATTTTTCCTTTGTCAACATCAATGACAGTTTTAGCAGTTCGCAGGAATGGTCTACCCAAAATTAATGGCACTTCCACATCCTCATCCATATCAAGAATAACAAAATCAGCAGGGAAGAAGAAGTTACCAACACCTACCACAACGTTCTCAACCATACCACGAGGTTTGATTGAGGAACGATCAGCCAATTGCAAATTAAAATTGATCGGGATAAGCTCACCAGCATGAAGCTTCCTAAACATTGAATACGGCATCAAATTTATGCTCGCTCCAAGGTCGCAGAGTCCATACCCACAGTCCATGTCTCCTATGGTGCAAGGGATGATGGGCTGCCCTGGATCTCCACACTTCGGAGGGAGCTTCTGCTGGATGGCTGCAGAGCACGTCTCTGTCAGCTGAACAATCTCCTTTCCTTGAACCTTCGCTTGTTAGAAATCAAATCCTTCACAAAGCGAGCATAGTTAGGCATCTGCTTGATAGCATCAATCAAGGGAATATTAATAGTAAGCTTCGAAAATACACTCAAAAATTTCCCAAATTGATCATCAAGTTCTTTCTCTTCAATCTATTAGGGAAAGGAAGTTCCTTCGGAACCACCTTACCCTTGGAGTTTTTAGCATTTAAAGTATGAGAAGGGGAAGAAATAGGAGCCTGGGTCTCCTCAACAACTACCTCAGGAGGGGCTGAGGGCCCTGACGGTGCACCAGTGCTAGAAGAAGGGCGACCGGTCTCCTCGTCAGCTTGATCCTCAGCCACTTGATTTCTATTTATCAATTGCTTCCCGCTTCTTAAGGTAACTGCTGCCACCTCTTCAGAATCTGAACAGTCCTCAACTACCACGGTTTCTGAGACCGTCACTGCCTTCAACTGAGCTTTAGGATTGGGGTCTGGTTGGGAAGGCAGTGATCCAGACGGTCTTTGCTGTAGAAGGAACTGAGTCAACTGACTCATCGTTCCCTGCATCTCCACCATGGCGTTCTCGAGCTTCTGCTGGCCAGCTGCCAGATTCTGATTTATCACTGTCTGTTGTTCTTGAGAGGCCATCAGTTTATCCATCATCTCCTTCAGATTAGCATTGTTCGAGCTCAGTGATGATGGCTGAGCTGGGGACTGCTGTGGCCTAAACTGATTGTATGGGGGCCTAACAAAACCGGGTGGTCCTCCCTGACTTGCCCTCTGAGGCTGCATCTGCTGTGAGTTGAGGGCGTTATTTGGATTACCGTACCTCAGGTTTGGATGCTGGTTCTGCATCCAAGGCTGCCTGTTGTACTGACCAATTACATTTGCCTCCTCAGTCTGCCTCATCTCAGCAACCATCGGGCAGTCGTCATAATCATGGCTGTCTCCGCACTGAGAACAGCATACCTCATTTGGACCAGTAGACACCTTCTTGACGGAGTGCACAGATGTCTGTCCCATAGTGAGCTGCTCGAGCATCTTCGCCATGTTACCCACTGTACTTAAGTGGGCCTGCTCAGCAGCAATTTGCTCCATCATAGGATCTGGAGTCCGAGAGGAAGTCTGCCCAACTGTGAAAACTCTTCCACCACTGTTGCTCCACTGGCGGAGCTCCTCGCAGTAGGACTCCATGGCTGACATAAATTCTTCTCCACTTTTAGCCAGCAAATTTCCACCTAGTGCAGCTCGGACCTCGCCTCTATGCTCATCTCTCAGCCCTTGGAAGAACCCCTGGGCCAAGGATGTCATGTTCTGACCATGATGAGGGCACTGGCGGAGCAGCTCCTTGAATCTATCCCAAGCTTCGCAGATTGTCTCACTGCCGGACTGTCTGAAGGCGGTCAGGTCAGCGATCATCTGTCTGGTCCGGGAGATGGGGATATACTTCTCATAAAACCTCTCCGTCATCAGCTCCCAGGTAGTGATGATACCTGGTGGTAGACGGTGGAACCACTTCGATGCTTCCCCTGATAGACTGTGCTGAAATAGGCACAGCCGAGCATACTCCTCCAGCCCCTGAGACATCCCCAACGAATCCAGATGGACTAAGAAACGATGGACATGGTCGAGCGCATCAGCCGGGTCTGCGCCTGAGAAGGTCCCTGCTGGATGATTCCTGACAGCATTTGTTTGATGGCTCGGTTTCAGCTTTTGCCATTCTGCTGTTAATTCTGCTGTGAGGTTCGGTAGAGTCACAGGTCCTCTTCTAGGAGCAGCTGGCGGGCGATTAATTCTTCCCAATGTGGACTGCTCATTATTTACCGGTCCGTTGGCAGCCATGGTGAAGGTGAGTGCTCTTCTCGCCCTACGAGCGGTACGGTTGATCTCTGGGTCTAAATTGAATCTTGGTGGGCCTCGAGATCGGGTGCCGTGCATTCACCAAACACCTGCACAGTTACACAAATAAAACACGAAGCTTTTAAGTTAGTGCTGTATGAACAGAACAGCAATTGAAAAATGCGTATAAACAGCTACGAAAAATGCTGAATGTAAAAATAGAACACAATAGTAAAACAGAGAAAAATAAATAACGCAAATAAAATAAAGTAAAAAAACATTGACAACCAAGGCAAAGGACTTGACAAAGTCAAGTCCCCGGCAACGGCGCCATTTTGCAAACAGGTAAATTGATTACTAAAAACTAAATTAAT
Source organism: Limonium bicolor (assembly GCA_023374045.1). NCBI lineage: Eukaryota > Viridiplantae > Streptophyta > Magnoliopsida > Caryophyllales > Plumbaginaceae > Limonium > Limonium bicolor. The sequence continues at coordinate 239,387,152 of CM041779.1, forward strand.
TAAACCTAGAAAGTAGCAAATCAATAAGTCTGTCGGGTTGCAAAAATCCCGGTCACTATAGTATAGAAAGTTAAGCAACCAGATATCGAACCGGGACTTGAATAAATAAGCCTAAGTCCTAAGAAAACTGGAAATTCAGGGGGTTGTGAATTGTTTTTGTGATTGAATTGAATAAATGCAAATCAAAGTTCAAATAAACAATTAATGAAAGTGAATGATGAGTTTGATAAAGTGAGTGGAACTCCGGGTTCGGGTCGTTCTTTACTGGTTAATCTAGTAACATCTACAATTCAATTATGAGAAACGGAAAGGCCAATTCTTTCTATCTCTTCAATGCTAAATCCTAGTTCATTGAAGAGCTCACCTATCAGAACATGTCAACTCTAATCTAGCAGTTGGCAAAACACATATAGGCGGAATAAGCGAAGAATTGTTAGCGTTTGTAGAAAGATTATCTATCCGACTAATCTCTCCCCAAATCCCAGGTTAATTCGAACTCCCTATTAATCACCTTGTCTGATCCTAATAGGTTTCGCAGAACAACTCTATAAACTCGCGAAATTAATAGAGAAGATGAATGATAATCATTAACCTGGAAACAATCCGTTACAGTCTCATAATCAAATTGCAGAATTCTTAACTACATTGTATCCATTACGAACAACCCTAACCCAGAGTTAATCCCTACTAGCCAGACATTGCAAAGAATAAATACAATCAACATGAATTCATCTAAAGGAAGAAAAACCCTCGAGTTGAACGTTATCCAGAATCAATGGCTGCAGGCGCAAGGTTGAAGATGATGGACTGACTCCCTTCTACTGATGCTCCTCCTCAATGCTGATCGAATGCTTGATGAATGGGATTGAAGGTGAAGCTGATGCCGATGGTGTGGATGAGTGGAAGGAGCGTTGTTTTTCAGCGTGAGAGTGTTGTATGTGGTGATCGGTAATGAATGATCTTCCTCTCATCTAATTAGGTCATTAAATAGAGTTTCCTTCCTCTTTCTCCCTTCAAAACGCCGAGCTTCTGCTGAATTTTAGTCGTGTCCGAACATTGGTCCGACCTTCAATGTTCGGACACAATGCTTTGAGCGCTCCAATTCAGAAAGTTTACTTGTGTCCGAACTTGGATGTTCGGACACAAGTTCGGACATGCTCCGTAGACAGACTCCGACTTTTCTCATTGTGAATCTCAGACCATGTCCGAACTTAGACGTTCGGACTGAAGTTCGGACATTCCATCAGGCGCAGCACACGAACTCTCGACTTGCGTCCGAACTTCGAAGTTCGGACACAAGCTCGGACACACCTTCAAAGTCCTCCAAATTCATCGTTCTGACTCCAATTCGACCCCAGTTTGTTGCATCATCTCCCTTGTGAGTTAATCTACTGTTTCCTTGGCTTTTCTCTGCATTTTAACATAGAAAAAGGTATTAACCCTTAACAAACAACAAACCAAAGGAAAACGTATGACAAGTGTGGAATATTATCCATGCGCGTAAGAAAAATAGGCATTCAGGACCACTAAAACCATTCATATTTCACACTCATCAACAACTCCTAAAACCAATACCATTCACTTCCCCATCATTAGCCACCTTAAAAACACATTCTGTTGCAAAAATAGCATGGTCCTGGTTTGTGTCCGGGTCTACAAACCCGGACCAGACACTGAAATCCCGTTCTGGCCTATTTTACAAGTGGTCTGGGTATATGTCCGGGTTTACAAACCCGGACCACCCTCTGAATGCACTTGCTGCCATGTTTTTGCTATGGTCCGGGTTTGTGTACTGATTTGCAAACCCGGACCACCTTGGAACTGTCAAAATTTACAGTTTTCCACCAGTTTTCAACCCCTAATTCACCCCTAATCATTTCCTAATCTTTCCACACATTTCCTACTTGTTTACACACCTCAAACATGCACTAAACCTGTAACACCCCAACCGTTAAGCACGTCATTACCTCATAAATTGTCACCAATTACTCTTACTCACGCAGCGGAACTCTAATTACAACGAGGGGTGAAACAACGCCAATAGCCACCCATATGGCTAACCAGGCCTTCCTTACATACCGTAACGGTCTGATGAACTGGAACAACCGAGTACATAACACAAATACAATACTCAAATCATCTCTTTACTATACCGAGTCTACAATAAATGGATGCCGACAACACATTCGGTCTTACACCTCTTTCAATACATAAGTAATTAAAACTAACTACCCATGCAACCCACCGACCCCGTCCTACTCTCGAACGGTAACATCTTCGGTGTACCTGTAAAAATAAAAACATCGCCCCTAGGGGCTCAGCTTAACGCTGCATATGAAATTCGCATACCCCGAGCGCTAACCGGGGTACGCCGACTACTTTTGTCGGATATACATGGAGTTCATTAGTCAAACAAATGCATCATAGCAATACAATATATATGTGTATTACTCATGGAATCTACATCCAATCACGGAACACGATTCCTAACTAACATAGCAAGGTTGTTAGTGGTATCTGGTTACTCTTAGGCCTTGAGGGTTATTCCTCACCATGCCTTGTTTACTTATTCAATACCTCACCCGCTCTTTCGGGTTACTTATTCATATACATACCCATTCTCTTGGGCTACTCGTACTATACTCACCCACACTCTCGGGTTACTTATTCTCTTTATCTCACCCATACTCTTGGGTTATTTACTCATTATCTCACCCATACTCTTGGTTATTTATACTCATTATCTCACCCATACTCTTGGGTTATTTATACTCAAGCTTTTGTAGATTCTCGAGACGCTACAGGTCTCCTACGTCACGCTTGTTACTCTTGATACATACTTAGGCCAAAACTCATGGCTCTCTAGCATAGTCTACTTCCCCGGTTTCGACCCTACTCTGGGTCTAGCATGGTGGGAAGGTTCAACTAGCTCACGGAACTCTCTCTTAGTTCCTATCTCTTTTACTTAGGTCCGACTACTCTCGGACTACTCTCGTTCCCATACACTCCTCTCTCGGAGTTATAATAATATCATGTATATTAGTCCAGAAGCATCACTCTCGATGTTTCTAATGACTTGGGAACATTACTTTAGTTCGGTTAATCTTAGGTTTTAAGAGTTACCCACACATTTACTTTACTCATACTTTCGGTTACTTGTATATACCAGGTAAAATCCTCATATAGGAGGTCGGCCATGTCTCAAGGGAGCTACTAATCCCTCAGGTCTCTTTTACCATCATCGCTAGTTCACATCTTCGAACTATCTTAAATCCTCTTGAAGGAGGTTCACTTATCTTTCCACTCTCATTTGTTTCGTGGATTGTTTCAATGTGGTTTTCTAACCATTATCGGGTATTTACTCAACCCGTACTTCTCCTCACATTCTAGGGAGTTCATTTGTTTGCGTTACCGTTATACTCTAACGGATAGTTTGTGTGTTTGCACGTTTTTGTCATCATGAGCGTCGACCCGATCTATGGGTCTCTAGCTAAACGTTACTCACTACGAGTCGGTCCATTCACTATGTTAGACCACACCGGCATACAAGTATGTTAGCTCATTCAACATACAACAAGGCATACATAATCAAACAAGGGATTATTTTCATGCTTTAATCTTGATTAAGCCAGCACACAAACACACAAATCAACGTAACTCGGTTAGCACGCGGAGTATGAGAAAATCATACCTTTCACCGGGGTTTTTACTTTTACCGTGCCATCTCACCATGCTCGGGTCACGCACGATTCTCTGATAATGTTTCAAACATTATTATTAATACTAAGCTCATACGGTACATTATTAAATGCTACTCCCGTACTTACCCCGTTATCCCGTTATCTCGGTTTTACTTTTGTTAATTTGAGTTCTCACTTCTCAAACACTTCTAACACTTTCTTACACTTCCTAGGGCCGTAACATGTTCCAAACAATGGCCGTACTTAACATCTTATAAACATAACATTCTAATTTAAACCCCCATCATTTCCAACCTTAAAAATGCTCTCTGTTGGTTCTGGGGGTGGTCCGGGACCTTGTCCTTACCCAAGTCCCGGACCTATTGCAAACTTAACTCTCGGCGATTTTTAACATATGGTCCGGGACCTTGTCCCTATCCCAAGTCCCCGACCAGCATGGTTGTGCAGTCTCGACCTATTTAAATGGGGTGGTCGGGACCTTGTCCATACCCCAAGTCCCGGACCAAGTGCAGGTAAACTCTCGGGGTGATTTTAGCAGGTGGTCCGGGACCTTGTACCTGACTCAAGTCCCGGACCAAACGTGGTAGGAGGAAACTCTCGGTATGAATAAAGGGGGTGGTCCGGGACTTTGTCCAAGGACTAGGTCCCGGACCCTGCTACAAATTTTACAGATTGGCAATTTCAATTTGTTACAACTCCATTCTTCTACCATTTGATTATCCAATCTTTCCCACCTTAAATCCTCATGTTTAAGCACTTATTTACCCTTCTTAATCCCTTAACTAAGCACCAAGTGCACTCACCAACTCTAATTAATTTCACTTACAATCACTTACACTTCATAACTAGTTTTTCTCTTGTTTTCTACTAACTTGTAACAGATTTGGTTTCTTCTTTAAACCATCCTAACCTCACTTACTGAAGCCATTCCAAGCATTCACATGGCATTTTTTTTTTACTCCTAACACACACTCCTCTAGTTAGGTTCTCAAAACATAAACCACTTAACCAACTTCTAAACATCCTTGTTTCTTCCTTTAAAAAAGAACACCCTAGTCCATACATCCCTAGGAAATTTGACAGCACTTACTTGCTTTACTGAGCATTTTCACCACACTAAAATCAACTCACAAGCACTTCTTCTCCCTGTTTGGTTTAAACATCAAACCACATCAAATTCCATTATTCACCATCTAAACTAGCTTAGTTCCCAAGCTTATTCTCATACTTAAACAACATTAAACAATCTCATTCAACTACCATCATCGTAGTATCGTAACTACACCCATGCAAGAGCATTAATTCAACTCTAAAATCTATTTCACAAGCCAAATAAACTAACACAAGGTAAGCTTTACCTTGTTTGTTTTCTATTTTTTCTTTCTCTTCTTCCTCTTCCATTTGCTCCATCTTCTCTCCTTGTTTTCACAACACACAAGAGGGTCTAGATTGCCATCTACATCTTATTCCTCCATACACACATAACAACCTAATTAAGTCAAATTCTCCACACCAAAACTAGTATTTTAAGGAGCTAGTTTTTAAAGCTTAGCTTAGGTATTACCTTAGAAAGTCCAAGAGGATAGCTTGGCAATCAATTAGAGGCATTTCCAACACTCCACAAGGGCAAGGAGCTCACGGCTGAAATGGGGAAAATTTTCAACGTGGAGAATTTTTCCAAAATTGGAAGAACTAGCTAGAAATGAGCAAAACTCTTGCTTATTATTACCTTAAGGCACCAAGGTGATGAAGAAGAGTCAAAATCAGCTCCTCAAGCTTCGAAAGGCAAAACACCCATGGAGGTGAAGGTGGAGGAAACAAGATTTTGAGGGGTGGAAAACGTAGCCCTCGCCGATACGAATCTAACGGTGGCAATTTGTGCGATTCGGTGAGAGATGAGTGAGTTAATGGAGGAAGAAGGTGGGCTGTGTGCTCGCTTGTGAAATCGTCGATTGACAGTGGAGGAAGAAGAAGGGCTCAGGTGGGGAAAGAAATTATCGTGAGAGATAGAAGAAGAGAATGGGGAGTGAGGGTATTAATGTCTCATTAACTATTCACTCCCTTTACTTTAATATTTTGTCCTTTTGTGACTAATAAACTAGCTTGTTTATTTAAAGGCATGTATGAGTACCAATTAAAACCGGTCCCACTACAATATTAAGCTGGAGCATTTTTCGGATTCTGACAGAAAACGCTCGTTATTTTACCGGTTTAGCACTATTCACTAACCGGGCCCTTTTTTCGGATTTTCTTGATTCTTTATTTTAATGGCTATTAAGCTTCCATTAATACTAATTATAGTTATTTAATCAACTATAATTTTTACGGGTCCGTTGACCACTTAAAGTCACGTTTTCGTGTTTTCTCGAAAAACGTGCTTAAAAACTCCGTTAGCGTTTTAACCCTTTATTTGGATCCGTTTTCTTCGGGAATCATTCCCGTATAATAATTAGGCCTAACTAAGCCTTAGGAATCCATCTCAGACCCTTACGAGATCATTTATCTCTTATTTAAATTTAATGCGCATTTTAGCGTTTTCGCGTTTACGCATTTTCTCTTTTCTTTGGTTTTATTCTTTTTACCAATACTCTCTAGGCACAATTAGGCCCTTAATAATTTTTTTAGAGTAATTAAATCACCATTTTTAGATCCGGGGTATTAAAATCTACCCCCCTTAGGAACTTGTCCTCAAAGTTGATGAATCTAAATGGTTACTCTCATGGGCGTACTATGCCAAGGTTATAATACATGTACAACCTACAGACTTCACAAGTCTGTCTCATTTCATACTACACATACCTCACACATATCACAGCATGTATAGCAATCAAAAATACTTTTGTTCTCTCTCCATGGAATCGGTCCGAAGACAAGAAGGCACTACAGTCCTCGAATCCATGTTGAGTAATATACTACTGATCCCTCAGGTACCGGTCACGTTGAACACTTACTCTTTCTGTTCACGGCCGTTTCATGACAAATGGGCACTTACTCTCTCTGGCCCACGGTCCCTTCGGTTCTGATCAAAACATTACACATATACATATCCTCAGGCACTCTGGTTGACTCACTCAACACAGGAACATCTCAGGGTACTCTCCCCGTCCTGCTGCCTTTGGAAAAATCACACACTGACACCGCCCCAACCGGTCACTTAGGACCGCCGCACGTACGGTGCAATGGTTTCAAAACTAATACACGCCACCGTTCTACCGGTCATCAAGACTTAAGGCCACAGCCATCGGCGGGTGATAGCGGTTTCAAAACCAGTTTCCGTTTCCATCTTCATACTTGAAGAAAATTCTTTTTCAAAATCTATTGATATTCTTTTTAAAACATCACACAACTCCAAATCAAATTTATGGTAGCTGTATCTTTTCTTAGCGTGATTACTTGTGACCACTTATAGGGAGCTTCAAGAATCATCCAACCCTGATGTGATCAGATCAGTGTTAAACTATCCTTCCACCCCAATTTGTGTTCGGTTTCCCTTGATCGCTAGCAGATCAAGTTCCACCTCCTACGTCAGTTTCAAACAATCAGATAGTCAAACATTTTTGTTTTCTATCTTTTACTCTTTCTAGTCATATTCACGAAACAATTCGTTTCAATTAATCTCTAGTCCTAGTACTTAGGTCATTTGTCATTCTCATTGTTCCACTACTTTACCTAGGTATTCCATACTTATGGCTTCTTTTACTCAAATTGTTGCTCAATTTAAAACACATAACATACAACTCCAAAGGATGGAACTCACTCCATCTATCATTCTCAAATAAAATCACCTAGGGAACTCACTCCCTACTAGGTTACACATCGGTTCATGCCGATTCATACTCATCATAACTCATGTCTAATCTCACTAGACATATACTATAGGGATTCTCATTCCCTAGGAGTCTTTACTCCTCTTTTCATAAATATTACATACTCGTTACTTGCATCACTCATGCACAATAATCATTATTACACAATGAATGGGTACATATGTTTATGTAACATAAGTTCCAATCATCAAAACAATTTCTTTTGTGCTATGCACATAGTAGTTTACGAACTATACGTAAAACATACTCTAAGCGGTTTCTCGCCTACCCCCCTAAAAGGGGTTACGCCCGCGTAACCAACCATATGTTATCACTGAACATTGGTTTACTAATTCAAGTATTATGAAGTGTTTTAACTTCAATGTAGTTAATTAACTCATAACCGGGTTCAGTTCTAGCCTATAAGGCTTCAATCAGGTTTGCCAGGTATACTTAACTTGAATCACGGTCCACTAGCTTCTGCTGCGTGACCTGATAACTAGAGCTTAATTCGCTCTTTGGTATTCTCAATGTATTTCAATCGTCGCTTGGTATCTCTTACCGTATGCGAATTCGATGAATTTTAGATTGTCTCTCCAGTTCTCTGGAATCTACTTCGTATAACACTGTATACCTTTGTATTATTCACATATTTTTCCCGACTTATTGTCGGTTGAGGTCAAGCTACTACTTAGCATGTAGTGCTTCCTCGTTTAATAGTGGCTCATGGATTATGTTTGTTTCTTGGTTCTGTACCAGAGTTCTTCATTCATACTACTCTGCATTTACCATTCATCGATCCTGGGCCCTGTGGGTTACTGCTCACGTTCCTCGTGCATCTTTGGCCAACGGCCGCACGGTTATCTCTCTAAATTCTCACTCAACAGGCTTCGTTGACATTTCTCAATTCCTGGCTCTCCCACTCGATCATTACCGCACAAGTGCAATACCAAAACACTCAGTCATACAGAGTGCAGAAGCGTAAACCCTTGACAGTAAATCTCTCATGAGATAGGAATGAACATGTCTCCTTTACCACATTTCTTCATCAACTCTAATCACTATCCGAATATACTCTTACAATGGTCGCTTACTGCGTACCTTGTTCTTTCTCATTTCCATGGCATCCGCTACTACTTTAGCTTCCGCCCAGGTGTTCTTGCCATTTACACTATGGCTTGCCATTCGCTTGGCTCAATAATATACGCTATTCTTTAAATCTCTCTGCGCACTTGCGCGCTGCTTACTCTGCAGTTCATATTGCACACATACAGTGTTACTACTCAACTGATTACTCTTCGGTTTTGAATTGCTGCAATCGAGGTTCCTCTTTACACTCTACTATAGTTCATATACTCATTGGCAATATACACATGCTCAAGTTTTACTACACCGCACTAGCGGTTTCACATTTCATACCTAGGTGGTAGCCTTTCTCTGGAGGATTCACGCAAATGCCGCTCCATAGGCCCCATAATAACAAGTGGTATCCCCACTCTAAGGTAGTGGTTCATTCTCCACTGTTCCTCTTATGCCTCTATGCATAGTTTACAACGTTTAGATCTACAAGTTGCAGTTAGTTTACCGGCTTATAAGCCACATTGCCTCGCCATGCTCCATGCGGGCTGTTTATACAGGTTTCATCTTCTCCGTATGCCATTAAAACGTTAGGAGGTTTTTTGGGCTCTTTGACATGGTTGTCTCACCACTCTTCCGTACATGGAAGCCCCTTTTGTATTCTAATATTAATTCATGCCCTCTGGCAATTTAGGGTATCCCGTGTTACGAGGGATCCCTTCGGGTTCTACCGAGTGTTTGCTTAACCACTTGTGTTCTCAACACGATGTTTCGTTCAACTACTGTTGACTCCGGCACCCTTCTCGGATTGCTCCTGGGTGTTACTGAGTAATGCCATTACATCTGGCTTGTACTTATGGTTATGTTCAGTTGCGACTTCGCCTTGCGGCTATGTATAACTCAAACTATCCCATTTAGGGTTGTAATGTATCCCGTTATTGGGTAGAGTATTAGTACTTTTCCTTTACCTACTTAATTAGGTCGTTATTCTCTTAGTGAGATATACTGTGGGAATTCTATCCCGTTTATCAAAACATTGATATGATCAATTAAGGCATTCATCTTATTGCTTACACTGGTATCCATTCCAGTTATTAGGTATTTCCTCCTTGATTCCTGAGACATATCTCATGTCTATGCTTAATACTCTGTGCTTCTCGCACTTATTAACGCTATATCCTTAGGTCCGTCACCTTACTGAATTCTAGACTCCTTTATCTTGGTAAGCTTCCTTATGTTCTTCGGTCATTCGAGGTGTCAACTGTCTTTGTTTGAATTGGCTCTTTCGTCCGTAGTATGGAGTGGGCTACTTCCCGTGTTCCGTACTCTACTAGTATACATACATGGAGTATTATATGATACGTTACCACTTACCTGACTAACTCATATTTGGTCTGTCAGGTCGCAAGCTCCTTCGGAGTGCGGTCGTTCCATGTCTCATGTTGTACACTTGTAGTGTCGGTCACGCCTAGGTGAAGTATTCTGTCGCCAACTCCTCTTAAATCGTCCTATGATAACTACCGTGATTCTCTGGTTTGGTTTTTAAAAATTTGGAAGTTTTTGGAAAATTCTCTGTTTGAAGAAAAAATTTGAGTTGAAAATAAAATCTCCACGGCATTTCAATGCCGGTTGCTTCTTACTAAGTCTGACTTCTTGCAGACTGGTATGTTCTTTATACAGTGGTCAGGCCTTTAGGCCTTTCCAAGGTTTCGTTTCAGAATTCTTAGGGTTTGTGGTGGTATATTGGCTCCTCTCGCCATCTTCGTACTTGCTAAGTACTGAGCGCTTGTTACAGCTCTTCTTAAAAGTCCTGTTAATACTGCACTTGTCGTGGCAAGTGCGCGGTACAGGTGGTTTTTAGGTTAACTCATACCGGTCACGGTATTGTTCGCATTATATTTGGTAGCCTTGTCGGCTCTTCCTTGATCCTTTAGTTGGATAACTGCTCCTTAGAGCTACTTCTCATTCCTCTTGACAGGACTGTCATTCATTTAGGTGCTTCTCCACTGTCGGAGTTCCTTAATTATTTAGTTCCATGATCTACCTCGTTGCTCGTTCCCACGTCTTCACTGTGGTTACCGAGGGTAAGTTGTTTAGGAACTACTTGATAAGTGTCCAAATGAGCATGATTTATAGGTGTATTTCATATATAATATTAGCACTTTTCTTGCTCATTTCTCCACTTCGGTTAGTTTTCCTCTAGTTTATGTTTTATTGTTTATCTCAAAAATTTATTGGTTTAACATGAGGAAAACCAAGCTGGGAGTGAAGTAGATTAAGAGACAAACGCATAGACGCAAACGGCTCAGGAAACGGACTTATAACGAAGAATGTAGAGCCGGTCAAACAGAGTCACGCGCCGCGTGAACTGGTGCAACCGCCCCCTAAGTGGCGGACGTCACACGGACAACCGCCAGGCGGACAGGGCTGAGGCAACCGCCTCTTAACGGGCGGTTAAGGAGGCGGACGAGGCACAAGCAACCGCCTCGCGGTCAATATAGAGGCTACCGCCTCTTAACTCGCGGTCACCACACAGGCAACCGCCTGGCGGACAGCATAGAGGCTACCGCCTCTTAATCTCGCGGACAAACAGGAGTTACCGCCACTTAATGGGCGGTACGAACAGGCGGACACAAGCAGAACCGGCGGTCGTGACTATTATCAGTCGCGACCAGTTTTCTTCGCCCGTCTTCGCCGTCTGCAACTCGCACAACTCGTCCACTGCCATATCTATCTACTACGCACCGCCTACCTTAATTTCCTCACGCGTGAGCTTTGTCCCCTGCGCAATCAATGAAGCTGCTCTCTTCATCTGCAATCAAAATTCGTACGGATCCAAACCTCTATATAAACCCACGCCCTCTGCTCAATAAAATCATTCCCTTCCTCACAATCCAAAGCAGTAGACGTATCATCCCATCCAGTAAATAAACCATCGCTCACTCCACGATCCATTCCATCCTCTTATCTCCCACTTCTCCATTTTAGTTTTATTCTTCATTCCACCACGAAGCAGAAACACGATAAGAAGAACAGAAGAAAAGGGAGCTGGAGCAGAAGCGAATCGCAGTCCAGTCTCCGCCGGCAGTCTCCAAATTAATGGCTATTTCTGTTTCCTTTTTATTACTGTTAATGTCTGAGTGATTTTACTCATATCCTAGGGTGGGTTTGACCCTAAATAATTCAGACTTATTATTAACCAAGTTTGCTTATAAATATTTGTTTTGTCTCTCTAAATTATTAAATGCTTAATAACTGATCATTTTTATGCATTTACGGTTTCTCTTATTTCAATGATTTTGTAAATCTGAGAATAGACCACAAAGAGAGATAAACGTTAGATATTATTCTCCTTGATTAGCAGATAAAATCCATCGCTGTTATAAAAAGAATTCTCACTTAAAGCTAATTAATGATTTTAGACTTTTCTGATTGTAAAAAGTCTATTGATTTAATTAAGAGTTGTCCTTATCTATGATTTAGGAAGGCCACAAGATTATTCTTAAACAGACAAATAAGAGCAAATTAGGATTATAATTATTTTCTGCACTTAAATAAATATTTATCACCTGTTTCACTTATTAAACTTGTTTTAATTCCTTTCAGCAAATATTGTTATATGCTTTAGCGTGACAAACTACTGCATTTATTTGGTAACTATCAACATATGATTTTGAGATAGTCAAAGTACCACAAAGGAATTAACCTTAGTATTTACACTCCGGTTTGAGCAGGAAAATACTAAGGCTATTATTAGGAGTTCGTAACTGACAATTATTAACTCTAATAGACAATAAATATTTGAGACAGGATTATAAAATTGTTTAAGTAATTTAGGAAATTCCCCCGCTATCCTAGGATACCTTTTTCCATCCATTTACTTTATTTTACTGTATTTATTATTTCTGTACTAATTCTAAAAATCAAGCTTGCCTCCGGCTAAACCCCATTTACATTTTATGCATTTTTATTTGCCTTTTTGTACATTTGCTAAACTGGATAATTAATTAGATAATTGCGAAGTCTCTGTGGATACGACCTTGTTGTACTACAAAGATTGGGTTCACTGCACATAATTAGCAAGATAGTTTAACTACTATTTGCCCAACACTACTGCTGTAGTCCTATTCGGGTATTGCTGTAATTATGCTTGTAGCTGTCTAAGCTATATCAGTTAAGTATTGCACCCTCTTTGGGTGTGGCAGGGTGGGTGCATCTACCTTTGACTAGATTCTTAGTCAATACGTTATACCATTGGTGGTATTAGTTAACTATGGCGGTCCGTAGACATGTGTCCCGGTTCTTGTTAGTTCTTATGAATCCGCCTTGTTGCACGGTTGGTGCTCTCCTTCTTGCTGCTGCTCGGCCAGCTGGGTTCTCGCGACTGCTAAGCAAGTCGCCCCAAGCTGCCACAGATTCCAGTCTCCTTGGATTAGGATTTCTCGATCTCCCGCCATTAAGTGCGGTTATTGTCGTTCCAGCGGGATCCGCCTCCAGGATTTCCGGTTCTTGGGATCTACCGCATGTCAGGCTCTAGTTCATATTGAAATATTTACTAACTGCCAGATTGGGTTTCCGCATCTCTCTGGTGTTCTTTCCCGAGCTTTTAATGCGGGGGTTGTGGAGGGCGGGTTTGGTACTGTAGGTATCCAGATCATACTGGAAGTTCCTAACTAGCGCATCTCTCACGCTTACCACTCAACCCTTAGCCCTAAGTCTATATTTCCTAACTCGGTATTTCCTAAGCTCGGTATTTCCAGTCATCAGAGTGATACTTGGCTCTGATACCATTTTTGTAACACCCCAACCGTTAAGCACGTCATTACCTCATAAATTGTCACCAATTACTCTTACTCACGCAGCGGAACTCTAATTACAACGAGGGGTGAAACAACGCCAATAGCCACCCATATGGCTAACCAGGCCTTCCTTACATACCGTAACGGTCTGATGAACTGGAACAACCGAGTACATAACACAAATACAATACTCAAATCATCTCTTTACTATGCCGAGTCTACAATAAATGGATGCCGACAACACATTCGGTCTTACACCTCTTTCAATACATAAGTAATTAAAACTAACTACCCATGCAACCCACCGACCCGTCCTACTCTCGAACGGTAACATCTTCGGTGTACCTGTAAAAAAAAAACATCGCCCCTAGGGGCTCAGCTTAACGCTGCATATGAAATTCGCATACCCCGAGCGCTAACCGGGGTACGCCGACTACTTTTGTCGGATATACATGGAGTTCATTAGTCAAACAACATGCATCATAGCAATACAATATATATGTGTATTACTCATGGAATCTACATCCAATCACGGAACACGATTCCTAACTAACATAGCAAGGTTGTTAGTGGTATCTGGTTACTCTTAGGCCTTGAGGGTTATCCTCACCATGCCTTGTTTACTTATTCAATACCTCACCCGCTCTTTCGGGTTACTTATTCATATACATACCCATTCTCTTGGGCTACTCGTACTATACTCACCCACACTCTCGGGTTACTTATTCTCTTTATCTCACCCATACTCTTGGGTTATTTATACTCATTATCTCACCCATACTCTTGGGTTATTTATACTCATTATCTCACCCATACTCTTGGGTTATTTATACTCAAGCTTTTGTAGATTCTCGAGACGCTACAGGTCTCCTACGTCACGCTTGTTACTCTTGATACATACTTAGGCCAAAACTCATGGCTCTCTAGCATAGTCTTACTTCCCCGGTTTCGACCCTACTCTGGGTCTAGCATGGTGGGAAGGTTCAACTAGCTCACGGAACTCTCTCTTAGTTCCTATCTCTTTTACTTAGGTCCGACTACTCTCGGACTACTCTCGTTCCCATACACTCCTCTCTCGGAGTTATAATAATATCATGTATATTAGTCTAGAAGCATCACTCTCGATGTTTCTAATGACTTGGGAACATTACTTTAGTTCGGTTAATCTTAGGTTTTAAGAGTTACCCACACATTTACTTTACTCATACTTTCGGTTACTTGTATATACCAGGTAAAATCCTCATATAGGAGGTCGGCATGTTCTCAAGGGAGCTACTAATCCCTCAGGTTCTTTTACAATCATCGCTAGTTCACATCTTCGAACTATTAAATCCTCTTGAAGGAGGTTCACTTATCTTTCCACTCTCATTTGTTTCGTGGATTGTTTCAATGTGGTTTTCTAACCATTATCGGGTATTTACTTAACCCGTACTTCTCCTCACATTCTAGGGAGTTCATTGTTTGCGTTACCGTTATACTCTAACGGATAGTTTGTGTGTTTGCACGTTTTTGTCATCATGAGCGTCGACCCGATCTCTGGGTCTCTAGCTAAACGTTACTCACTACGAGTCGGTCCATTCACTATGTTAGACCACACCGGCATACAAGTATGTTAGCTCATTCAACATACAACAAGGCATACATAATCAAACAAGGGATTATTTTCATGCTTTAATCTTGATTAAGCCGGCACACAAACACACAAATCAACGTAACTCGGTTAGCACGCGGAGTATGAGAAAATCATACCTTTCACCGGGGTTTTTACTTTACCGTGTCATCTCACCATGCTCGGGTCACGCACGATTCTCTGATAATGTTTCAAACATTATATTAATACTAAGCTCATACGGTACATTATTAAATGCTACTCCGTACTTACCCCGTTATCCCGTTATCTCGGTTTTACTTTTGTTATTTGAGTTCTCACTTCTCAAACACTTCTAACACTTTCTTACACTTCCTAGGGCCTTAACATGTCACCAAACAAGGCCTTAACATCTTATAACATCATTAACATTTAAACCCCCATCATTTCCAACCTTAAAAATGCTCTCTGTTGGTTTCTGGGGGTGGTCCGGGACCTTGTCCTTACCCCAAGTCCCGGACCTATTGCAAACTTAACTCTCGGCGATTTTTAACATATGGTCCGGGACCTTGTCCCTATCCCAAGTCCCGGACCAGCATGGTTGTGCAGTCTCGACCTATTTAAATGGGGTGGTCCGGGACCTTGTCCATACCCCAAGTCCCGGACCAAGTGCAGGGTAAACTCTCGGGTGATTTTAGCAGGTGGTCCGGGACCTTGTACCTGACTCAAGTCCCGGACCAAACGTGGTAGGAAACTCTCGGTATGAATAAAGGGGGTGGTCCGGGACTTTTTCCAAGGACTAGGTCCCGGACCCTGCTACAGATTTTACAGATTTGGCAATTTCAATTCTGTTACAACTCCATTCTTCCACCATTTGATTATCCAATCTTTCCCACCTTAAATCCTCATGTTTAAGCACTTATTTACCCTTCTTAATCACCTTAACTAAGCACAAGTGCACTCACCAACTCTAATTAATTTCACTTACAATTCACTTACACTTTCATAACTAGTTTTTCTCTTGTTTTCTACTAGACTTGTAACAGATTTGGTTTCTTCTTTAAACCATCCTAACCTCACTTACTGAAGCCATTCCAAGCATTCACATGGCATTATTTTTTTACTCCTAAACACACTCCTTCTTAGTTAGGTTCTCAAAACATAAACCACTTAACCAACCTTCTTAAACATCCTTGTTTCTTCCTTTAAAACAGAACACCCTAGTCCATACATCCCTAGGAAATTTTGACAGCACTTACTTGCTTTACTAAGCATTTCACCACACTAAAATCAACTCACAAGCACTTCTTCTCCCCTGTTGGTTTAAACATCAAAACCACATCAAATTCCCATTTATTCACCATCTAAACTAGCTTAGTTCCCAAGCTTATTTCTCATACTTAAACAACATTAAACAATCTCATTCAACTACCATCATCGTAGTATCGTAACTACACCCATGCAAGAGCATTAATTCAACTCTAAAATCTATTTCACAAGCCAAATAAACTAACACAAGGTAAGCTTTTACCTTGTTTGTTTTCTGTTTTTTTCTTTCTCTTCTCCTCTTCCATTTGCTCCATCTTTATCTCCTTGTTTTCACAACACACAAGAGGGTCTAGATTGCCATCTACAATCTTATTCCTCCATACACACATAACAACCTTATTAAGTCAAATTCTCCACACAAAAACTAGTATTTTAAGGAGCTAGTTTTTAAAGCTTAGCTTAGGTATTACCTTAGAAAGTCCAAGAGGATAGCTTGGCAATCAATTAGAGGCATTTCCAACACTCCACAAGGGCAAGGAGCTCACGGCTGAAATGGGGAAAATTTTCAACGTGGAGAATTTTTCCAAAATTGGAAGAACTAGCTAGAAATGAGCAAAACTCTTGCTTATTATTACCTTAAGGCACCAAGGTGATGAAGAAGAGTCAAAATCAGCTCCTCAAGCTTCGAAAGGCAAAACACCCATGGAGGTGAAGTGGGAGGAAACAAGATTTTGAGGGGTGGAAAACGTAGCCCTCGCCGATACGAATCTAACGGTGGCAATTTGTGCGATTCGGTGAAGAGATGAGTGAGTTAATGGAGGAAGAAGGTGGGCTGTGTGCTCGCTTGTGAAATCGTCGATTGACAGAGGAGGAAGAAGAAGGGCTCAGGTGGGGAAAGAAATTATCGTGAGAGATAGAAGAGAATGGGGAGTGAGGGTATTAATGTCTCATTTAACTATTCATCCCTTTACTTTAATATTTTGTCCTTTTGTGACTAAATAAACTAGCTTGTTTATTTAAAGGCATGTATGAGTACCAATTAAAACCGGTCCCACTACAATATTAAGCTGGAGCGTTTTTCGGATTCTGACAGAAAACGCTCGTTATTTTACCCGGTTTAGCACTATTCACTAACCGGGCCCATTTTTCGGATTTTTCTTGTTTCTTTATTTTAATGGCTATTAAGCTTCCATTAATACTTAATTATATTTATTTAATCAACTATAATTTTTACGGGTCCGTTTGACCACTTAAAGTCACGTTTTCGGGTTTTCTCGAAAAACGTGCTTAAAACTCCGTTAGCGTTTAACCCTTTATTGGATCCGTTTTCTTCGGGAATCATTCCCGTATAATAATTAGGCCTAACTAAGCCTTAGGAATCCATCTCGGACCCTTACGAGATCATTTATCTCTTATTTAAATTTAATGCGCATTTTAGCGTTTTTCGCGTTTAACGCATTTTCTCTTTTCTTTTGGTTTTATTCTTTTTACCAATACTCTCTAGGCACAATTAGGCCCTTAATAATTTTTTTAGAGTAATTAAATCACCATTTTTAGATCTGGGTATTAAAAAACCACTTCAAATCCTGGTTACATCCTTACTTCAATTCTTGCTCAATTCTCTGCAAAATTTCATCTTCCTGTTACACGTTTGCACTCTTGTGCATTTCCTAACTTCCCTTTGTGGTCTAACACCTCCTACCACCTTACCAATCATTATTGACCAAACCAATTCCTTCCTAGGCAAGTGCTTTAACTAAACCCAAGTACAACTCTCATTTCCTAAGCTTGCGCCTTAGCTCCTTAGCTCCTTTTCTAGCTTTTCTAAAGCATTTCAATTTCCCCTTTGCTACAGATTTTGCCTCTTCCTTTTCCTACCCTGATATCCACTTAAGGGTAATTAAATTATCCAAATAAATATGAAATACCCCTAAATTAATTTAAATTAATTTAGGGGATTTCTTTATTAAACCATAAATAATACTATAATATTAAATTATGGTATGGAATTAGATATATTAAATTATTATATGGAATTGTGAAATTATTTAGGGGTTTTCTCCTATTTAACCTAATTATTATACATTATTATATAGTATTATGAATTTAATAATAAAATATATAAGTCAATAAATCTTGGGAAAATTTCTAAACACTCCAAATATATTATAAAGATTTTAGGAAGTGTTGGAACATTGTTTTGAAACATAAAAGTCAATATAAAATTCTAGAAACCTTAAAGCTTATTAAGCCTTGCTAGAGTTGACTTTTTGAGAATGGTCAAACCAGGCCATGAAAACCTATACCAATAAATAGGTTATGAAAAACCATGAAGATCGATAAAAAGAACGTTAAAAACGGATCATCCTAGCCAAAGTTATGATAAATTGAAGTTTAGAGCCAAAATTTTGAAGGATGCTGACGTGTCCAGGACACACCCAGTCAGCCCGTCAGCACCGAGTCACTCAATCAGTTGAGTTTCCAGCGGTTTTGGCATGTCAACAGGCGATCTTTAGACACCTATATCTTTTTCCCTACTCTACCATTTGGTATGCCGTTTGTTTCATTCGATTCTCCTATCTTTCCTCTTTCCAACCATTAGTCACACATCATCTAACTCCTTCTACATCGATGGGAAAATCGATCTAAAGCTTGCCTCCTTGCGAATTAGTAACCCAGATTCCAGTTTTTTCTGAAATCGGGGGTAAACTTCGTCACGCCATAACTTCTTCATTTCTCATCCCAAATTTCCTGTTCTTTAGCTGTTTTGAAGATCTTTAATCCCTCTCTAAAACTTTCATGTTAATGGCCAAGGCTGATTCGCATTGGGTCGCGAGATAAAGCTGTCTAAGTTGCCTACTCGATCACGGTGGTATTTCTGCCCAGTTTACTCCGAAACCAACTAGGTAAACACAGATCTTGTGAGATCTGTAACTTTCTCCTAGTTTATCAAATTCAATGATTCTTCCACTAACATCTAGAGTTACATGTCTACTTTAAAATGACGTAGGTGTCATGGATTGAATCAATCTCAGTTAGCACGAGTTGACCATGAAGTAGGCTACTCGAACTGCACATAAAATATTGACCTTTCCAGAAATCGATTTCGATTTCATAACCGGCGCATCTCCGGTGAGTTTCAGACCAAATTCCACCATCTATGCTCTTCGTTTTTGCATTCCCGTTCATAACCCTCTATCAATTTAACCAATTAAGCAATGAATTGAGGGAATTTTAGCAAATCGAAACCGAAACCAAATAAGAACCCTAACTTCGAACCCAGATTCGAATTTATTCAATTCTGCATGATAATTGGGGAAATTGGTACCATTAGAACCGGAATTTAATTTCGAGTCGATAGGAACAAGAATCATCGAATTCGTTCTGTGGATTGTGAGAAAACATCGGATTAGTACTCGGGTGCGAATTGGGGTTTCTGATGAACTAGCGGCGTTCTGGGCCGTCGATCTCAGTTAGTAAACATGGACGGCCGAGATTAGATCGTGGGGATTTAAGTTGTAATAAGTTAATATATTTTCCAGAATAAAGTCCTAACTTGCTAGATCTATTTAAAGGCCTTCCCGAATGTATTTTGACTTGAAATTTTAACCATAGATTCCTTATAAAATCTAGTTTATTTTGATGTAAATTAATATGGGTTTGAGTTTTTAAACATAAGTTATGATTTTTGCAAGTTACGAGTATTATGGAATTATTTGGATAATTAAAAAGATATTTTATGAAATAAAAATTTTATAATATGTCTAAAATGTTATAGTTACTATATACTTAATTGGGATTTTTGGACAAGGGGAAATAGGTTTAAAAATTGAATGCTAAGGTTTTTCATAAGTTATCTTATAATATAAGGTTTTTAATGTAACAAAAATTAAGGTATAGTTGATTAATGAACTTTATAGGTTGGGGAAAATATAATAAGACTAAAATAACATTTGAATACAGAATGTTAAAAAATTTTTGGTATAAACTTTTAAGTGAAGTAAAAATATATATAGATGTACGTATATATAAACGAAATAAAATAGTAACTTAGGTTAAATCAAGGAACTAAATTAATCTACATTTATATTAATTATATAATATGGTAGTTAATATACTTAATTGAAACTAATGAAAATACTTTATTTTATAAACCATATATTGGATGTAGCTATGTGTAAAAGTTAGTATAAATAATAAGTGCAATAAAACTACACAAGGAATGTCTTGAATAAATCCTAATATATACACATAAAAAAAAACTACATAAATAAAAGAAAGAAAAATGCCTTATAGAAAAATAATATGAAGGAATTAATGAGATAAACTAAACCTCTACATAATACTAATAAAAGAATATTATATGAGGCGGTATTAAATTAAGATTATTAAACTTAAGGAGTTATCTTTGAATTTCTAAGATTATATAAACCGTATTAAAATACATGTATAGTATTAGTCAACGACCATAATGTAAGTCTATAATTGGGTTAAGTAATTAATAAGTTAAAACTTAGGAAAAATTGTGATTAGATTACATAAAATGTTACACAAATAGATCTTATTCTATAATTAATGATAAATAAATGTAATACTTTTACATCTAAATGTTCTTAATATATAAACAATAATAAAGTAAATAAAATACTTTTACATATGAATGTGAGGTGGATTAGTAAGTCTAGATTTAATCATTTCTTAACATTAAGGTATTGAAATATAACTTAATGTTTTAAGTTAAAAATCATTAAAAGGATTATGATATATAAAACTACATTAAACTATGATTGGAAATTTATCTAAATAATAATCCTTAAGTTTCTTGGCATTAGATAAGCCATATGAAATACATTTATAACATTAATTACCAATACTTAGGATGTGAGTCTACAATTAAGTGAGGTATTTAGTAGTTAGAATTTATAGAAAGGTTTATAAATAGGAATTTGATACTTAAAACCTTTGAACCTTTTATGAGATAAAACTAAGTTACATAAGAGATTATATTGATCTACTTTACGACACTAAAAATATTAATGTGTCATTTGAGTATAAGGTATGAGGATTTTTCAGAACATATTATCTTATTAAGTAATTGACAATTTCACTTGTGAATGAGAGTTTAATTCTTAGATAAATTCTACCTTATGTTAAGATATATGTTCATCCTAAAACATAATAAAGGAGATTAATTTATTAAGTTATTCCTTTGAAACCTTAGGTTTTGTAAACAATATGAAAAATGTATTTTAAGACGTAAGTTTATTAAAATTTAGTATAAAAGGATTATACATAGTCTATAGCGGGAATGTGTGTAAAAATAAAACATTTGGGAAATTAAATGTAAGCAAGGATAAATAAAAGGTTATCTTAAAGTGCCTTATTATATAGTTAATGATAAAGTAAAAATGATATACCTTGGAAATACTAAATGTAAGAGTTCGATAAATCTAAGTTAACTATAATATAGTTATTCAAGATGAGAAGCAATTTAACATCTTATGATAAGATTATTAGATGGTTGTAATAAAAGTCATCCTAAACTAAACATATGATAAATGAGTGTAGTAACTCAATTAGGTTATCATAAAATGCATCTATAACACCATGTTTCCAATATACAGGATGTAGATCTTAATTAAGTTGAGGGGAAAACTTAATCATAATGGATTATTTGGTAATACTGATAAAATACATAATCATTACATTGTGAAATAATAGTATAATATTCTAAGATAAACCTATCATAGGTCATAACCCGATATTTATTCTAAATTAAGAATAAAAGTATTAAGCTTAAAATTATTATTGAGATTCTAAGATTAGATGAATAATATAATATGCACTTATGATATAAGGGTCTCAAGAGTCTTGAATTGAGAATTAGGGTTAAGTATGAATAAAGTGGATAAGAGTGTAACAATTAACAAGTGTTAATAACATACATTCCCTAGTCTTACAACCTTGGGTTATACAACATTCTAATATAAGTCAAAGGTTATACATAACATTTAAGTGAGGGCTTAAAAGACAATTGAGACTTAGAAATAAGAGTGAGGAATTTATTTAAGTTTAACTTAGGTTACAAGTTATTGATGTTAGACTACCTTTAATATTCCTCAGAGTATTGTTGATTATTTGCACAAGTCGACTAGAACTGCTACAGCGATTACCAGGTACGATTTCTCGTACTCAGATACTTTGCTAACGGACTTTATGGAATGTTTTGAAAAACGCGAATGAACTGAAATGAATTTCCAAAAGGAAAACGTTTGTGTGACTAACTCAGCTTGATGTGACTAACTGAGCCTTGAATGTACAACTGTATGGTAATTGGTTCCTTCTATCTGGTTGTTTCATTAGATATTATCTGCCTGGGGTTTACGCCTCTGCACTCTGTAGGACTGAGTGTTGGTATCGCTCTGGTGTAGTTAATGATCTAGTGGAAATATGGGAAATGTCAATCTTGGTAAATGCTTCTTTTGACCCTGGATATTGTTTCCTCCATGAGCTGAGTCTTGGTTGTGATGTGCGCACATCTTCATCGGTAAACAGCGAGGGGCTGTATATCCCTGTCCAATCGGACGTTGTAAACAGCGAGGGGCTGTATATCCCCGTCCAATCGGACGTTGTAACAGCGAGGGCTGTATATCCCCTGTCCTATCGGACAGTTAACAGCGAGGGGCTGTATATCCCCTGTCCCAAAAGGGACGCAGTTGGCAGCGGGCCATCTCTTCCAATTGGTTTTATTCCACTCTTGAGTTATGGTTCTTGGTATCTTCTTTCATTCCTAGTCCTTGTGACTACTTGGGTCTTTCTAATCCTAATTGGAACTGAATCTAACTTAAGCAATGGATGTTCACTAACTTCTGGCGTGGTTTCTTTTATGTTGACTCAACTTACCTTCACGTTATTTATCTCTATCCTTGACTTGTTATCTTTGACTTGGTGTTTGGTGTGCCTTGTTCTTCTGATTTGTTTTGAGCATTTGACTTCAAGTTATTGTTATTTTAAGAGTTATGTTTTCTTTTAAACTTGTTTTGGAGAGTTGTACCAGTTCCATTCCAGGGAACTGACTCACCCTCCGGGGTGGGCTGCTTGGTTTCATCTTGCAGGTACGAATTGTTATACAGGTGGCCACGAAGAGTATGAGTGTATGGGATGGGAATTAGGAATTGGAGAGCTACTGTATTTTGTTATCATTACTTTTATACTATGTTTCTCGAGTTCAGACCGTAGCATTTGTAATATCATAAGTTGTAATTGGTGAGGTTTGGGCCGGGTGTTTGGAACCCGATGATCTGTAATCGCCTTAGTATTTTATTTCCGCTGCATTTATGATAAGTAGGGGCGTTACAGAAAGTGGTATCAGAGCGTAGTTACGCTCTGAGCCCGAGAAAACAAGCCGAGTGAAATAGTTAGAATATAGGTGCCCTTAAAACTGGGGAATTGGGGTAGAATTGGGAAGTGAGGATTCCAGTAAGGCACGACTCCAAACCTTCTTGGATTAGTGAATGATTTCTTTATACACTTTTTGTATGAATGTCTGTTAGGAATAGTGTGTTGTCATACCGTTTGACCATTAAACTATAGGAAAAATAATAATATATAATAAGTCTGGAACATTATCAATTGGGTATGATAAGATCTTGGTTGGAATAAATCATACATTGAACTACTTTCAAAAGCATACGTATGGAAAATACATGGCTAAGAAAGCAATGCTTTAAAAGCTTGAACACATGTTCCCAGAATTTTAAAGAATACTTTTGGTTGAAAATAGTATACAAGTGGAGCTTTGAATAACTAAGTGATATATACTTCAACTCCTTTAAAGCTTGAAATAAATCTCAAGAACTACTTGGTACAAATTATTACCTAAAGATAATGTTTAAGATAAATCTTAAGTCTAAAAAAATTATTAAACTAACAAGAACTAGTAACTCATTAGAAAAGATCAACATCCAAAACCTGTAATCCACACTAAAACTCTATGTTAACTTCAGAAAGAAAATAAATAAACCTAACACCCTACGGGAAGTGCCTGGTGCGACGAACTCCTAGGCTGAAAGTAGTGGGGGTGCACACTCACTTCTGGAAGTCTAGGGGCTAGACAAGCCTTGTCATCTAACCGTAAATAATCTTCTACGCAAGTGATGGATTGTGTTGAACTTGAGGAGGATTGGTGGTAAGACGTTACCATCATGAAATCTTGAGCTAGGCATATTTCATTACTAGCCACAATGAACAATTCAAAATTTGTATCTTAAGATTCAGTATCAAAATTCATACATGTAAAGGGTTTATTGAGTTAAATATTTGGTGCAAAATACCTATACATGGAGGAAGGGGATTTAAATTTGGGTACTCCAAGGTACAAATCTACCCCTTATTAAATATATAAAAATATATATTAAAGGAAGTAACTTAAAGATTGAGTGAAGGGAAGAGTAATACTAAACTAAATATCATTGATTCTTAAATACTTGGAGTAATGAGCATCTAAAAAAAATGATGAGAGTTACTTAATTATTGGAAATTCTCATGTTTATTTGGAAGTTTAACATTATACATATGCAAAATTTTAGAAGTCACAGAAGGTGTATTTTTATAAAGGAATATAATACAAATTTTAATGTATGGTTGGCTAATAAAGCTTTGAATATAATTTTGAAAGACTATCTAGACTTATTATATGATCTAAAATATTATTTAAACTACTCAAACATGTTACACCTGATTTATAGCTTGTTAATATATTGATATGTGAAAATAACATAAATGGCATATTTACGTATTTTAGGTTATAAATTCGGTACAAGGTTTCATGAAAGATTTAATTGCATTTAAAAAAAAAGAAGAAGTTTTAATATATAGTATGATACTATTTTAAATAAGTTCATGAATTTTTAAGCCATGACAATTAAGAAACTTTAGGTTATAAAATGCTTCTAGAGAAATGTTGTAGTAAGGATTGCATTTAAATAATTACATTACATTATAATGGAATTTTTCTTTTATGAATTAATAGTTTCCAAATCACATGATTAAGATTTTGATACCTACTACATCCAATACTTAAATAAAGAAAGAGTGAACTAAAATGTTATTATAGTAATATCTAAGTATAACCTATATGTTCCGTTTTCAAAACTTAACCTACTATATGAATGATGAATTCTAAACTTTGTTCTTGCCAATGACCGTAAGAGAGGCGAAATGAGTTAGGAAAGCATGTTGGGAACACTAAAAGATTTAATTATAATCAAGCTAGAATAACAACGAGTGATATTGTGCATCAAAAATGAACTGCATCCTTGAAGGAGGAATCTCCATAGGAGATGTAAAATATAGTGCTCCTTAAAAGTGAGTTTAAATTCCACTTTTATTACGAGACGGATATGGGTCGTACCCTATTTTAAGGGGGGGTACGACATCTTCATATAAAACTAAAATACATGGACATATCATCGTACTGGTCATAAAATGAATAGGTAAGGATCATAAAATAAAATTTTATAATAATCAAGAAAATACAAATACATAACAATCAGGGGGTACAAATAAATATCGATCATAGATAAATTCAACAGTGCCATAAAATTTACAACAAAGCTTGATAATAAGGTGCTGAATTCTTTGAATGTAGTGTTTGATAATGGAAACAAATGTTTGGGAATTGTTATTGGATGAATACCCTTGAGTGGTTGATTGTTTGGTATACATTTTAAAGCTTGTAGTACAACTTGATATTTAGTTTACCCACACACCGGAAGCGGGTGTGAGTAGTTGGTAGATAAATCTTAAACTTCGGGACGAAGTTCTCTTTTAAGGGGGGGTAGAGCATAATCTTTCTTCGCTACCTCATCCAGATTATGCCCTGTTGCGTGATTAGCAGAGTAAGAGGTGTATGTGTGTACTTGGTTTTTACATTATGACACCGCATGTGACTTTTTATTTTTATCATGAAATATCTCGGTATATCTTGGTTCAGTTTGAGTTTGAGTAATCTCGAGTGGAATGTGGAATGGGAATGGATGGAAATAAAGGATTGGATTGGTATGGAATTTCGTTGGAATTATTGTTTTAGCACACCCGAAGTGGTGTGAGTGCTTATTAGTTGATTTTTAAACTTCGAGGCGAAGTTTCTGTTAAGGGGGATATACTGAAATACCCCTAAATTAATTTAAATTAATTTAGGGGATTTCTTTTATTAAACCATAAATA
This sequence comes from Limonium bicolor, assembly GCA_023374045.1. Taxonomy (NCBI): domain Eukaryota; kingdom Viridiplantae; phylum Streptophyta; class Magnoliopsida; order Caryophyllales; family Plumbaginaceae; genus Limonium; species Limonium bicolor. The sequence goes on from CM041779.1 coordinate 239,413,619, forward strand.
ATACTATTAATATTAAATTATGGTATGGAATTATGAATATTAAATTATTATATGGAATTGTGAAATTTATTTAGGGGTTTTCTCCTATTTAACCCTAATTATTATACATTATTATATAGTATTATGAATTTAATAATAAGATTTATAAGTCAATAAATCTTGGGAAAATTTCTAAACACTCCAAATATATTATAAAGATTTTAGGAAGTGTTGGAACATTGTTTTGAAACATAAAAGTCAATATAAAATTCTAGAAACCTTAAAGCTTATTAAGCCTTGCTAGAGTTGACTTTTTGAGAATGGTCAAACCAGGCCATGAAACCTATACCAATAAATAGGTTATGAAAAACCATGAAGATCGATAAAAAGAACGTTAAAAACGGATCATCCTAGCCAAAGTTATGATAAATTGAAGTTTAGAGCCAAAATTTTGAAGGATGCTGACGTGTCCAGGACACGTGTCGCGCCCAGTCAGCACCGAGTCACTAATCGTTGAGTTTCCAGCGGTTTTGGCATGTCAACAGGTCGATCTTTAGACACCTATATCTTTTTCCCTACTCCACCATTTGGTATGCCGTTTGTTTCATTCGATTCTCCTATCTTTCCTCTTTCCAACCATTACTCACACATCATCTAACTCCTTCTACATCGACGGGAAAATCGATCTAAAGTTGCTCCTTGCGAATTCGTAACCCAGAATTCCAGTTTTTCTGAAATCGGGTAAACTTCGTCACGCCATAACTTCTTCATTTCTCATCCAAATTTCCTGTTCTTTAGCTTGTTTTGAAGATCTTTAATCCCTCTATAACTTTCATGTTAATGGCCAAGGCTGATTCGCATTGGGTCGCGAGATAAAGCTGTCTAAAGTTCCTACTCGATCACGGTGGTATTCTGCCCAGTTTACTCCGAAACCAACTAGGTAAACACAGATCTTGTGAGATCTGTAACTTTCTCCCTAGTTTATCAAATTCAATGATTCTTCCACTAACATCTAGAGTTACATGTCTACTTTAAAATGACGTAGGTGTCATGGATTGAATCAATCTCAGTTAGCACGAGTTGACCCATGAAGTAGGCTACTCGAACTGCACATAAAATATTGACCTTTCCAGAAATCGATTTCGATTTCATAACCGGCGCATCTCCGGTGAGTTTCAGACCAAATTCCACCATCTATGCTCTTCGTTTTTGCATTCCCGTTCATAACCCTCTATCAATTTAACCAATTAAGCAATGAATTGAGGGAATTTTAGCAAATCGAAACCGAAACCAAATAAGAACCCTAACTTCGAACCCAGATTCGAATTTATTCAATTCTGCATGATAATTGGGGAAATTGGTACCATTAGAACCGGAATTTAATTTCGAGTCGATAGGAACAAGAATCATCGAATTTCGTTCTGTGGATTGTGAGAAAACATCGGATTAGTACTCGGGTGCGAATTGGGGGTTTCTGATGAACTAGCGCGTTCTGGGCCGTCCGATCTCAGTTAGTAAACATGGACGGCCGAGATTAGATCGTGGGGATTTAAGTTGTAATAAGTTAATTATTTTCCAGAATAAAGTCCTAACTTGCTAGATCTATTTAAAGGCCTTCCCGAATGTATTTTGACTTGAAATTTTAACCATAGATTCCTTATAAAATCTAGTTTATTTTGATGTAAATTAATATGGGTTTTGAGTTTTTAAACATAAGTTATGATTTTTGCAAGTTACGAGTATTATGGAACTATTTGGATAATTTAAAAAGATATTTTTATGAAATAAAAATTTTATAATATGTCTAAAATGTTATAGTTACTATATACTTAATTTGGGAATTTTTGGACAAGGGGAAATAGGTTTAAAAATTGTAATGCTAAGGTTTTTCATAAGTTATCTTATAATAAGGTTTTTAATGTAACAAAAATTAAGTATAGTTGATTAATGAACTTTATAGGTTGGGAAAATATAATAAGACTAATAACATTTAATACAGAATGTTAAAATATTTTGGGTATAAACTTTTAAGTGAAGTAAAATATATATAGATGTACGTATATATAAACGAAATAAAATAGTAACTTAGGTTAAATCAAGGAACTAAATTAATCTACATTTTATTAATTATATAATATGGTAGTTAATATACTTAATTGAAACTAATGAAAATACTTTATTTTATAAACCATATTGGATGTAGCTATGTGTAAAAGTTAGTATAAATAATTAAGTGCAATAAAACTACACAAGGAATGTCTTGAATAAATCCTAATATATATACACATAAAAAAACTACATAAATAAAAGAAATAAAATGCCTTATAGAAAATATAATATGAAGGAATTAATGAGATAAACTAAACCTCTACATAATACTAATAAAAGAATATTATATGAGGCGGTATTAAATTAAGATTATTAAACTTAAGGAGTTATCTTTGAATTTCTAAGATTTATATAAACCGTATTAAAATACATGTATAGTATTAGTCAACAACCATAATGTAAGTCTATAATTGGGTTAAGTAATTAATAAGTTAAAACTTAGGAAAAATTGTGATTAGATTACATAAAATGTTACACAAATAGATCTTATTCTATAATTAATGATAAATAAATGTAATACTTTTGCATCTAAATGTTCTTAATATATAAACAATAATAAAGTAAATAAAATACTTTTACATATGAATGTGAGGTGGATTAGTAAGTCTAGATTTAATCATTTCTTAACATTTAAGGTATTGAAATATAACTTAATGTTTTAAGATAAAATCATTAAAAGGATTATGATATAAAACTACATTAAACTATGATTTGGAAATTTATCTAAATAATAATCCTTAAGTTTCTTGGCATTAGATAAGCCATATGAAATACATTTATAACATTAATTACCAATACTTAGGATGTGAGTCTACAATTAAGTGAGGTATTTAGTAGTTAGAATTTATAGAAAGGTTTATAAATAGGAATTTGATACTTAAAACCTTTGAACCTTTTATAGATAAAACTAAGTTACATAAGAGATTATATTGATCTACTTTACGACACTAAAAATATTAATGTGTCATTTGAGTATAAGGTATGAGGATTTTTCAGAACATATTATCTTATTAAGTAATTGACAATTTCACTTGTGAATGAGAGTTTAATTCTTAGATAAATTCTACCTTATGTTAAGATATAATGTTCATCCTAAAACATAATAAAGGAGATTAATTTATTAAGTTATTCCTTTGAAACCTTAGGTTTTGTAAACAATATGAAAAATGTATTTTAAGACGTAAGTTTATTAAAATTTAGTATAAAAGGATTATACATAGTCTATAGCGGGAATGTGTGTAAAAATAAAACATTTGGGAAATTAAATGTAAGCAAGGATAAATAAAAGGTTATCTTAAAGTGCCTTATTATATAGTTAATGATAAAGTAAAATATACCTTGGAAATACTAAATGTAAGAGTTCGATAAATCTAAGTTAACTATAATATAGTTATTCAAGATGAGAAGCAATTTAACATTTATGATAAGATTATTAGATGGTTGTAATAAAAGTCATCCTAAACTAAACATATGATAAATGAGTGTAGTAACTCAATTAGGTTATCATAAAATGCATTATAACACCATGTTTCCAATATACAGGATGTAGATCTTAATTAAGTTGAGGGGAAAACTTAATCATAATGGATTATTTGGTAATACTGATAAAATACATAATCATTACATTGTGAAATAATAGTATAATATTCTAAGATAAACCTATCATAGGTCATAACCCGATATTTATTCTAAATTAGGAATAAAAGTATTAAGCTTAAAAATTATTATTGAGATTCTAAGATTAGATGAATAATATAATACACACTTATGATATAAGGGTCTCAAGAGTCTTGAATTGAGAATTAGGGTTAAGTATGAATAAAGTGGATAAGAGTGTAACAATTAACAAGTGTTAATAACATACATTCCCTAGTCTTACAACCTTGGGTTATACAACATTCTAATATAAGTCAAAGGTTATACATAACATTTAAGTGAGGGCTTAAAAGACAATTGAGACTTAGAAATAAGAGTGAGGAATTTATTTAAGTTTAACTTAGGTTACAAGTTATTGATGTTAGACTACCTTTAATATTCCTCAGAGTATTGTTGATTATTTGCACAAGTCGACTAGAACTGCTACAGCGATTACCAGGTACGATTCTCGTACTCAGATACTTTGCTAACGGACTTTATGGAATGTTTTGCAAAACGCTGATTGAACTGAAATGAATTTCCAAAAGGAAACTTTGTATGACTAATCAGCTTGATGTGACTAACTGAGCCTGAATGTACAACTTGCGTGGTATTGGTTCTTCTATCTGGTTGTTTCATTATAGTATCTGCCTGGGTTTACCTCTGCACTCTGTAGGACTGAGGTTTTGGTATCGCTCTGGTGTAGTTAATGATCTAGTGGAAATATGGGAATGTCAATCTTGGTAAATGCTTCTTTTGACCCTGGATATTGTTTCCTCCATGAGCTGAGTCTTGGTTGTGATGTGCGCACATCTTCATCGGTAAACAACGAGGGGCTGTATATCCCCTGTCCAATCGGACATTGTAAACAGCGAGGGGCTGTATATCCCCTGTCCAATCGGACGTTGTAAACAGCGAGGGGCTGTATATCCCCTGTCCTATCGGACGTAGTTAACAGCGAGGGGCTGTATATCCCCTGTCCCAAAAGGGACGCAGTTGGCAGCAGGGCCATCTCTTCCAATTGGTTTATTCCACTCTTGAGTTATGGTTCTTGGGTCTCTTCTTTCATCCCCAGACCTTGTGACTACTTGGGTTTCTAATCCTAATTGGAACTGAATCTAACTTAAGCAATGGATGATCACTAACTTCTGGCGTGGTTTCTTTATGTTGGCTCACTCTACCTTCACGTTATTTGTCTCTATCCTTGACTTGTTATATTTGACTTGGTGTTTTGGCGTGCCTTGTTCTTCTGATTTGTTTTGAGCATTTGACTTCAAGTTATTGTTATTTTAAGAGTTATGTTTTTTTTAATACTGTTGTTTTGGAGAGTTGTTGATAAGTGCAAAACATATAGACTTATTAGGGTTTAATCACCTTATAATTGTAGCAATTTTAGTAATGTTTCGCACTTATCTAGGGTTTTTCCTAAATTATGTTGTTATATTAACTGATGTATTATATGTGTTAAAATGTAGGAAAAATACCAATTAAAACAAACATTATAAGGGATTAAAAGAGGGAGATGGAAGAGTCACGCGACAAGGGCGTGTGCACGCCTGGTACGATATGAGTAGAGGCGACCGCCCCGTAGCTGGCGGACAAGAGACAGAAGACCGCGAGGCGGACATTATAGAGAGTACCGCCCAATAAGGGGCGGACGAAACAGAGGCGACCGCCTCATATGAGGCGGACGACAGAGAGGCAACCGCGAGGCGGTTGAGACAGAGGAGACCGCCTATTAACATGCGGTTGAGATACAGAGGAGACCGCCACTTATGTCGCGGACACATGTAAATGTGTAGGAAATCAACGGGTTATCTTCCACGCCGACTCGCTCTGCAACTTGAGACAGCGCCTACCAGAAATCACGCACGCGTGCAGCCCTGTCCCTGCGCAATCAATAGCTGCAATCAATGGGGAGCTGTAATCAACGAGCTCAATCAGTGAGCTAATGAGCTGATGCTCTGCTTCTTCTTCTCTATAAATACAACACTCGTCTCATCTCTCCAGTGTCCTTCCGGAGGCTCCTTCCGTGGTTCCTCTGGAGTTCAATTCACACACCATCTCATTTCTCTCCTTCCGCCTTCTCCATTTATTTATTTTACATTCCACCAAACCACCTCTAGCCTACGTATACAAAATAGCAGAGTGAGCCGGAGTGATTACGGATGATTTCTATTACTCTTGTCTCTGTCTATCTATTTAATATGTTAGGCTAGTTTACGTACGCTTTGGGAATAATTATTATGTTCTGTATTAATTATGCAATGTTTTTTACTGGTTTTAATTTAATGAAGTTTGTTACGCTTAAAGCTCATCTCTCGCCTTTTAATAAATGTCATGAGTTTATTAAATTGCTTGCTAAGTCTATTTTGATCAGACCAGGTGATAAATAGATAGGTTGATTAAGCCGTAAATCTGGAGAAGCTCTATTATGATTTAATGAGTTATTTTCAGATGCAATTATATTTCCTCGAATTTAATGTCCGTTTACATAAGAGTGCTCGAACCTTGATTAGACCGAGCATTTCTGGTAAACGAGTTCTTATGAGGCTATGACTTAGTCCTTAAGATAATTAAAGGAATTTTGCCAGACAATTATAATTAAACCAGTAGGAATAGCATGAAAGAGCAGATAATATTAATCTGAACGAGAGTCCCGTTAGTTTATCTGTTAATTTAGTTATTTTATCTTCCTTTTATTTATAAAAACAAGTCAATTAATCCCCCTCTTTGTGACACGCTTAGGTACTATAATATGTATATTAGTCCCGTGGTTAGATACGGTCGCTTACATTTTCACTATACTACTGCGACCGGGATTTGTTTGCAGCCCGACGTTAATTTTGGGTTTTAATTTCTTTCTTTATGTTAATTACACCTGTTCTAACCACTCAGATTATAACGTCTGCAGTTGTACCAGTTCCATTCCAGGGAACTGACTCACCCCTCCTGGGGTGGGCTGCTTGGTTTCATCTTGCAGGTACGAATTGTTATACAGGTGGCCACGAAGAGTATGAGTGTATGGGATGGGAATTAGGAATTTGGAGAGCTACTGTATTTGTTATCATTACTTTTATACTATGTTTTCTCGAGTTCAGACCGTAGCATTTGTAATGTCATAAGTTGTAATTGGTGAGGTTTGGGTCGGGTGTTTGGAACCCGATGATCTGTAATCGCCTTAGTATTTTATTTCCGCTGCATTTATGATAAGTAGGGGCGTTACAAAATCCCTCCCAATACCTAGTTCATTCCCTAGGTTGCTCTTCCTCGTTATAACACCTAGAAGACATTATTTCTACCAAAATTTTGCCATAACTCCGTTGCTTCTCTAGCATTGTCCAAAACTCACCTCACCACCAAATTTTCATCCGCATCCATCCTAATCTAGCCACACCCAAAAGGGGTCCTATCAGCATACATAATTCCACAAAATTTCCTTAAACAACAATATCACATATATACTCAATTTACTTGGCTCTAAGGCCTTAAACTCAAACAACAATTCACAACTTCATCCAATCTTCATACGAATACATTTCTTTACTTATTTTGGGTTCATTATTCAATTTCACCCATCCCAAATCCTAAAGCATTCAAAATAGCATTAGGGTAACTTAAATTACCTCATTTCTCCATTCTTTGTTTCCAGGCTTCTCATCTCATCTTCTTGGTCACAATCGGTCAAATGGGAATGGAGTTGTCAAACTCCATCCCAACACCCAAGAATCACAAAATTGAACTTAATTAATAATCCTAACCAGGGAAATACACTAATCCAATTAAGGGCTTGAAACACCATAGTTAGGGTTTACCTTTTTGGAGCTTTTTAAGAGGTGCTTTCACCCTTGAATCAAGAAGGGAATTACTCCACCATTGGAGGGTTGAAACAAGGCTCCAAAACGAGAAGAAAGCAAGGCATGAGAATGGCAAAAATCGGCCAACACTACAAGGTGGGAAAAATATGAGTTTTCTTAGAAACTTTTTACCTTAATGGAATGAGAGGACTCCAAGCTACAAGGTGATGCCATTTCCTCTTCAAATGAGCAAAACCCATGGATATGAACTTTCACCAATGGGGATTTTGAAAAGATAGAAATGAAGCTCTTGAGGAGAGGAGCAAGAATATGTAATTTGCTTTTGATTTGGAGTTGTGATGTGGC
>CM041779.1:239429004-239741091 GCA_023374045.1 Limonium bicolor
TCTGTCAGGCCCGCAAGCTCCTTTGGAGTGCGGTCGTTCCATGTCTCGTTAGTACACCGTAGTGTCGGTCACACGCCTAAGTGAAGTATTCTGTTGCCAACTCCTCTTATATCGTCCTATGAAACTACCGTGATTCTCAGGATCTACCGCATGACAGGTTCTGGTTCATATTGAAATTTTTAAACTGCCAGATCGGGTTTCCCGTCTCTCTGGCGTTCTTCCCCGGCTTTTAATACGGGGGTTTGTGGAGGGGGGTCTGGTATTGTAGGTATCCAGTTCATACTGGAAGTTCCTAACTAGCATCTCTCACACTACCACTCAACCTTAGCCCTAAGCCTCTAATTCTTAACTCGGTATTCCCTAAGCTCGGTATTTCCAGTCATCAGAGCGATACTTCGCTCTGATACCATTTTTGAAACACCCAACTGCTAATCTCGTCATTACCTCTTAAACAGTTACTAATTACCTACTCACGCAGCGGAACTCTAATTACAAACGAGGGGTGAAACAACGCCGTTAGCCACCCATGTGGCTAACCAGGCCTTTCTTACATACCGTAGCGGTCTGATGAACTGGAACAACCGAGTACACAATACAAATACAATACTCAAATCTTTTCTTTACTATACGAGTCTACAATGAATGGATGCCGACAACATATTCGGTCTTACACTTCCTTCATACACACTAGTAGAAAAACGTTTTATAACCACGGTTGTTTTCCTGTATATAACACGGTTATCAAGGGTGTTATATTCTTTCTTGATTTTACAACACGGTTGATAACTGTGTTATATACAGGTTTTACAACACGGTTTTTTATACCAAACCGTGTTATAAATATGCTAACCACGCTTACTTTTTTTGCGCCAAAATAGTTTATAAACACGGTTCATTCTAAAACCGTGTTATAAAGTAGTTTTACAACGCGGTTTTTTAAACAAACCGTGTTATAAAACCTTTCATACGAAGATTCAAGGCATTTTTATAACACGGTTCATTCTTAAAACCGTGTTATAAAACGAGACTTTATAACACGGTTTGTCAGTAACCGTGTTATTTAAAGTGGTTTCCCGCAATATATACAAAGTTATTTTATAACACAGTTATATATACAACGGTGTTATAAATCTTGTTTTTTTAAAAAAATAATTTTTTCTGTTTTGTTATACTGCTTCACAAACTACAATTAAAACCAATCCGTCTATTACACATGACACATTCAATGTGTACAGCCACACCAGCTTTCAAAAGAGCCACTGAATCCTGTCTATTACGTAATAGTACATTAAACATTTTAACAATCACACATCAACTAGAAAGCAAAAGGCTCAACTACCAATATATTATATCAAACCAAAAGAATCCAAATGTGTGGTTGACTTGTGCTCTAAAAACAGTGTGCTTGTTTGGATATCATCTCTTACCAAAAAATCTGAAGCGTCTAAATCCAACACAAATTCCTTTCTCATAAATATTCTTCAATCCAGCATAGGAGTTAGAGGAACCAATTTCTCTATGTGAGATGTTTGTCTCAGCATTAGTAAATTTTACAATAAGCACGTTCTCATCCCCTAAAACCTTCTGCAAGAGCGTAGCCACCTTGTTTACATATGGGCCCTGCAGTAAGAAAATGAAGATCGGCTGGTAAAGACATTGAACAATTACATCACATTAACGAAGGTAAAACTCTAATAATTATTCAATAAGTTTATAACAGAGAGAACAGCTAGTGCACATCATCATTAAGATAGTATGGTTAGAGTATAGCTGTCATAGTGAGGAATCAGCACAATCATAAATAAATTTCCAACAAGTAGCATCCAGCCTCAGGGCTTCTAACCTTGAAAACATAGCTTCCATCAGAATCAACAACGCAGTGGTAATAGTATCTCCTTCCAGAGTCCCAATACAGATACTGCAAAACAATGTTAAGAGCCTGTCTTATGCATGGAATAGTTCATAGAGAAATATGAAGCAATCAGAAGTCCATTGCCACTGTTAAAATCCTGAAGTGCAATGGCAAGCAAAACATGAGCTAAAGACTAACGTAGCTCTTGGTAGCCAAAAGCTGCTTCAACTAAAATGTATGCTCATCTAACCCTACAAAGCCGAAGAACTTATTCCAACAACTAGCTTGTCAAAGATCTTACTGACACAGTAAGCTTTCCGATAAGCAGATCTTTACTTCCAATCTCTCAGTCAAAAACTACTCATTTAGCCAAACAAGCCTAAGAAAGTGAGAAACAGAAAACCCAACATTCATGATAAAATTGAATAAATAATAAAGATCAGAGACCTCAAGTAAAACACATGATGAAAAACAAAAATGCAAACCATAGCAAATGACACGATAGAGGCAGATGGAAAGAGCACGAGTAAAGAAAATCCCCGCAAACAATGACTTGCCACAAATAGAATGTTAACAGGCAGGAAATGGGTGTCTTCTCGACAACTTAGGAGGGATGGGGATACCTTCAACTTAATTATGGCAGTTTAATGCTCACTGTGAACTCCTTTTTCATACAGAAACATTGCCTAACAGCTTGGATATCATAACTCGGCAATATAGTTTGTCAATTAATAATAACAATGCACTAGAACTGGGTCATTTAAGTTGTTTAAAAACAGACACAATAGAAACAATAATGTAGCAGCAAAGCAGAGCAGATCAGAGCAAAAGTGTATGAAATTGACCATGAGCTAATATTTACTTGTTTTAAAAAAATAAATACAGCAATGGTATCATTTAACTATGACACATTCTGACAATTGAGAACTGAAACAGGAGAGGTCACATTTCAGGTATTATCATAAAAACTGTCGGTGGTGGTAAGTTGGTAACTATGACAGATCAGGTTCGATCACCATGATCTTGTTGTTTGGAGTTTGAGTTGTTGGCTTAGGGATACTGATGCGAACCCACCCACCCTCACTCGTTTTATAAAGTATAAAGCAAATAAGACATCAGAGAAGCAGAGAAGATAATTACATGTGTATTAAGCAGAGGAGAAAAATGGTCCCGAATTCATTAATCGTTTATATACCAGAGAAGCGCAATCGAGTTTGCTCTATTTTTCTTTTTGTCCGAAATGGAGTTTACTCTCTGCTGCGGTCTGCATAGACTAATTCAACAGAGAAGTGCAAATTACGGTTGTGCAGAACTGATCGATTAAGCATACATGAAATAAATTAGCCCCTTCTTGATTAATTAAATATATTTCCCTTTCCCCAATCCTTTATGCAGTAAATTAGATTCACTTTGATCCACATGAATCACTTTCTGAAGATATGACCATCCTTGAGACAGTAAAATTATTGAGAAAGGTGAAATTTAAAAGAAAAAACTCAGTAATTCTTTGAAAGCGGCGTGTGGAACTTAACATGGTAAACTTAACATAGTCTCCTATTAACAGAGACTAAAATTGAAGCAAATTGCATTTAAGACAACTAAAAGTAAGTACGTATAGCAGTAGTATAAATCAGAGGCAAAACTTGTGATGCTAACCTTTTCTTTTCTTCGCACTTGATTTAGCTCAAAGTGAGATGTCCGCTGATATCCACTCGAAGTGAAAAAGTTGCTTTCGGTATTCGTAAGGCTGGAAAAAACCCCAATTTCATGGAAGTAAGAAAACACTACTCTTTAGACAGTAACAACATTAAACAAAGAGGAAAATGAATATTCAAACATTCACAATACTAAAAAGATAACACAAAGAATCCAACACTTTAAAAAAATGGAAAGATGAAACAAAATGATAGTGGAAGAGCCCCGGTAGTTAAAAAAGGTGAGAAGATAAAATTTCCAAACCCCATGAAGAGACGTCAAGTCCAAAGTCCAAGGTCATTCCAAGCAACCCACATGTGCAAGTCAAAGCTCAAAGCCGCTTGATTGCATTTGTACCTCAGTCAAAACATGAAGCCGAAGATAGTAAGCGAACCGAATTAGACAAATGGCACGAAAGAGTCAAAGTGATAATGCCACAAGCGACTGATTTTTAAGCCAAAGAGCACAAAGGGGCCAAATGACAATACCACAGCCAACAGTATTTCCGAACCCATATAATGCGCAATGGGATAAACAAGGTGTTGAAATTAACATTTACAAACCCATGATAGGAGTACCAAACCAAAGACGCATCAGCATGGTCAGTTCATGTGATCCAAGGTTAATTCCAAGCCAAGGAAGCACCAGCCCAAGTCCAGCAAACCTAGCTCGCATCCAATCAATTTATGTACCACGGTCAAAACATAAGGTCAAAGATAATAAGCACAATAGGGTCAAGAATGATAACCCCAAAGATGACATGATTTTAAAACAAAAGAAATACGCATGGGGCTAGGTGATAGTTCAGTGGGTAACATTATTTCCAAACCCATAAACTGCGACTGCGCAAGGGGTCAAGTGCATAAAACAAGACTTTTCAAACCAGCCTAATGCGTAAAGGAGCAACTAATAATTGAAGAGACTTGAATTACAGCTATGAAAAGATGAAGATGGGAAATTCCAAACCCAACATGAGCAGATACTGAGCCAAAAGTCCACGTATGTAGTTGATTGCCACGGTTAACTTGAAGCCGATATTGCCAATGTTATCCGTCCGAATTCGTATCCTATCTGGCTGGCGGAGTCGCGTGTCAAATTCCAAGTCATACAAGTCCACCGGAACCGAGGTACCTCAGTAAAATCACAAAACAATGGCAGTGAATAGATGGATGGTATGAGCATATCAGAATCAAAATGAATACCAAATGTACTAAGAGACAAGAGGTAATCTAGATGAAGTTGAATCACTCTATAAACCAATAAAGAAAATGCTTGAAAAATGAATTGACAGATAAAACGCCACATAGACATTATTACACAGCAAGTGAGAACCAATCTATCATGAAATGGCTATCGCAATACTGCAACACACTGGGATCCGTTGTGATAGCAGTAGCGCAACTCAAAATAGAGCAAACATCCTGGCATTAAAACCCATTGGTGTACGAATCGGCAAAGACAGTAACAATTCAGCAAGTGTAAAACAAATAAATTCAAAATTATGGCTATAATTCTGCAATAATACATAAGAAAGTAATAGCAGTATAATACAATACATAAGACAATAAGAGATTAGAGTTGTATGCTCTTTTTTTTTCGTTCAGGTTGTAAATTACCGTCTGTGAAGAGTAATAAAACGAGCAGAGCTTGTATGTCCTTTATTTGCCAATTAGATTCGCATAACTTGTTCGCCAGTTTGTTGCAAAATTCCGGTTGGGGAAGAGATGAAGCACGCCTGGGGCATGCCAAGAACAGAACAAGAAAAAACAGTTTTGGGCAGAAACTTATGCACCTTTTAGGTTGTCTTAGCATAGCTGATAGGCTATTCGAAATAAATTGTAGTAAAGCTGAATCAGGCATAAAATACTTCATATTTGAATCTGTAAATAGACGCTTAATATGAAAAACTGATCACGAAGCGGCAGTAAGTAATGATAGTAATCAGTTAGGAGGCTAAATTTCTTTCAATTCGATACTGAAGAATTTAAATAGAAAAGATACAGATACACATAGTATAATAAGTTGCAATTTGGAGTTTTCAAAGTATTATAAGAAAACTAAGCTTAATCTTGCTGAAAGGAAGTTAAACAATCGTAATTAGCGATAATACTCATATCAGTAGTTGCTTAGAGAGACCACAATGATTGTAACATACAGAGACTAAGTTTGGGTAAAAGTTTAGTTCATATGGAGAGGAAAAATCCATGCTCATATCAATTTATCTATTCAAATTTTCAGATCAGACAGAGGAATAAGATCAGACTATACCTTAGCGGCAATTTTCAGCAGTTTGAGCATCACATAAATCTCAAAACCCCCCAACTTCGATCATACCAAGAACAGAACCAGAAAAAACAGTTATGGGCAGATGCGAATATTATTTGTAACGCTAATGTCTCAGTCTAAATGATATTGTGCAACTGATGATCCAAACTAAAGCTTAATGTCAAGGATAAGCAAGAATGCATTGAGTGAAGAAAAAGTAACAAGCAAGGTAGTACTACAAGGCTGCCCGCAAAAAAGTGTGCACAGCAGGTTGACCACTTCAGAGCAAGGCATATGCAAAGCAAGTCTCAGGATATCTTAGCAATCATTCTAGAGACCTATTTCTAACTCTCCAATGAAGTAAAATCACCCAATGTTTTAGGTTAAATAATGTAACACGACGAACACCAACGCTACTCTTTAGCGGTAATCACCCAATGTTTCAGTTCCACTAACAATAAGAGGTTCATAAGAGGTTAACACGAATCTAGAATCTTCAATCGGCATAAACATGCATCTGTCAAGAGTTCTACAACTGCTAAGGAAGATTACTTCTTGCGGACTGAAATTTGGGAGAAGGGCTAGTTTTATTCGTCACTCTCAAACCCAAATTGAAAGCCCTAATCACCCCAAAAAACATAAATGAAAAACAGTGATTTTAGAAGATGAGAAGCATGTACCTAAGTGAAAACTCAGAAGTATCCATGGTCTCAGCCACGATTTGCAACTCTCAGCTAAGGTGTAGCCCAGAAGCAGCCGTAGGACGTAGGTGGTGATAAACTGCAGGCAGATGCTGGAGCGTGGCGAGAAAATGAAGGAAGATTAGTGGTGGCGGTGGCAGCGAGTCGGAGGTGAATGTCGTCGCGGTGATGGTGGTGACGCCGGTGGTGAACGCGGTGGCGATTTTGCTGGAGCCGACTCAGAGTAGAGAGGAGAAAGATCAAATGAACGATGATATTCACGGGTTTGCGGGGGAAAGAGTTTTTTGGGTAATTGTATTTAACATCTTATAACACGGGTATTGCTAACCGTGTTTTATAAAGCAAAATATAACACGGTTCTAAACTTGAACCGCGTTGTAAAACGTATGCTAAATATTACACGTATATCCAAAACATCTATACAACACGGGTAACCCAGAACCGTGTTATATAATTTAAGCTTATAACACGGGTAACACAAAACCGTGTTATAAAGCTCATTGTTTAGAGTTATTATATTTTCCTTACGTATTTTAACACGGTTGATAATTATAACCGTGTTGTAAAATATTTTATAACACTGCAACAAGAGAACCGTGTTATAAGCTCAGTGTTATAAAATCTTTTTTCTACTAGTGACATAAATAATTAAACTAACTACCCATGTAACCCACCGACCCCGTCCTACTCTCGAACGGTAACATCTTCGGTGTACCTGTAAAATAAAAACATCGCCCCTAGGGGCTCAACTTAACGCTGCATATGAAATTCGCATACCCCGAGCGCTAACCGGGGTACGCCGACTACTTTGTCGGATATACATGGAGTTCATTTTAGTCAAACAACATGCATCATAGCAATACAAGAGTACGTGTAATACTCGAGGAATCTACATCCAATCACGGAACACAACTCCTAACTAACATAACAAGGTTGTTAGTTGTATCTGTTTACTCTTAGGCCTTGAGGGTTATACCTCACTATGCCCTTTTTACTTATTCAATACCTCACCCACACTCTCGGGTTACTTATTCTCATTATCTCACCCACACTCTTGGGTTATTTATACTCATTATCTCACCCACACTCTTGGGTTACTTATTCTCATTATCTCACCCACACTCTTGGGTTATTTATACTCAAGCTCTTGTAGATTCTCGAGACACTACAGGTCTCCTACGTCACGCTTGTTACTCTGAATACATTCTTAGGCCAAAACTCATGGCTCTCAAGCATAGTCTTACTTCCCCGGTTTCGACCCTACTCTGGGTCTAGCATGGTGGGAAGGTTCAACTAGCTCACGGAACTCTCTCTTAGTTCCTAACTCTTTTACTTAGGCCCGACTACTCTCGGACTACTTACATTCCCATACACTCCTCTCTCGGAGTTATAATAATATTATGTATATTAGTCTAGAAGCATCACTCTCGATGTTTCTAATGACCTTGGGAACATTACTTAAGTTTGGTTAATCTTAGGTTTTAAGAGTTACCCATACATTTACTTTACTCATACTTTCGGTTATTTACATATATAGGTAAAATCCTCATATAGGAGGTCGACCATGTCTCAAGGGAGTTACTAATCCCTCAGGTCTCTTTTACCTTCTTCACTAGTTCACATCTTCGAACTATCTTAAATCCTCTTGAAGGAGGTTCACTTATCTTTCCACTCTCATTTGTTTCGTGGATTGTTTCAATGTGGTTTTATAACCCTTATCGGGTATTTACTCAACCCGTACGTCTCCTCACATTCTAGGGAGTTCATATGTTTGCGTTATCGTTATACTTTAACAGATAGTTTGTGTGTTTGCACGTTCTCGTTATCATAAGCGTCGACCCGATCTATGGGTCTCTAGCCAAACGTTACTCACTACGAGTCGGTCCATTCACTATGTTAGACCACACCGGCATACAAGTATGTTAGCTCATTCAACATACAACAAGGCATACATAATCAAACAAGGGATTATTTTCATGCTTTAATCTTGATTAAGCCGGCACACAAACACACAATCAACGTAACTCGGTTAGCACGTGGAGTATGAGAAAATCATACCTTTCACCGGGGTTTTTACTTTACCGTGGCATCTCACCATGCTCGGGTCACGCACGACTCTCTGATAATGTTTCAAACATTATTATTATAAGATCATACGGTACATAATTAAATGCTATTCCCGTATTTTCCCCCGTTATCCCGTTATCTCGGTTTTACTTTTGTTATTTGAGTTCTTACTTCACACTCACTTCTAACACCTTCTTACACTTCCTAGGGCCTTTACATGTCACCAAACAAGGCCTTAACATCTTATAACATCATTAACATTTAAACCCCCATCATTTCCAACCTTTAAAATGCTCTCTGTAGGTTTCTGGGGGTGGTCTGGGACTTGGTCCCTACCTTAAGTCCCGGACCTATACATGGCCAAACTCTCGACTACTTTTCGTGGGTGGTCCGGGACTTTGTCCATACCCCAAGTCCCGGACCAAGTGCAGGGTAAATTCTCGGGCGATTTTAGCAGGTGGTCCGGGACCTTGTACCAGACTCAAGTCCCAGACCAAACATGGTAGGCGACTCTCGGCATGAATTAAGGGGGTGGTCCGGAACTTTGTCCATGGACTAGGTCCCGGACCCTGCTACAGATTTTACAAATTTGACAGTTTCCCACTTGTTCAAGGTCCTCTCTTAGCCCATTGATTACCCAATCTTCACCAACTAAAATCCACATGTTTAGCACCTAATTACTCACCTAAACCCCCTTAAACTAAGCTCCAAGTGCACTCACAACTCTGGTTAATTTCACTTAAAATTCACTTACACTTTCATAGCTAGTTTCCTTGTTTTCCCTCAACTCTTGTAACAGATTTGGTAACTTCTTTTACCATTCAAACAGTGCCATTCCCAGCACTTCAATTGACATTATTCTACTCCTCATACACACTTCTCCTTAATTTGGTTTCCATAACCACTCACTTAACAACTCTTAAACACAACTAGCTTCTTCCTTTAATAAAACACTCAAGTTCATAATCTCCAAGGAAATTTTGACAGCACTTGGCTACTTTCTATGCATTCTCACCACACCATATAAACACAAACACTTCTTCACCCCTGTTTAATGAAGCACCAACAACTATACACATTTGATTCCCATTAGCTCACTATGTAACAGTTTACTCTCAAGCCTTCTTCCACACTTATAACAACATTAAACATTCTCATTCCCACTCAATATTATTGTACCATGACTATACCAATTCAAGAGCATTAATCCAACTCTAAAATCTGTTTCACAAGTCAAATGAAACTAACTCAAGGTAAGCTCATTACCTTGTTTGTTTTCGGTTCACTTTCTCTTCTTCCTCTTCCTTTTTCTCCATCTTTCTCTTCTTGTTTTCACAACACACAAGGGGGTCTAGATTGCCATCTACAACCATATCCCCATACAACACATTTCAAGATTAATTAATTCAAACCCTCCACACAAAAACTAGTATGTCAAGAACTAGTTTTTAGGCTCTAGCTTAGATATTACCTTAGAGTATCCTAAAGGAGAGCTTGGCAATCAAAATGATGAAGTTCCACCACTCCACAAGGACATGAAGAAACCGGCTGAAATGGAGAAGATATTCAACGTGGAGGAATTTTTCCCAAAATTGGAAGAACTAGTTAGAAATGAGTGAAACTCTTGCTTATTATTACCTTAAGGCATCAAGGTGGTGAAGGAGAGTCAAAATCAGCTCCTCAAGCTTCAAAAGGCAAAACACCCATGGAAGTGAAGGTGGAGGAATCAAGATTTTGAGGGGTGGAAAACGTAGCCCTCGCCGATACGAATCTAACGGTGGTATTTTTGTGCGATTCGGTGAAGAAATGAGCAAGTGAGAGGAGGAAGGAGATGGGCTTGTGAGCTCCCTTCTCGAGTCGGTAATATACAGAGGAAGAAGAAGATATACAGAGGCTGGGAAGAAAACGTGAAATGAGGAAAGAAAGGAAGGTGAGAGAGTAAGTAGTCACTTTTTACTATTTCCCCCTTTTTGCTTTATTTATTTATCTTGTCATCTTGTTACCAAATACTAGCAAGCTTATTAATGTGTGTGTACACACTAATTAAAATCGGCCCCACACAAAATACTAACTGGTAGCGTTTTTCATTTTTTTACAGGAAACGCTCGATAATTTACCCGGTTTAGCACTATTCACTAACCGGGCCCGCTTTTCAGATTTTTCTCGTTTAATTAATTTTAAGGGTTATTAAGCAACCATTAATACTTAATTATAGTTATTTAATCAACTATAATTTTTACGGGTCCGTTTGACCACTTAAAGTCACGTTTTTGGGTTTTCTCGAAAAACGTGTTTTAAAACTCCGTTAGCGTTTTAATCCATTATTTGGATCCGTTTTCTTCGGGAATCATTCCCGTATACTAATTAGGCCTAACTAAGCCTTAGGAATCCATCTCGGACCCTTATGAGATCTTATATTTCTTATTTAAATTTAATGCGCATTTTAGCGTTTTTCGCGTTTTACGCATTTTCTCTTTTCTTTTGGTTTTATTTCCCTTACCAATATTTTTTAGGCACCATTAGGCCTTTAATAATCATATTAGAGTAATTTAGTCACGATTTTTAGATCCGGGGTATTAAAATCTACCCCCCTTAGGAACTTTGTCCTCAAAGTTGGTGAATCTTATATCGTTACTCTCATGGGCTATGCCAAGGTTATAATACATGTATAACCTTACAGACTCCACAAGTCAGTCTCATTTCACACTACACAAACCACACACATATCACAGCATGTATAGCAACCAAAAATACTCTTTTTACTCTCTCCATGGAATCGGTCCGAAGACAAGAAGGCACTACAGTCCTTGAATCCATATTGAGTAATATACTACTGATCCCTCAGGTACCGGTCACGTTGAACACTTACTCTTTCTGGTTCACGGCCGTTTCATGACAAATGGGCACTTACTCTCTCTGGCCCACGGTCCCTTCGGTTCTGATCAAAATGTTACACATATACATATCCTCAGGCACTCTGGTTGACTCACTCAACACAAGATCGTCTCAGGGTACTCTCCCCGTCCCGCTGCCTTTGGAAAAATCACACACTGTCACCGCCCCAACCGGTCACTTAGGACCGCCGCACGTACGGTGCAATGGTTTCAAAACTAATACACGCCCACCGTTCTACCGGTCATCAAGACTTAAGGCCGTAGCCATGGCGGGTGATAGCAGTTTAAAAACCAGTTTTCATTTCCATCTTCATACTTGAAGAAATTCCTTTTCAAATTCTGTTTGGAAATTGTTTTTAAAACATCACACAACTCCAAATCATATTTATGGTAGCTGCATCTTTTCTTAGCGTGATTACTTGTGACCACTTTAGGGAGCTTCGAGAATCATCCAACCCTGATGTGATCAGCATCAGTGTTGAACTATCCTTCCACTTCAATTTGTGTTCGGTTTCCCTTGATCGCTAGCAGATCAAGTTCCACCTCCCACGTCAGTTTCAAACAATCAGATAGTCAAACATTTTCTTTTTCTATCTTTTACTCTTTCTAGTCATATTCACGAAACAATTCGTTTCAATTAATCTCTAGTTCCTAGTACTTAGGTCATTTGTCATTCTCATTACTTCACTACTTTACCTAGGTATTCCATACTTATGGCCTCTTTTTCCTCATATTGCTACTCAATTCAAAACACACAACATACAACTCCAAAGGATGGAACTCACTCCATCAATCGTTCTCAAATAAAATCACCTAGGGAACTCACTCCCTACAAGGTTACACACCGGTTTCATACCAATTCGTACTCATTATGTCTCATGTCTAATCTCACTAGACATATACTATAGGGATTCTCATTCCCTAGGAGTCTCTCTACTCCTCTTTTCATAAATATTACATACTCGTTACTTACATCACTTATGCACAATAATCATTTTTACACAATGATTGGGTACATATGTTTATGTAACATAAGTTCCAATCATCAAAACAATTTCTTTTGTGCTATGCACATAGTAGTTTACGCACTAAACGTAAAACATACTCTAAGCGGTTTCTCGCCCTACCCCCCTTAAAAGGAGTTACGCCCGCGTAACTAACCATATGTTATCACTAAACATTGGTTCACTAATTCGAGTATCATGAAGTGTTTTAACTTCAATGTGGTTAATTAACTCATAACCGGGTTTGGTTCTAGCCTCTAAGGCTTCAAGGCATTTATGATGAGCCATCTACTCATGTTTGCCATGTATACTTAACTTTGAATTACGGTTCACAAGCTTCTGCTGCGTGACCTGATAACTAGAGCTTAATTCGCCCTTTGGTGTTCTCAATGTATTTAATCCACTCCCTTTTATCCCTTTGTGTCTTAGGAATAAAGGTTTTCAATCGTCGCTAGGTATCTCTTACCGTATGCGAATTCGATGAGTTATAGATTTTCTCTCCAATTCTTCGGAAATCTATTTCGTATAACACTGTATACCTTTGTGATTATTCACTTACTTTTCCCGACTTGTTGTCGGTTGAGGTCAAGCTACAACTTAATATGTAGTGCTTCCTCGATTAACAGTTGCTTCTGAATTACGTTTGTTTACTTGTTTCTGTACAAGAATTCCTCCTCATACTACTCTGCATTAACCATTCATCGGTCCTGGGACCTGTGGGTTACAGCCCACATTCTTCGTGCCTCTTTGGCTAAAGGCCGCACGGTTTTTTTCTTTAGATTCTCGCTCAACAGGCTTCGTTGACATTTCTCAATTCCTGGCTCTCCCACTCGATCATTACCGCACAAGTGCAATACCAAAACACTCAGTCATACAGAGTGCAGAAGCGTAAACCCTTGACAGTAAATCTCTCATGAGATAGGAATGATTATGTCTCCTTTACCACATTTTCTCATCAGCTTCATATCATTATCTGTTACTGTGTATCATGCTCTACTCATTACAACATTCGCTTATATGGCATCCGCTACTACTTTAGCTTCCGCTCATGTACTCCCACCATTTATACTATGGCTTGCCATTCGCTTGGCTCAATAAAATATATTACTCCAAACTCTTTACGCTTACTGCGCATCGTTTACTCTGCAATTCATACTGCACACATATAGTGTTTACTACTAATCCGATTACTCTCTCGGTTTCTTTCCACTGCTATCAAAGCCTTTCTACATACTATCTCTGTTCAAATTATTCCTTGGAAATTAACACATGCTCAAGTATCATCACACCGCTCAAGCGGTTTCACATTACATACCTAGGTGTAGACACCAAAAATTCTCACCCCATAAAGCAAATTCTGAAATAATAAGAGGGGTCGTCGCCTTTCTTTTTCAAAACATATTAGCATGCATGCTAAAACGAAACCATCATTTTATATAATCTTTTTCAAAGCATTTCAAAAAAAATAAATAAAACACAATTCTTCGAAAATGAATTTCCATCGACAGTCCAGTTTCAAGGTCGTCCTTTTTTGTTTATTCACTTATTTTACTATCTTATTTTGCTTTGTTTATATTCTATTTATTATTTTATTTTTATTCATCTATACACCTTTTCTTATTTTATTTTATTTTATTCTATCATTAACATTGGTATTTTTATTATCATTTCATTTCACTTCTATTTAGACACTTTATTTCATCTTACGAACCCAATCCACACTTAGTTGAACTCCAGCCTAGCCCAGGCCCTTAAACCCATTCCAGCCCCTAATATTGGACCTACAGCCCAAACAAAAAATCAAGCCCATGCAAAAACCCTAGAACCCACCCTTTTCTCATCATAAGACAACAAGAAAACCTACAGTAAAAGGGGGATTCCATCACGCATTCATTCCCGGATGATGGTCCGATGTAGCGGCCACCACCTTCTTCTCGGTCGATCACTTATTCACCCAGCTTGGAGTCTTCAATTCTTCATACCTGGAGAACCGAAGAATCACCCCCATCTTCCTCTTTCACACACTTTCATTCTCCCAAAACCTAAATTAATCTTCTACAACACGGCCACGTCCTAACCGAAAAGCCAGCCGACCACACGGAGAGGACGGTTTTGAATATTCTCTGAACTTTCATTCTCTCCAACCTTGCCATAGAACTCCCGAAGCGATCAGAAGGAGAGCCTCCTCTATCCTCTCTAAACCTCCATCCGCATCAAAAAACAAGACTTAAAAACCCCCTCGAAGTCTCCAGTTCCCCTCTGCTTTCGAATCTCGAAACAAAAACACCCATGTTCCACCTCCTTGTGCATCTTCTTCACGATCGATAACTCTGCAACCCAGGTGGCGAAATGAAACCCCATGCTCCCACCTCAATCTTCACGACCAAACTGGTGAACAACGAGTAAATCTGCCCTGGCCCTCTCCATTTCTCCACCCCGACGGTACTTCCACAACCTACCTCGCGAACTAGGAACAACCGTTCTACATTGCTTCTTTCTTTTACACTGCGCACGAACTCTGTACAAACCCAAACCCACCGAGGGTTCATGGTCCGTGGGTTTCTGGGTTACTCATACTGGGAGTTATTTCTGGCTTTTCTTCTTTTACTATACCAAGTATTTCTTTTTTTTCTAAATTTATTCTCCTTCTGAGGACGATGTCGAGCTTTCTATCACTCTGAGCTCTATTGGAAGTTCTTGACCTCTCTAATCCCAAGTGGTAATGTCCAGTTCATCGGACTTGGTAGCTTCTTCGACGGTTTCTGTCGATCCCTTTCAGGTTGTAATCCTGTTGCTGACAAATTTCTTTCTGGTGCCTATGTTTCATCCTCTTGTCTCGTGCCTGAATTTAACTTTTGGTGCTTGTTGCTGGCTTTGAACTGGATTCGGGTACCTAATCGTTGATGAATTTCTACGGTTTGGCATGGGTGATTGTCGAAATAATCTGGATTTATTTTGTTGTTGATACTTTACTGTAATATGTGGCTTCTGGACATAATTCGCTACACGCTTTGCTGACCCACATCAATCTACTTCGCGTTGGATTTCTACATGAGGCAGGAACTGTTGTTTAAGTTCTAGTTTGGCATCCTATCTGTCGGTTTCGGTCGTTCGAGGTGCTCTTGGTTATTGATCTTGAATTGTTGGAATCTTGAGCCGGGATACATTTCAAGCTATGTCCGGTCTTTGATTGCTCATTACGCATTATACTCATTTCACCCATTTGTGTTTCATGAATTTGACCGAGGTACATATATTGGACATGTGGTGAAATACCCCAAACCTTGATATGTGGTTTAAATATCAAACTATGTTATATAAAGGCTAAAAAGTGCCTTAGAAACATCAGTGAACAGTTTAAACCATAGTAAATGCAATAAAACGCTAAGATACAGTTAGAGCAAAAAACATGCTCTAAGCTATGAGTGAACTTGGTTAGGACCCAAAGAGCCTACCAAGACTTAATAATATCAATTATGATTTAATAAGGCTAAATAAGTCCTTAGGAAACCTTGGTGGACAGTTAAACCAATAAAACACAGAAAATACCTTAAAGTCAATATGAGCAAAAATGTGCTCTAAGCTTGGGATAAATTTGTATAAGACCTAATGGTCATAACTATACCTTATAAATATGTTAATGAACATATTAAATCAATTACCAAAGAAAACCAAGCTTGAAAACAAGTTAAACACAAAAAGTGCTTTAAGGAGTCTTAAAGCACGTTTTTGAAAAATTGTCCTGTAAATGAGTTTGAATGGCTAAATGTCCATCATTACTCTTTAATTAACATGTGTACTATAGTATCACATTTGGAAGTCTATATCAATGGGAAATCAAAAATTTCACAAATATGTGCCTTGTTTTGTGAATAGTGCTCAAATAGTGCTAGTTTAAGTTATAAGTCAACATAAGTCAAATATTTGGTCAACAAAGACCATAATATCTCTAATGTTAAGGGGGGCACGGTTTTAGGGTGTGAGTCATCACACTTGGCTAGCCAATAAAAGAAAGAAAGAAAAGTAAGTAAAAGGTTACTTTTGCTTTTAACATAAATATCTTCAAAGTATACTCTCACCTCATTCTTCTTTCTCCTGGTTCCCACCGTCACCTATCTTCATCCTCCCTTCTCAATCTCGTTCTCCAACAGAACCATTCATCCCATCTCCTTTTACTTGTAACTTATGATTCCATGCCGAATTTAATTCCGAGACTACCGTTGTCTTAGTTAGAGTAAGCTCTTCATTCCTATCTTTCAAATCTTCAAGAACTCCATTTGGTGCCATGAAGATTCACCATTGAAGGAGCTTGAGCTCATATTTTCATGCCTTGTCATTCTCCTTTGCTTCAAGGTGAGGAAACTCAAAGAAAAATGACATTCCTCCATGTTTTGTTGTTGTCGAAAATTCACCATTAATGGTGCTTATATTGGCTTGTTCTAGCTTCATTCCAAGCTTTCATGGACTAGGGGAGTCCTCTCTTGATACATTCAAGCTCTCTTCCATTCCAAGGTAAAACAATCATTTTAATACCTTAAAACAATATATGTAACTAGGGTTTACAATGAGATGAGCATGATGCTTGAATACTCATCTATTATGTGTACATTGTTTAGAAGTTGACAAACAACCAAACATCCCAACCGGTTTTACAAGGAAACAAGAAAGAAGTTATGAGGAAAAAGAGGTAAACAAACTATCTCAATGTAGTTTAAATGCCTTAGGGAAATGAGCTTGATTTGCTTAATAAAATACCTAAAGAGCCAATGGCAAATGAGCTAGTAAAATGCTCTCAAGGAGTTTATTAAGGGCATATGTATTGTTGGGTGTATTTGCAGGTTGAAGGCATTATTATGTGGGAAATTCAGTGTTTAAGGTTTATGCAATTTAAGGGCCTAAGAGCCAAGCAATTTAAGTTTATGCACTATATTGTGATGTAGTGTAGTTAAAGGCTTAGTTGTGTGTAAAGGGCATTTCTTGTAAAGATGAATGTCTTGAATGGTTAAAGGATGAAAAACAATATGTTTGTGTGTAAGGAATGTGTATTAAGTGATTAAGTGTTCTTGGTTGTCTAAAGGTGAAAACCTAAGTGTTTGGGTGTGAGAGTTTACAAGAGAAGCTATGGCAAAATTTAGTTGATAAACAAAGGAGTTTATGTGATGAAATGAGATTTTAAGACCTAGAAGGTACTAGGAACTTGTTAAGTGTTAAGATGGTGGAAGAAGGTGAATCATGGTGTTCTTAGGTGTTAAGGTGCCATGGGCATTGTCTTGGAGGATTTAGAACTCAAATGGGTGTTTTGAACACACCAAGGAATTGTTATGTGAAGTGTTAAGTCTTGTTCAAGATTTGGTAAACAAAGGAAAAGAAATGCCTAGTGAAGGTCTAAGTGAAAACTTGCGGAAATTAGAAGCAATTGTGCAAAGGAGGTGTGTATGAGAAATAATGCTTTTGGAGTGGTGGTAATGTTTGTGAGACAACACTTTGGTTAGTTGAGGTAGTAGGCATGATATACCACTTAGAAATCTAAGAAAAATGTTATAAGTGCTAGGAATTGTTGTAAGGAATTGAGTAACCAGTTAGTGATGATTTAGGAAAGTTTAGTGCTTGTTTTAAGGTGTTCAAACATGTAGGAAACATGTGGAAAGTGTATGGAATGATTAGGTAAGGTTTAAGGTTGGTTTAGGGGTTGAAAAATGATGTTTTGACAAGTTAATACATGGTCCGGGACCTAGCCCTTGTATAGGTACCCGGACCACCCCTTAAAAAGAGCCGAGAGTGAAGTTTAGAAGTGGTCCGGGTCCTTAGTCCAGGACCAAGACCCGGACCAAGGGTAAAATAAGGCCGAGAGTACATTCTACAAGTGGTCCGGGACCTTGGGTCCGGACCAAGTCCCGGACCAGGTCAAAAGTGTTGCAAAATCTGTTTTAAAGGCTTCTAATCATGGGGAATTGAATGGTAATGGTTTTAGGTGATGTTTAGGCCTTGTTTGGTGGCATATAAAGGCCTTAAAATGTGTAAACAAATGTTAGGTTTGATGTGAGAGTTGTGAACTTAAGATCACAAGTGTAAAATTAAATATAACGGGATGACGGGGTAACTATGGGCGCATTAGACGTTAAACAAGCATGTTACTCCAATGTTAATGAAAGTAATTGTAATGTTATCAGTTGTTCGAGAATTGCTCGAGGAACATAAGTGGACATGATAAAGTGGACTCCGGTGACAGGTATGGTTTTCTTGCAACCTGTGTCCTACCGGATTACACCGGCTTGTATGCCAATGTGTTTTTCTGTATGTTTGCCACGTTATGAGATAAATCATGAAACGAGTTTACAGTCGTTATTGTTATTGTATGTTTACGTGCCGATACCGGTAACCTCGAATGCGCTTGAAGGGCTAGTTAACCACTATTAGGTAAACGTAGGAGAACGGTATCCGGTGATAACGTTTCCGACCTAAGGAACGTTCTAACCACGGCTATGCGTGAGTTAGTTATGTAATGTTTGTGTGTGATGTTGGTGTATGAATGTATGACTCTCCCTTCCCTTGTGTGTGTCTAACAAGACTTAACCCAATGTTGTGATTGTTTAACTAAGTTCAATGATGAACTTCTGACAAGTGCTAACGGGGGAGTGAGGAGTCCGGTCTGTTCCGGCCACGCGTGTGAGTATGGGGGTCGTTGTCATAGCAGGTTCGATCCTCTCCGTATGTTATGGTTGTTTTCCAATTTGGTTCCCAACCTTCCCTTTAGCTTAACCAAGGCTATTACTGACTCACGTCGGGCCACAGGGGCATACTATGTTATGTTTGTTCGGTGTGCTTGGATCACTATATCCGAGACACCTTGTGTTAAGTTATCCGTTCATTTAACGAGACGGTAACGAGTTATGTAACGAGCTTATCATGAGACTGGCAACATTCTCTAGGCTCACCAGTGTATTAACAATGTTTGGGTCGGTTCCTAAGAGAACCATTCCCGTTATGTTATGTATTTTTGTTGTGATGCAATATCTATTGTGATGTTATGATGTACACGTTGAAACGTGCAAAGTGTTGTTAAGTTTTGTATGTGAGGAATGATATATATTGTGAGATATGAAGTGTGTGGATCATGGATATGAATCCCAGTTTGAGAAAGGAGGTGTTTAAGGATAACCCGATTTAAGGGTAAGTGTCGTCTATTAAGGAAGTAGCTCCATTAGAGGAGGAACACTCTAGGGATATTGAATACCATGAGTGACTTATTAAGTAAGGATATATTATCCGGTTGTAGAGCCCGTTGAGGCGAAATGATTATGTGTTGTGTGTTTACAGATGCATGCATGATTTAAAAATAATCAACCGCATGCTAAGACGACAATTAGTTGTGCATGGCCCGGTAGCATGTGGGCTGCGGGATTACCATACCAGCAAAGGTGCTGAGCCCCTTGGGGGCCACCCTTTCTCTTCTTTTCCTATTTCAGGTACAAGGAGCTGGAAGCCGTTCGAGAGTAGGACGGGGTAGTCATTGTACATGGGTAATTGTTTTGTTGTATATATACAGTAGGTGTAGTAAGACCGAAATTGTTATCGGCATTAGTTATAAATACTCGGTATAGTTGGAAGGTGTATGTTTTGTTGTGTTAATGGAAAGGTATAGTAATGTGTAGTCGCTCGGAATTTAGCCCATCAGACCGGTACAATGTGTATGTATTAGCCTTGTTAGCCACGTGGGTGGCTAACGGCGTGTAACACCAACGAGTTAAGTAATGTGAAGGTTGTTTTTCCGCTGCAGTTTATTGTAAGTGTGTTAATGTTGGATGGGGTGTTACAAAAAGTGGTATCAGAGCGAAGTATCGCTCTGATGACTGAATTACCGAGCTTAGGAAGTACCGAGTTAGGATTTTAGTACTTGGGTTAAGGGTTGAGTGATAGCGTGAGAGATACGCTAGTAGGAATACCAGTGAATACTGGAAACCTACAATATCCATCCCGCCCTCCACAACCCCTGTTTTATAGCTTGGGAAAGAACGCCAGAGAGATGGAAGTCCTCTCTTACTCGGGAATACCCGATCTGGCTGTTATTAAGTACCACTGTGAGTACGGAGAACCTGTCATACGGTTGATCCCAAAAACTGGGAATCCCAGAGACGGTCTCCATCTGAACAATGTCAACTGCATTTAAACAGTGAAGAATGGACAATCCTACATAAAAGAGAATGAAATTTCCGGCAACCTGGGTCGACATGCCGAGCAGTCGAGAATAACCAGCTTGCAACGCACTAACCGTGCAACAGGCAAGAATTGGATTACTGAAAACCGAGACAAGTGTCTACGGAACCACAGTTGATAAATAATACACCAACGGTATACCAACCGACAAGGGAACTACAACGTAGTGCCCAAACAAGAGACAAGTCTCAGCAACCACGACAAATACGTGGAACGGGCTACAAAGAGGATACAATACTAAGTAAAAGGGGTCTCCCAGAGTGGGAAACACCCTAGTTAATGATTATCATATGAAGACAGTGAGAAGTTGAAGTTACCCAGAGAGTTATTATCGAGACAGTAAGATCAGTAAGGGCCAACAAGGCCACTGAGGACAGTGCGGATAAAAACAATACCACAACCGGTATGTGTTAAACCGATAGCCAGTTAGCATGGCGCACTTGCCATAGCAAGTGCTGCTATAACAGGGCTGTTCGGGAAATTTATAACCACTACAAGTACTTGGTAAAGTACCATAAGGTTAAATGTGATCGTCATAACAGTGGAAGGGCCTGTTAGCCTAACCTCTGTAATTGGAAGTACACCAGTCAGCAAGAAGCTAGACTTGGTTAAGGTAAGAAGATGTTGTGAAACCATGAAAATTTTCTTTCAAACTCAGATTTACTCAAACTCTTTCCTTTTCAAAACCATATTTTCTTTCAAACCAATACTTCTTTCTAACCTTCTTCTAAACCAAACCAGTAAAACCAAGGGCAGTTGATAAGAATTCAACAATGGATAAACTTTCCCTCGATTAAGTTCGGGAAGCACGGAATGAATATTGTCACGGGACAATATAAGGGAGTTGACAACAGAATACTTCACCTAGGCGTGTGACGGACACTACGAGTGTACCAACTGAAATGTGGGACGACCGCACTCCGATAGGAGCTTGTGGGCCTGACAGACCTACTTATGGGTTAGTTGGGTAAGTAGTAATGTATCAGTATGGTACCCCACATATGTATACAAGTAGAGTCCGGAACACGGGAAGTAGTCGACTCCGTACTACGGTCAGCAGTATAAGTCAAACAAGAACTAAGGATTACCATGAATGGTTGAAGCTAAGGAACCCAGTTAAGTTAACGAGACTAAAGGAATTAGTAAATTCCTTACAACGAAATGCTTAGGAGTCAGGAGGTGCGAAGTGCACTAACCGTAATGTAAAGACATCGTATACGTCTTAAAGATCCTCAGGGATAAACATGTTAGCTGGAACGGTGACCCAGCCTGTACATGGCAAGCAAATGCCTAATGTGGACACATTAATGTGCAATGAACGGGATGAAACTATCAAGAAATGTTGATCTTCACAGAAGAAGATAATAAGCCAATTAAGAACGCAAACGGCGTGGCTAACTCAATATATCAATAAGTGTGAACTAAATGTAAAAGCATAACTTAGCAACACCCAGGAGCAATCCTTGAAGGGTGTTCGCATCAACAAGTGTTGCACGAAATGGCATGACAGAAACACAAGGGTTGAAGCTAACACCCAGTTTAGACATAAGTTGTCAGGAGACGGACTGGCAGTCCTAAGGGGCATCCCGTAAAAGGAAACGTGATGCAACGACCTTGTCATGGAGCCCAATATAATATCCAAATCATGAAATGTTGTACAGAGAAGTACATGTGTGTGAACAGCCTACAATGAGCCCAGCTCAAGGCAAATAAGGCTTATAAGCCATAAGAAAGATGTGTTATATAAATTCGATTGATTGTAGAAGTTTATGTTGTATAAGTGAATAGAGTGGTAAACGAACCACTGCATTAAGAGTGGGGATACCTCTCGATATTGTGAGACCGCAGGAGCGGTAGTTATGTCAATCAAGTTCAAGAAATATGTTAAGTATGGATGATATTATTATTGAAAGAGAGCAGTTAGTTTAGTAGCATGTGTGTATAAAGTGAAGCACCGAGCTGAATAATGTCGGCTTGTGACTCGAATGATCGATGCTCAAGGAGCATTCAGTAGTCACCCAAATGAGTGATGAACCATAATGTGAATAATGTAAGTATATGTGTGGAAGTTAATGTGACGGTAAACACGATATAAGCTGATGTTATACAGGGAGTAAGAGCACGGTGCGCAACAAGCGACCGTTGTATAAGTGTTGTTAAACGATAATGTAACAGATAAGACCAGTTATGAGTTAAACTTAGTAGAGATGCAAGATAAGCGATGTTAAACAGACTGGGCAATAAGCCAGTGGTAGGTACTATGTATGAATTCCATGGCGAATCGCATAAGGGATTTACTGTCAAGAGTTTACGCCTCTGCACTCTGTATGACTGAGTGTTTTGGTATTGCACTTGCGCAGTAATGATCGAGTGGGATAGCTAGGAATTGGAAACATGTTAATTGTGGAGCAATAATGTTATAATGGCCGATGCATAGGAAATGCAAGGCCGCACCAATAAAAAGTACTGGTACAAAACCAAATGTGGAGATATGATTAACAGTAAGTGACTACAGTAGCACTAACTGCCAAATATCGGTATGGAATATACCCCAAATGTTGTAAATAGCTGAGAGAGCACTATACACTAGGTAGTAGCTCAATCTCAACCGACAGTAAGTCGGAAGGGAACAAGTCAATCATTGTGAAATACATAGCTGTATACACAGTAAATTGTTATGGAAGTGGATAGAAAGTTTATAACTCACCGAATTCGCTAACGGTAAGAGATACCACGCGTCGGTTGAGAAACCATTGTTACCAAGATGAAGGTGACAATTGGGAATGTACAATACAGTATGAATAACAAATGGGGCAATTAAGCTCTACAGTTATTAGAGTTTCGCAGCAGAAACTAGTGAGCCAGTGATTCAAGTGTTGAATGTACATGGTGAACATGAGTGAATGGCTAATTATTAACGCCTAGAAGCCTAACAGGCCAGAATCGAAACCAACTAAGAGTTTAAACAAACTCCAATGAGAATTCTTGGTTTAGGAACTAAACCGCCAATATGGTTAAGATCCTCTAATCAGAATCCATTGTGTAATAGGCCGCGTGGAAGTTAAAACACTTCACGACGGCAGAACATTATAAGCCAATGTTTAGTGATTGATTACGTGGGCGTAATCCCTTTTAAGGGGGGTAGAGCGCAAAACCACTTAGTGTATATTACCGTACAAGTGTACGTAGTGTATGTGACTTATATTGTGCATAGCACAAAATTATTGTTTTGATGATTGGCGTGTGTGTTACGTAAACATACACATTCATTCATGGTTTAATTGTGGTAATTGCGCACAGAAGATGCGAATACCATTGTGATAAGTGTGTTGATTTATTAACAGTTGTGAGTGATAGTACAAGTGTGGGAGTAGAGAAACTCCCGGGGGAGCAAACCCCGACAGTGTATAAATGTGAAATTGTGTGTTGTATTTTGATAAAATATGTGTATATATATACTATATAGTGATTCAAGAAAGGGCATGATACCGACATAGAACCTAGTGAGAATAAGATTCCCTAGGCAACAGGATTAAAGTGAATGGAGGTAACTGATAGACGGAGTTCTATCCTTTGGAGATGTTATGATCATGATTAGAATGATTTAGAAGATAGAAAATTGGAAATGAGTGATTTATTTGATGCTTGAAAATGAAGTGGGAAGTGGAACTTGATTTGCATGTGATCAAGGGAAGCCGAACACAAATTGGAGTGGAAGGATAGTTCTACACTGATGCTGATCACATCAGGGTTGGATGATTCTTGAAGCTCCCTATAAGTGGTCACAAATAACCACGCTAATAAAAGAAGCAAAGAGCTTAAGTTGGACTTGGAGTTGTGTGTGTTTTCAAAAGGATTTCAATTGGTATTTATAAAACGTTGATAGATACTTTATAATTAAAGTCTCTTACTTAACCTCACAAGGAAAAATTTCTTAAGTGATTGTTTTGATCTCCCAAGGCACGGGGACGGAAGGTGTCCATCGCGACCGGGTTCTGCGGGATCACAGTGTATATCAAAGATATTTTCGATTGTTATACATGCTATGACATGTTGTGGTATGTGTAATAATGTATTTTGACTCGAGTTCTAAAGTGTATGCTATTAAGACCTATGAGTCTAAATGTGTTGTGTTACATAGACCTATGTGTCTAAAGACTGTTATGTTATCGGGACCTATGTGTCTAAATGTTGTTATGTTACCCAAGACCAGTGAGTCAAAGGGGTTGTTATGTATATGTAAGTGTTGGGTAAGATACCCGGACCATTGAGTCCGAGGTTATCATGTGAATATGTTATGTTATGTATGGATGTGGATGTGTTGCCCGGACCATTAAGTCCGAGGTTGTGATGTAAAGTGTGTTTGATTATAGAAGTTTATTTCTGTAAGTAATCCCCGTATTCTAATCTAATGATGTGAGGGAAGTGTAAACTTCGAGGACGAAGTTCTTTTAAGGGGGGTAGATTGAAATACCCCAAACCTTGATATGTGGTTTAAATATCAAACTATGTTATATAAAGGCTAAAAAGTGCCTTAGAAACATCAGTGAACAGTTTAAACCATAGTAAATGCAATAAAACGCTAAGATACAGTTAGAGCAAAAAACATGCTCTAAGCTATGAGTGAACTTGGTTAGGACCCAAAGAGCCTACCAAGACTTAATAATATTCAATTATGATTTAATAAGGCTAAATAAGTCCTTAGGAAACCTTGGTGGACAGTTAAACCAAATAAAACACAAGAAAATACCTTAAAGTCAATATGAGCAAAAATGTGCTCTAAGCTTGGGATAAATTTGTATAAGACCTAATGGTCATAACTATACCTTATAAATATGTTAATGAACATATTAAATCAATTACCAAAGAAAACCAAGCTTGAAAACAAGTTAAAACACAAAAAGTGCTTTAAGGAGTCTTAAAGCACGTTTTTGAAAAATTGTCTTGTAAATGAGTTTTGAATGGCTAAATGTCCATCATTACTCTTTAATTAACATGTGTACTATATAGTATCACATTTGGAAGTCTATATCAATGGGAAATCAAAAATTTCACAAATATGTGCCTTGTTTTGTGAATAGTGCTCAAATAGTGCTAGTTTAAGTTATAAGTCAACATAAGTCAAATATTTGGTCAACAAAGACCATAATATCTCTAATGTGTAAGGGGGGCACGGTTTTATGGGTGTGAGTCATCACACTTGGCTAGCCAATAAAAAAGAAAGAAAAGTAAGTAAAAGGTTACTTTTGCTTTTAACATAAATATCTTCAAAGTATACTCTCTCACCTCATTCTCTTCTTTCTCCTTGGTTCCCACCGTCACCTATCTTCATCCTCCCTTCTCAATCTCGTTCTCCAACAGAACCATTCATATCCCATCTCCTTTTACTTGTAACTTATGATTCCATGCTCCGAATTTAATTCCGAGACTACCGTTGTCTTAGTTAGAGTAAGCTCTTCATTCCTATCTTTTCAAATCTTCAAGAACTCCATTTTGGTGCCATGAAGATTCACCATTGAAGGAGCTTGAGCTCATATTTTCATGCCTTGTCATTCTCCTTTGCTTCAAGGTGAGGAAACTCAAAGAAAAATGACATTTCCTCCATGTTTTGTTGTTGTCCGAAAATTCACCATTAATGGTGCTCTTATATTGGCTTGTTCTAGCTTCATTCCAAGCTTTCATGGACTAGGTGGAGTCCTCTCTTGATACTCATTCAAGCTCTCTTTCCATTCCAAGGTAAAACAATCATTTTAATACCTTAAAACAATATATGTAACTAGGGTTTACAATGAGATGAAGCATGATGCTTGAATACTCATTCTATTATGTGTACATTGTTTAGAAGTTGACAAACAACCAAACATCCCACCGGTTTTACAAGGAAACAAGAAAGAAGTTATGAGGAAAAAGAGGTAAACAAACTATCTCAATGTAGTTTAAATGCCTTAGGGAAATGAGCTTGATTTGCTTAATAAAATACCTAAAGAGCCAATGGCAAATGAGCTAGTAAAATGCTCTCAAGGAGTTTATTAAGGGCATATGTATTGTTGGGTGTATTTGCAGGTTGAAGGCATTATTATGTGGGAAATTCAGTGTTTAAGGTTTATGCAATTTAAGGGCCTAAGAGCCAAGCAATTTAAGTTTATGCACTATATTGTGATGTAGTGTAGTTAAAGGCTTAGTTGTGTGTAAAGGGCATTTCTTGTAAAGATGAATGTCTTGAATGGTTAAAGGATGAAAAACAATATGTTTGTGTGTAAGGAATGTGTATTAAGTGATTAAGTGTTCTTGGTTGTCTAAAGGTGAAAACCTAAGTGTTTGGGTGTGAGAGTTTACAAGAGAAGCTATGGCAAAATTTAGTTGATAAACACAAGAGAGTTTTGTGATGAAATGAGATGTTTTAAGACCTAGAAGGTACTAGGAACTTGTTAAGTGTTAAGATGGTGGAAGAAGGTGAATCATGGTGTTCTTAGGTGTTAAGGTGCCATGGGCATTGTCTTGGAGGATTAGAACTCAAATGGGTGTTTTGAACACACCAAGGAATTGTTATGTGAAGTGTTAAGTCTTGTTCAAGATTTGGTAAACAAAGGAAAAGAAATGCCTAGTGAAGGTCTAAGTGAAAACTTGCGGAAATTAGAAGCAATTGTGCAAAGGAGGTGTGTATGAGAAATAATGCTTTTGGAGTGGTGGTAATGTTTGTGAGACAACACTTTGGTTAGTTGAGGTAGTAGGCATGATATACCACTTAGAAATCTAAGAAAAATGTTATAAGTGCTAGGAATTGTTTAAGGAATTGAGTAACCAGTTAGTGATGATTAGGAAAGTTTAGTGCTTGTTTTAAGGTGTTCAAACATGTAGGAAACATGTGGAAAGTGTATGGAATGATTAGGTAAGGTTTAAGGTTGGTTTAGGGGTTGAAAAATGATGTTTTGACAAGTTAATAACATGGTCCGGGACCTAGCCCTTGTATAGGTACCCGGACCACCCCTTAAAAAGAGCCGAGAGTGAAGTTTAGAAGTGGTCCGGGTCCTTAGTCCAGGACCAAGACCCGGACCAAGGGTAAAATAAGGCCGAGAGTACATTCTACAAGTGGTCCGGGACCTTGGGTCCGGACCAAGTCCCGGACCAGGTCAAAAGTGTTGCAAAATCTGTTTTAAAGGCTTCTAATCATGGGGAATTGAATGGTAATGGTTTTAGGTGATGTTTAGGCCTTGTTTGGTGGCATATAAAGGCCTTAAAATGTGTAAACAAATGTTAGGTTTGATGTGAGAGTTGTGAACTTAAGATCACAATGTAAAATTAAATATAACGGGATGACGGGGTAACTATGGGCGCATTAGACGTTAAACAAGCATGTTACTCCAATGTTAATGAAAGTAATTGTAATGTTATCAGTTGTTCGAGAATTGCTCGAGGAACATAAGTGGACATGATAAAGTGGACTCCGGTGACAGGTATGGTTTTCTTGCAACCTGTGTCCTACCGGATTACACCGGCTTGTATGCCAATGTGTTTTTCTGTATGTTTGCCACGTTATGAGATAAATCATGAAACGAGTTTACAGTCGTTATTGTTATTGTATGTTTACGTGCCGATACCGGTAACCTCGAATGCGCTTGAAGGGCTAGTTAACCACTATTAGGTAAACGTAGGAGAACGGTATCCGGTGATAACGTTTCCGACCTAAGGAACGTTCTAACCACGGCTATGCGTGAGTTAGTTATGTAATGTTGTGTGTGATGTTGGTGTATGAATGTATGACTCTCCCTTCCCTTGTGTGTGTCTAACAAGACTTAACCCAATGTTGTGATTGTTTAACTAAGTTCAATGATGAACTTCTGACAAGTGCTAACGGGGGGAGTGAGGAGTCCGGTCTGTTCCGGCCACGCGTGTGAGTATGGGGGTCGTTGTCATAGCAGGTTCGATCCTCTCCGTATGTTATGGTTGTTTTCCAATTTGGTTCCCAACCTTCCCTTTAGCTTAACCAAGGCTATTACTGACTCACGTCGGGCCACAGGGGCATACTATGTTATGTTTGTTCGGTGTGCTTGGATCACTATATCCGAGACACCTTGTGTTAAGTTATCCGTTCATTTAACGAGACGGTAACGAGTTATGTAACGAGCTTATCATGAGACTGGCAACATTCTCTAGGCTCACCAGTGTATTAACAATGTTTGGGTCGGTTCCTAAGAGAACCATTCCCGTTATGTTATGTATTTTTGTTGTGATGCAATATCTATTGTGATGTTATGATGTACACGTTGAAACGTGCAAAGTGTTGTTAAGTTTTGTATGTGAGGAATGATATATTGTGAGATATGAAGTGTGGATCATGGATATGAATCCCAGTTTGAGAAAGGAGGTGTTTAAGGATAACCCGATTTAAGGGTAAGTGTCGTCTATTAAGGAAGTAGCTCCATTAGAGGAGAACACTCTAGGGATATTGAATACCATGAGTGACTTATTAAGTAAGGATATATTATCCGGTTGTAGCCGTTGAGGCGAAATGATTATGTGTTGTGTGTTTACAGATGCATGCAATTTAAAATAATCAACGCATGCTAAGACGACAATTAGTTGTGCATGGCCCGGTAGCATGTGGGCTGCGGGATTACCATACCAGCAAAGGTGCTGAGCCCCTTGGGGGCCACCCTTTCTCTTCTTTTCCTATTTCAGGTACAAGGAGCTGGAAGCCGTTCGAGAGTAGGACGGGGTAGTCATTGTACATGGGTAATTGTTTATGTTGTATATATACAGTAGGTGTAGTAAGACCGAAATTGTTATCGGCATTAGTTATAAATACTCGGTATAGTTGGAAGGTGTATGTTGTTGTTGTGTTAATGGAAAGGTATAGTAATGTGTAGTCGCTCGGGAATTTAGCCCATCAGACCGGTACAATGTGTATGTATTAGCCTTGTTAGCCACGTGGGTGGCTAACGGCGTGTAACACCAACGAGTTAAGTAATGTGACGAGGTTGTTTTTCCGCTTCAGTTTATTGTAAGTGTGTTAATGTTGGATGGGGTGTTACAAAAAGTGGTATCAGAGCGAAGTATCGCTCTGATGACTGAATTACCGAGCTTAGGAAGTACACGAGTTGATTTAAGTACTTTGGGTTAAGGGTTGAGTGATAGCGTGAGAGATACGCTAGATAGGAACTACCAGTGAATACTGGAAACCTACAATATCCATCCCGCCCTCCACAACCCCTGTTTATAGCTTGGGAAAGAACGCCAGCGAGATGGAAGTCCTCTCTTACTCGGGAATACCCGATCTGGCTGTTATTAAGTACCACTGTGAGTACGGAGAACCTGTCATACGGTTGATCCCAAAAACTGGGAATCCCAGAGACGGTCTCCATCTGAACAATGTCAACTGCATTTAAACAGTGAAGAATGGACAATCCTACATAAAAGAGAATGAAATTTCCGACAACCTGGGTCGACATGCCGAGCAGTCGAGAATAACCAGCTTGCAACGCACTAACCGTGCAACAGGCAAGAATTGGATTACTGAAAACCGAGATAAGTGTCTACGGAACCACAGTTGATAAATAATACACCAACGGTATACCAACCGACAAGGGAACTACAAACGTAGTGCCCAAACAAGAGACAAGTCTCAGCAACCACGACAAATACGTGGAACGGGCTACAAAGAGGATACAATACTAAGTAAAAGGGGTCTCCCAGAGTGGGAAACACCCTAGTTAATGATTATCATATGAAGACAGTGAGAAGTTGAAGTTACCCAGAGAGTTATTATCGAGACAGTAAGATCAGTAAGGGCCAACAAGGCCACTGAGGACAGTGCGGATAAAAACAATACCACAACCGGTATGTGTTAAACCGATAGCCAGTTAGCATGGCGCACTTGCCATAGCAAGTGCTGCTATAACAGGGCTTTCGGGAAATTTATAACCACTACAAGTACTTGGTAAAGTACCATAAGGTTAATGTGATCGTCATAACAGTGGAAGGGCCTGTTAGCCTAACCTCTGTAATTGGAAGTACACCAGTCAGCAAGAAGCTATAGACTTGGTTAAGGTAAGAAGATGTTGTGAAACCATGAAAATTTTCTTTCAAACTCAGATTTACTCAAACTCTTTCCTTTTCAAAACCATATTTCTTTCAAACCAATACTTCTTTCTAACCTTCTTCTAAACCAAACCAGTAAAACCAAGGGCAGTTGATAAGAATTCAACAATGGATAAACTTTCCCTCGATTAAGTTCGAGAAGCACGGAATGAATATTGTCA
This sequence comes from Limonium bicolor, assembly GCA_023374045.1. Taxonomy (NCBI): domain Eukaryota; kingdom Viridiplantae; phylum Streptophyta; class Magnoliopsida; order Caryophyllales; family Plumbaginaceae; genus Limonium; species Limonium bicolor. The sequence goes on from CM041779.1 coordinate 239,459,956, forward strand.
CGGGACAATATAAGGGAGTTGACAACAGAATACTTCACCTAGGCGTGTGACGAACACTACGAGTGTACCAACTGAAATGTGGGATGACCGCACTCCGATAGGAGCTTGTGGGCCTGACAGACCTACTTATGGGTTAGTTGGGTAAGTAGTAATGTATCAGTATGGTACCCCACATATGTATACAAGTAGAGTCCGGAACACGGGAAGTAGTCGACTCCGTACTACGGTCAGCAGTATAAGTCAAACAAGAACTAAGGATTACCATGAATGGTTGAAGCTAAGGAACCCAGTTAAGTTAACGAGACTAAAGGAATTAGTAAATTCCTTACAACGAAATGCTTAGGAGTCAGGAGGTGCGAAGTGCACTAACCGTAATGTAAAGACATCGTATACGTCTTAAAGATCCTCAGGGATAAACATGTTAGCTGGAACGGTGACCCAGCCTGTACATGGCAAGCAAATGCCTAATGTGGACACATTAATGTGCAATGAACGGGATGAAACTATCAAGAATGTTGATCTTCACAGAAGAAGATAATAAGCCAATTAAGAACGCAAACGGCGTGGCTAACTCAATATATCAATAAGTGTGAACTAAATGTAAAAGCATAACTTAGCAACACCCAGGAGCAATCCTTGAAGGGTGTTCGCATCAACAAGTGTTGCACGAAATGGCATGACAGAAACACAAGGGTTGAAGCTAACACCCAGTTTAGACATAAGTTGTCAGGAGACGGACTGGCAGTCCTAAGGGGCATCCCGTAAAAGGAAACGTGATGCAACGACCTTGTCATGGAGCCCAATATATATCCAAATCATGAAATGTTGTACAGAGAAGTACATGTGTGTGAACAGCCTACAATGAGCCCAGCTCAAGGCAAATAAGGCTTATAAGCCATAAGAAAGATGTGTTATATAAATTCGATTGATTGTAGAAGTTTATGTTGTATAAGTGAATAGAGTGGTAAACGAACCACTGCATTAAGAGTGGGGATACCTCTCGATATTGTGAGACCGCAGGAGCGGTAGTTATGTCAATCAAGTTCAAGAAATATGTTAAGTATGGATGATATTATTATTGAAAGAGAGCAGTTAGTTTAGTAGCATGTGTGTATAAAGTGAAGCACCGAGCTGAATAATGTCGGCTTGTGACTCGAATGATCGATGCTCAAGGAGCATTCAGTAGTCACCCAAATGAGTGATGAACCATAATGTGAATAATGTAATATATGTGTGGAAGTTAATGTGACGGTAAACACGATATAAGCTGATGTTATACAGGGAGTAAGAGCACGGTGCGCAACAAGCGACCGTTGTATAAGTGTTGTTAAACGATAATGTAACAGATAAGACCAGTTATGAGTTAAACTTAGTAGAGATGCAAGATAAGCGATGTTAAACAGACTGGGCAATAAGCCAGTGGTAGGTACTATATGTATGAATTCCATGGCGAATCGCATAAGGGATTTACTGTCAAGAGTTTACGCCTCTGCACTCTGTATGACTGAGTGTTTTGGTATTGCACTTGCGCAGTAATGATCGAGTGGGATAGCTAGGAATTGGAAACATGTTAATTGTGGAGCAATAATGTTATAATGGCCGATGCATAGGAAATGCAAGGCCGCACCAATAAAAAGTACTTGTACAAAACCAAATGTGGAGATATGATTAACAGTAAGTGACTACAGTAGCACTAACTGCCAAATATCGGTATGGAATATACCCCAAATGTTGTAAATAGCTGAGAGAGCACTACGCACTAGGTAGTAGCTCAATCTCAACCGACAGTAAGTCGGAAGGGAACAAGTCAATCATTGTGAAATACATAGCTGTATACACAGTAAATTGTTATGGAAGTGGATAGAAAGTTTATAACTCACCGAATTCGCTAACGGTAAGAGATACCACGCGTCGGTTGAGAAACCATTGTTACCAAGATGAAGGTGACAATTGGAAATGTACAATACAGTATGAATAACAAATGGGGCAATTAAGCTCTACAGTTATTAGAGTTTCGCAGCAGAAACTAGTGAGCCAGTGATTCAAGTGTTGAATGTACATGGTGAACATGAGTGAATGGCTAATTATTAACGCCTAGAAGCCTAACAGGCCAGAATCGAAACCAACTAAGAGTTTAAACAAACTCCAATGAGAATTCTTGGTTTAGGAACTAAACCGCCAATATGGTTAAGATCCTCTAATCAGAATCCATTGTGTAATAGGCCGCGTGGAAGTTAAAACACTTCACGACGGCAGAACATTATAAGCCAATGTTTAGTGATTGATTACGTGGGCGTAATCCCTTTTAAGGGGGTAGAGCGCAAAACCACTTAGTGTATATTACCGTACAAGTGTACGTAGTGTATGTGACTTATATTGTGCATAGCACAAAATTATTGTTTTGATGATTGGCGTGTGTGTTACGTAAACATACACATTCATTCATGGTTTAATTGTGGTAATTGCGCACAGAAGATGCGAACACCATTGTGATAAGTGTGTTGATTTATTAACAGTTGTGAGTGATAGTACAAGTGTGGGAGTAGAGAAACTCCCGGGGGAGCAAACCCCGACAGTGTATAAATGTGAAATTGTGTGTTGTATTTTGATAAAATATATGTGTATATATATACTATATAGTGATTCAAGAAAGGGCATGATACCGACATAGAACCTAGTGAGAATAAGATTCCCTAGGCAACAGGATTAAAGTGAATGGAGGTAACTGATAGACGGAGTTCTATCCTTTGGAGATGTTATGATCATGATTAGAATGATTTAGAAGATAGAAAATTGGAAATGAGTGATTTATTTGATGCTTGAAAATGAAGTGGGAAGTGGAACTTGATTTGCATGTGATCAAGGGAAGCCGAACACAAATTGGAGTGGAAGGATAGTTCTACACTGATGCTGATCACATCAGGGTTGGATGATTCTTGAAGCTCCCTATAAGTGGTCACAAATAACCACGCTAATAAAAGAAGCAAAGAGCTTAAGTTGGACTTGGAGTGTGTGTGTTTTCAAAAGGATTTTCAATTGGTATTTATAAAACGTTGATAGATACTTACATAATTAAAGTCTTCTTACTTAACCTCACAAGGAAATTTAAACTTAAGTGATTGTTTTGATCTCCCAAGGCACGGGGACGGAAGGTGTCCATCGCGACCGGGTTCTGCGGGATCACAGTGTATATCAAAGATTTTTGATTGTTATACATGCTATGACATGTTGTGTGGTATGTGTAATAAATGTATTTTGACTTGAGTTCTAAAGTGTATGCTATAAGACCTATGAGTCTAAAGTGTGTTACATAGACCTATGTGTCTAAAGACTGTTATGTTATCGGGACCTATGTGTCTAAATGTTGTTATGTTACCCAAGACCAGTGAGTCAAAGGGGTTGTTATGTATGTAAGTGTTGGGTAAGATACCCGGACCATTGAGTCCGAGGTTATCATGTGAATATGTTATGTTATGTATGGATGTGGATGTGTTGCCCGGACCATTAAGTCCGAGGTTGTGATGTAAAGTGTGTTTGATTATAGAAGTTTATTTCTGTAAGTAATCCCCGTATTCTAATCTAATGATGTGAGGGAAGTGTAAACTTCGAGGACGAAGTTCTTTTAAGGGGGGTAGATTGAAATACCCCAAACCTTGATATGTGGTTTAAATATCAAACTATGTTATATAAAGGCTAAAAAGTGCCTTAGAAACATCAGTGAACAGTTTAAACCATAGTAAATGCAATAAAACGCTAAGATACAGTTAGAGCAAAAAACATGCTCTAAGCTATGAGTGAACTTGGTTAGGACCCAAAGAGCCTACCAAGACTTAATAATATTCAATTATGATTTAATAAGGCTAAATAAGTCCTTAGGAAACCTTGGTGGACAGTTAAACCAAATAAAACACAAGAAAATACCTTAAAGTCAATATGAGCAAAAATGTGCTCTAAGCTTGGGATAAATTTGTATAAGACCTAATGGTCATACCTATACCTTATAAATATGTTAATGAACATATTAAATCAATTACCAAAGAAAACCAAGCTTGAAAACAAGTTAAAACACAAAAAGTGCTTTAAGGAGTCTTAAAGCACGTTTTTGAAAAATTGTCTTGTAAATGAGTTTTGAATGGCTAAATGTCCATCATTACTCTTTAATTAACATGTGTACTATATAGTATCACATTTGGAAGTCTATATCAATGGGAAATCAAAAATTTCACAAATATGTGCCTTGTTTTGTGAATAGTGCTCAAATAGTGCTAGTTTAAGTTATAAGTCAACATAAGTCAAATATTTGGTCAACAAAGACCATAATATCTCTAATGTGTAAGGGGGGCACGGTTTTATGGGTGTGAGTCATCACACTTGGCTAGCCAATTAAAAGAAAGAAAGAAAAGTAAGTAAAAGGTTACTTTTGCTTTTAACATAAATATCTTCAAAGTATACTCTCTCACCTCATTCTCTTCTTTCTCCTTGGTTCCCACCGTCACCTATCTTCATCCTCCCTTCTCAATATCGTTCTCCAACAGAACCATTCATATCCCATCTCCTTTTACTTGTAACTTATGATTCCATGCTCCGAATTTAATTCCGAGACTACCGTTGTCTTAGTTAGAGTAAGCTCTTCATTCCTATCTTTTCAAATCTTCAAGAACTCCATTTTGGTGCCATGAAGATTCACCATTGAAGGAGCTTGAGCTCATATTTTCATGCCTTGTCATTCTCCTTTGCTTCAAGGTGAGGAAACTCAAAGAAAAATGACATTTCCTCCATGTTTTGTTGTTGTCCGAAAATTCACCATTAATGGTGCTCTTATATTGGCTTGTTCTAGCTTCATTCCAAGCTTTCATGGACTAGGTGGAGTCCTCTCTTGATACTCATTCAAGCTCCTTTCCATTCCAAGGTAAAACAATCATTTTAATACCTTAAAACAATATATGTAACTAGGGTTTACAATGAGATGAAGCATGATGCTTGAATACTCATTCTATTATGTGTACATTGTTTAGAAGTTGACAAACAACCAAACATCCCACCGGTTTTACAAGGAAACAAGAAAGAAGTTATGAGGAAAAAGAGGTAAACAAACTATCTCAATGTAGTTTAAATGCCTTAGGGAAATGAGCTTGATTTGCTTAATAAAATACCTAAAGAGCCAATGGCAAATGAGCTAGTAAAATGCTCTCAAGGAGTTTATTAAGGGCATATGTATTGTTGGGTGTATTTGCAGGTTGAAGGCATTATTATGTGGGAAATTCAGTGTTTAAGGTTTATGCAATTTAAGGGCCTAAGAGCCAAGCAATTTAAGTTTATGCACTATATTGTGATGTAGTGTAGTTAAAGGCTTAGTTGTGTGTAAAGGGCATTTCTTGTAAAGATGAATGTCTTGAATGGTTAAAGGATGAAAAACAATATGTTTGTGTGTAAGGAATGTGTATTAAGTGATTAAGTGTTCTTGGTTGTCTAAAGGTGAAAACCTAAGTGTTTGGGTGTGAGAGTTTACAAGAGAAGCTATGGCAAAATTTAGTTGATAAACAAAGGAGTTTATGTGATGAAATGAGATTTTAAGACCTAGAAGGTACTAGGAACTTGTTAAGTGTTAAGATGGTGGAAGAAGGTGAATCATGGTGTTCTTAGGTGTTAAGGTGCCATGGGCATTGTCTTGGAGGATTTAGAACTCAAATGGGTGTTTTGAACACACCAAGGAATTGTTATGTGAAGTGTTAAGTCTTGTTCAAGATTTGGTAAACAAAGGAAAAGAAATGCCTAGTGAAGGTCTAAGTGAAAACTTGCGGAAATTAGAAGCAATTGTGCAAAGGAGGTGTGTATGAGAAATAATGCTTTTGGAGTGGTGGTAATGTTTGTGAGACAACACTTTGGTTAGTTGAGGTAGTAGGCATGATATACCACTTAGAAATCTAAGAAAAATGTTATAAGTGCTAGGAATTGTTGTAAGGAATTGAGTAACCAGTTAGTGATGATTTAGGAAAGTTTAGTGCTTGTTTTAAGGTGTTAAACATGTAGGAAACATGTGGAAAGTATGGAATGATTAGGTAAGGTTTAAGGTTGGTTTAGGGGTTGAAAAATGATGTTTTGACAAGTTAATAACATGGTCCGGGACCTAGCCCTTGTATAGGTACCCGGACCACCCCTTAAAAAGAGCCGAGAGTGAAGTTTAGAAGTGGTCCGGGTCCTTAGTCCAGGACCAAGACCCGGACCAAGGGTAAAATAAGGCCGAGAGTACATTCTACAAGTGGTCCGGGACCTTGGGTCCGGACCAAGTCCCGGACCAGGTCAAAAGTGTTGCAAAATCTGTTTTAAAGGCTTCTAATCATGGGGAATTGAATGGTAATGGTTTTAGGTGATGTTTAGGCCTTGTTTGTGGCATATAAAGGCCTTAAAATGTGTAAACAATGTTAGGTTTGATGTGAGAGTTGTGAACTTAAGATCACAAGTGTAAAATTAATATAACGGGATGACGGGGTAACTATGGGCGCATTAGACGTTAACAACATGTTACTCCAATGTTAATGAAAGTAATTGTAATGTTATCAGTTGTTCGAGAATTGCTCGAGGAACATAAGTGGACATGATAAAGTGGACTCCGGTGACAGGTATGGTTTTCTTGCAACCTGTGTCCTACCGGATTACACCGGCTTGTATGCCAATGTTTTTTCTGTATGTTTGCCACGTTATGAGATAAATCATGAAACGAGTTTACAGTCGTTATTGTTATTGTATGTTTACGTGCCGATACCGGTAACCACGAATGCGCTTGAAGGGCTAGTTAACCACTATTAGGTAAACGTAGGAGAACGGTATCCGGTGATAACGTTTCCGACCTAAGGAACGTTCTAACCACGGCTATGCGTGAGTTAGTTATGTAATGTTTGTGTGTGATGTTGGTGTATGAATGTATGACTCTCCCTTCCCTTGTGTGTGTCTAACAAGACTTAACCCAATGTTGTGATTGTTTAACTAAGTTCAATGATGAACTTCTGACAAGTGCTAACGGGGGGAGTGAGGAGTCCGGTCTGTTCCGGCCACGCGTGTGAGTATGGGGGTCGTTGTCATAGCAGGTTCGATCCTCTCCGTATGTTATGGTTGTTTTCCAATTTGGTTCCCAACCTTCCCTTTAGCTTAACCAAGGCTATTACTGACTCACGTCGGGCCACAGGGGCATACTATGTTATGTTTGTTCGGTGTGCTTGGATCACTATATCCGAGACACCTTGTGTTAAGTTATCCGTTCATTTAACGAGACGGTAACGAGTTATGTAACGAGCTTATCATGAGACTGGCAACATTCTCTAGGCTCACCAGTGTATTAACAATGTTTGGGTCGGTTCCTAAGAGAACCATTCCCGTTATGTTATGTATTTTTGTTGTGATGCAATATCTATTGTGATGTTATGATGTACACGTTGAAACGTGCAAAGTGTTGTTAAGTTTTGTATGTGAGGAATGATATATATTGTGAGATATGAAGTGTGTGGATCATGGATATGAATCCCAGTTTGAGAAAGGAGGTGTTTAAGGATAACCCGATTTAAGGGTAAGTGTCGTCTATTAAGGAAGTAGCTCCATTAGAGGAGGAACACTCTAGGGATATTGAATACCATGAGTGACTTATTAAGTAAGGATATATTATCCGTTGTAGAGCCCGTTGAGGCGAAATGATTATGTGTTGTGTGTTTACAGATGCATGCATGATTTAAAATAATCAACCGCATGCTAAGACGACAATTAGTTGTGCGTGGCCCGGTAGCATGTGGGCTGCGGGATTACCATACCAGCAAAGGTGCTGAGCCCCTTGGGGGCCACCCTTTCTCTTCTTTTCCTATTTCAGGTACAAGGAGCTGGAAGCCGTTCGAGAGTAGGACGGGGTAGTCATTGTACATGGGTAATGTTTATGTTGTATATATACAGTAGGTGTAGTAAGACCGAAATTGTTATCGGCATTAGTTATAAATACTCGGTATAGTTGGAAGGTGTATGTTGTTGTTGTGTTAATGAAAGGATAGTAATGTGTAGTCGCTCGGAATTTAGCCCATCAGACCGGTACAATGTGTATGTATTAGCCTTGTTAGCCACGTGGGTGGCTAACGGCGTGTAACACCAACGAGTTAAGTAATGTGACGAGGTTGTTTTTCCGCTTCAGTTTATTGTAAGTGTGTTAATGTTGGATGGGGTGTTACAAAAAGTGGTATCAGAGCGAAGTATCGCTCTGATGACTGAATTACCGAGCTTAGGAAGTACCGAGTTAGGATTTAAGTACTTTGGGTTAAGGGTTGAGTGATAGCGTGAGAGATACGCTAGATAGGAACTACCAGTGAATACTGGAAACCTACAATATCCATCCCGCCCTCCACAACCCCTGTTTTATAGCTTGGGAAAGAACGCCAGAGAGATGGAAGTCCTCTCTTACTCGGGAATACCCGATCTGGCTGTTATTAAGTACCACTGTGAGTACGGAGAACCTGTCATACGGTTGATCCCAAAAACTGGGAATCCCAGAGACGGTCTCCATCTGAACAATGTCAACTGCATTTAAACAGTGAAGAATGGACAATCCTACATAAAAAGAATGAAATTTCCGGCAACCTGGGTCGACATGCCGAGCAGTCGAGAATAACCAGCTTGCAACGCACTAACCGTGCAACAGGCAAGAATTGGATTACTGAAAACCGAGACAAGTGTCTACGGAACCACAGTTGATAAATAATACACCAACGGTATACCAACCGACAAGGGAACTACAACGTAGTGCCCAAACAAGAGACAAGTCTCAGCAACCACGACAAATACGTGGAACGGGCTACAAAGAGGATACAATACTAAGTAAAAGGGGTCTCCCAGAGTGGGAAACACCCTAGTTAATGATTATCATATGAAGACAGTGAGAAGTTGAAGTTACCCAGAGAGTTATTATCGAGACAGTAAGATCAGTAAGGGCCAACAAGGCCACTGAGGACAGTGCGGATAAAAACAATACCACAACCGGTATGTGTTAAACCGATAGCCAGTTAGCATGGCGCACTTGCCATAGCAAGTGCTGCTATAACAGGGCTGTTCGGGAAATTTATAACCACTACAAGTACTTGGTAAAGTACCATAAGGTTAAATGTGATCGTCATAACAGTGGAAGGGCCTGTTAGCCTAACCTCTGTAATTGGAAGTACACCAGTCAGCAAGAAGCTAGACTTGGTTAAGGTAAGAAGATGTTGTGAAACCATGAAAATTTTCTTTCAAACTCAGATTTACTCAAACTCTTTCCTTTTCAAAACCATATTTTCTTTCAAACCAATACTTCTTTCTAACCTTCTTCTAAACCAAACCAGTAAAACCAAGGGCAGTTGATAAGAATTCAACAATGGATAAACTTTCCCTCGATTAAGTTCGGAAGCACGGAATGAATATTGTCACGGGACAATATAAGGGAGTTGACAACAGAATACTTCACCTAGGCGTGTGACGGACACTACGAGTGTACCAACTGAAATGTGGGACGACCGCACTCCGATAGGAGCTTGTGGGCCTGACAGACCTACTTATGGGTTAGTTGGGTAAGTAGTAATGTATCAGTATGGTACCCCACATATGTATACAAGTAGAGTCCGGAACACGGGAAGTAGTCGACTCCGTACTACGGTCAGCAGTATAAGTCAAACAAGAACTAAGGATTACCATGAATGGTTGAAGCTAAGGAACCCAGTTAAGTTAACGAGACTAAAGGAATTAGTAAATTCCTTACAACGAAATGCTTAGGAGTCAGGAGGTGCGAAGTGCACTAACCGTAATGTAAAGACATCGTATACGTCTTAAAGATCCTCAGGGATAAACATGTTAGCTGGAACGGTGACCCAGCCTGTACATGGCAAGCAAATGCCTAATGTGGACACATTAATGTGCAATGAACGGGATGAAACTATCAAGAAATGTTGATCTTCACAGAAGAATAATAAGCCAATTAAGAACGCAAACGGCGTGGCTAACTCAATATATCAATAAGTGTGAACTAAATGTAAAAGCATAACTTAGCAACACCCAGGAGCAATCCTTGAAGGGTGTTCGCATCAACAAGTGTTGCACGAAATGGCATGACAGAAACACAAGGGTTGAAGCTAACACCCAGTTTAGACATAAGTTGTCAGGAGACGGACTGGCAGTCCTAAGGGGCATCCCGTAAAAGGAAACGTGATGCAACGACCTTGTCATGGAGCCCAATATAATATCCAAATCATGAAATGTTGTACAGAGAAGTACATGTGTGTGAACAGCCTACAATGAGCCCAGCTCAAGGCAAATAAGGCTTATAAGCCATAAGAAAGATGTGTTATATAAATTCGATTGATTGTAGAAGTTTATGTTGTATAAGTGAATAGAGTGGTAAACGAACCACTGCATTAAGAGTGGGGATACCTCTCGATATTGAGACCGCAGGAGCGGTAGTTATGTCAATCAAGTTCAAGAAATATGTTAAGTATGGATGATATTATTATTGAAAGAGAGCAGTTAGTTTAGTAGCATGTGTGTATAAAGTGAAGCACCGAGCTGAATAATGTCGGCTTGTGACTCGAATGATCGATGCTCAAGGAGCATTCAGTAGTCACCCAAATGAGTGATGAACCATAATGTGAATAATGTAAGTATATGTGTGGAAGTTAATGTGACGGTAAACACGATATAAGCTGATGTTATACAGGGAGTAAGAGCACGGTGCGCAACAAGCGACCGTTGTATAAGTGTTGTTAAACGATAATGTAACAGATAAGACCAGTTATGAGTTAAACTTAGTAGAGATGCAAGATAAGCGATGTTAAACAGACTGGGCAATAAGCCAGTGGTAGGTACTATGTATGAATTCCATGGCGAATCGCATAAGGGATTTACTGTCAAGAGTTTACGCCTCTGCACTCTGTATGACTGAGTGTTTTGGTATTGCACTTGCGCAGTAATGATCGAGTGGGATAGCTAGGAATTGGAAACATGTTAATTGTGGAGCAATAATGTTATAATGGCCGATGCATAGGAAATGCAAGGCCGCACCAATAAAAGTACTTGTACAAAACCAAATGTGGAGATATGATTAACAGTAAGTGACTACAGTAGCACTAACTGCCAAATATCGGTATGGAATATACCCCAAATGTTGTAAATAGCTGAGAGAGCACTACACACTAGGTAGTAGCTCAATCTCAACCGACAGTAAGTCGGAAGGGAACAAGTCAATCATTGTGAAATACATAGCTGTATACACAGTAAATTGTTATGGAAGTGGATAGAAAGTTTATAACTCACCGAATTCGCTAACGGTAAGAGATACCACGCGTCGGTTGAGAAACCATTGTTACCAAGATGAAGGTGACAATTGGGAATGTACAATACAGTATGAATAACAAATGGGGCAATTAAGCTCTACAGTTATTAGAGTTTCGCAGCAGAAACTAGTGAGCCAGTGATTCAAGTGTTGAATGTACATGGTGAACACGAGTGAATGGCTAATTATTAACGCCTAGAAGCCTAACAGGCCAGAATCGAAACCAACTAAGAGTTTAAACAAACTCCAATGAGAATTCTTGGTTTAGGAACTAAACCGCCAATATGGTTAAGATCCTCTAATCAGAATCCATTGTGTAATAGGCCGCGTGGAAGTTAAAACACTTCACGACGGCAGAACATTATAAGCCAATGTTTAGTGATTGATTACGTGGGCGTAATCCCTTTTAAGGGGGGTAGAGCGCAAAACCACTTAGTGTATATTACCGTACAAGTGTACGTAGTGTATGTGACTTATATTGTGCATAGCACAAAATTATTGTTTTGATGATTGGCGTGTGTGTTACGTAAACATACACATTCATTCATGGTTTAATTGTGGTAATTGCGCACAGAAGATGCGAATACCATTGTGATAAGTGTGTTGATTTATTAACAGTTGTGAGTGATAGTACAAGTGTGGGAGTAGAGAAACTCCCGGGGGAGCAAACCCCGACAGTGTATAAATGTGAAATTGTGTGTTGTATTTTGATAAATTATATGTGTATATATATACTATATAGTGATTCAAGAAAGGGCATGATACCGACATAGAACCTAGTGAGAATAAGATTCCCTAGGCAACAGGATTAAAGTGAATGGAGGTAACTGATAGACGGAGTTCTATCCTTTGGAGATGTTATGATCATGATTAGAATGATTTAGAAGATAGAAAATTGGAAATGAGTGATTTATTTGATGCTTGAAAATGAAGTGGGAAGTGGAACTTGATTTGCATGTGATCAAGGGAAGCCGAACACAAATTGGAGTGGAAGGATAGTTCTACACTGATGCTGATCACATCAGGGTTGGATGATTCTTGAAGCTCCCTATAAGTGGTCACAAATAACCACGCTAATAAAAGAAGCAAAGAGCTTAAGTTGGACTTGGAGTTGTGTGTGTTTTCAAAAGGATTTCAATTGGTATTTATAAAACGTTGATAGATACTTTACATAATTAAAGTCTCTTACTTAACCTCACAAGGAAATTTTAAATTAAGTGATTGTTTTGATCTCCCAAGGCACGGGGACGGAAGGTGTCCATCGCGACCGGGTTCTGCGGGATCACAGTGTATATCAAAGATATTTTTGATTGTTATACATGCTATGACATGTTGTTGGTATGGTGTAATAAATGTATTTTGACTCGATTCTAAAGTGTATGCTATCAAGACCTATGAGTCTAAATGTGTTGTGTTACATAGACCTATGTGTCTAAACTGTTTGTTATCGGGACCTATGTGTCTAAATGTTGTTATGTTACCCAAGACCAGTGAGTCAAAGGGGTTGTTATGTATATGTAAGTGTTGGGTAAGATACCCGGACCATTGAGTCCGAGGTTATCATGTGAATATGTTATGTTATGTATGGATGTGGATGTGTTGCCCGGACCATTAAGTCCGAGGTTGTGATGTAAAGTGTGTTTGATTATAGAAGTTTATTTCTGTAAGTAATCCCCGTATTCTAATCTAATGATGTGAGGGAAGTGTAAACTTCGAGGACGAAGTTCTTTTAAGGGGGGTAGATTGAAATACCCCAAACCTTGATATGTGGTTTAAATATCAAACTATGTTATATAAAGGCTAAAAAGTGCCTTAGAAACATCAGTGAACAGTTTAAACCATAGTAAATGCAATAAAACGCTAAGATACAGTTAGAGCAAAAAACATGCTCTAAGCTATGAGTGAACTTGGTTAGGACCCAAAGAGCCTACCAAGACTTAATAATATTCAATTATGATTTAATAAGGCTAAATAAGTCCTTAGGAAACCTTGGTGGACAGTTAAACCAAATAAAACACAAGAAAATACCTTAAAGTCAATATGAGCAAAAATGTGCTCTAAGCTTGGGATAAATTTGTATAAGACCTAATGGTCATACTATACCTTATAAATATGTTAATGAACATATTAAATCAATTACCAAAGAAAACCAAGCTTGAAAACAAGTTAAAACACAAAAAGTGCTTTAAGGAGTCTTAAAGCACGTTTTTGAAAAATTGTCTTGTAAATGAGTTTTGAATGGCTAAATGTCCATCATTACTCTTTAATTAACATGTGTACTATATAGTATCACATTTGGAAGTCTATATCAATGGGAAATCAAAAATTTCACAAATATGTGCCTTGTTTTGTGAATAGTGCTCAAATAGTGCTAGTTTAAGTTATAAGTCAACATAAGTCAAATATTTGGTCAACAAAGACCATAATATCTCTAATGTGTAAGGGGGGCACGGTTTTATGGGTGTGAGTCATCACACTTGGCTAGCCAATAAAAGAAAGAAAGAAAAGTAAGTAAAAGGTTACTTTTGCTTTTAACATAAATATCTTCAAAGTATACTCTCTCACCTCATTCTCTTCTTTCTCCTTGGTTCCCACCGTCACCTATCTTCATCCTCCCTTCTCAATCTCGTTCTCCAACAGAACCATTCATATCCCATCTCCTTTTACTTGTAACTTATGATTCCATGCTCCGAATTTAATTCCGAGACTACCGTTGTCTTAGTTAGAGTAAGCTCTTCATTCCTATCTTTTCAAATCTTCAAGAACTCCATTTTGGTGCCATGAAGATTCACCATTGAAGGAGCTTGAGCTCATATTTTCATGCCTTGTCATTCTCCTTTGCTTCAAGGTGAGGAAACTCAAAGAAAATGACATTTCCTCCATGTTTTGTTGTTGTCCGAAAATTCACCATTAATGGTGCTCTTATATTGGCTTGTTCTAGCTTCATTCCAAGCTTTCATGGACTAGGTGGAGTCCTTCTTGATACTCATTCAAGCTCTCTTTCCATTCCAAGGTAAAACAATCATTTTAATACCTTAAAACAATATATGTAACTAGGGTTTACAATGAGATGAAGCATGATGCTTGAATACTCATTCTATTATGTGTACATTGTTTAGAAGTTGACAAACAACCAAACATCCCACCGGTTTTACAAGGAAACAAGAAAGAAGTTATGAGGAAAAAGAGGTAAACAAACTATCTCAATGTAGTTTAAATGCCTTAGGGAAATGAGCTTGATTTGCTTAATAAAATACCTAAAGAGCCAATGGCAAATGAGCTAGTAAAATGCTCTCAAGGAGTTTATTAAGGGCATATGTATTGTTGGGTGTATTTGCAGGTTGAAGGCATTATTATGTGGGAAATTCAGTGTTTAAGGTTTATGCAATTTAAGGGCCTAAGAGCCAAGCAATTTAAGTTTATGCACTATATTGTGATGTAGTGTAGTTAAAGGCTTAGTTGTGTGTAAAGGGCATTTCTTGGAAAGGTGAATGTCTTGAATGGTTAAAGGATGAAAAACAATATGTTTGTGTGTAAGGAATGTGTATTAAGTGATTAAGTGTTCTTGGTTGTCTAAAGGTGAAAACCTAAGTGTTTGGGTGTGAGAGTTTACAAGAGAAGCTATGGCAAAATTTAGTTGATAAACAAAGGAGTTTATGTGATGAAATGAGATTTTAAGACCTAGAAGGTACTAGGAACTTGTTAAGTGTTAAGATGGTGGAAGAAGGTGAATCATGGTGTTCTTAGGTGTTAAGGTGCCATGGGCATTGTCTTGGAGGATTTAGAACTCAAATGGGTGTTTTGAACACACCAAGGAATTGTTATGTGAAGTGTTAAGTCTTGTTCAAGATTTGGTAAACAAAGGAAAAGAAATGCCTAGTGAAGGTCTAAGTGAAAACTTGTGGAAATTAAGCAATTGTGCAAAGGAGGTGTGTATGAGAAATAATGCTTTTGGAGTGGTGGTAATGTTTGTGAGACAACACTTTGGTTAGTTGAGGTAGTAGGCATGATATACCACTTAGAAATCTAAGAAAAATGTTATAAGTGCTAGGAATTGTTGTAAGGAATTGAGTAACCAGTTAGTGATGATTTAGGAAAGTTTAGTGCTTGTTTTAAGGTGTTTAAACATGTAGGAAACATGTGGAAAGTTTATGGAATGATTAGGTAAGGTTTAAGGTTGGTTTAGGGGTTGAAAAATGATGTTTTGACAAGTTAATAACATGGTCCGGGACCTAGCCCTTGTATAGGTACCCGGACCACCCCTTAAAAAGCCGAGAGTGAAGTTTAGAAGTGGTCCGGGTCCTTAGTCCAGGACCAAGACCCGGACCAAGGGTAAAATAAGGCCGAGAGTACATTCTACAAGTGGTCCGGGACCTTGGGTCCGGACCAAGTCCCGGACCAGGTCAAAAGTGTTGCAAAATCTGTTTTAAAGGCTTCTAATCATGGGGAATTGAATGGTAATGGTTTTAGGTGATGTTTAGGCCTTGTTTGGTGGCATATAAAGGCCTTAAAATGTGTAAACAAATGTTGGTTTGATGTGAGAGTTGTAACTTAATCACAAGTGTAAAATTAAGTATAACGGGATGACGGGGTAACTATGGGCGCTTAACGTTAAACAAGCATGTTACCCCAATGTTAATAAAGTAATTGTAATGTTATCAGTTGTTCGAGAATTGCTCGAGGAACATAAGTGGACATGATAAAGTGGACTCCGGTGACAGGTATGGTTTTCTTGCAACCTGTGTCCTACCGGATTACACCGGCTTGTATGCCAATGTGTTTTTCTGTATGTTTGCCACGTTATGAGATAAATCATGAAACGAGTTTACAGTCGTTATTGTTATTGTATGTTTACGTGCCGATACCGGTAACCTCGAATGCGCTTGAAGGGCTAGTTAACCACTATTAGGTAAACGTAGGAGAACGGTATCCGGTGATAACGTTTCCGACCTAAGGAACGTTCTAACCACGGCTATGCGTGAGTTAGTTATGTAATGTTTGTGTGTGATGTTGGTGTATGAATGTATGACTCTCCCTTCCCTTGTGTGTGTCTAACAAGACTTAACCCAATGTTGTGATTGTTTAACTAAGTTCAATGATGAACTTCTGACAAGTGCTAACGGGGGGAGTGAGGAGTCCGGTCTGTTCCGGCCACGCGTGTGAGTATGGGGGTCGTTGTCATAGCAGGTTCGATCCTCTCCGTATGTTATGGTTGTTTTCCAATTTGGTTCCCAACCTTCCCTTTAGCTTAACCAAGGCTATTACTGACTCACGTCGGGCCACAGGGGCATACTATGTTATGTTTGTTCGGTGTGCTTGGATCACTATATCCGAGACACCTTGTGTTAAGTTATCCGTTCATTTAACGAGACGGTAACGAGTTATGTAACGAGCTTATCATGAGACTGGCAACATTCTCTAGGCTCACCAGTGTATTAACAATGTTTGGGTCGGTTCCTAAGAGAACCATTCCCGTTATGTTATGTATTTTTGTTGTGATGCAATATCTATTGTGATGTTATGATGTACACGTTGAAACGTGCAAAGTGTTGTTAAGTTTTGTATGTGAGGAATGATATATATTGTGAGATATGAAGTGTGTGGATCATGGATATGAATCCCAGTTTGAGAAAGGAGGTGTTTAAGGATAACCCGATTTAAGGGTAAGTGTCGTCTATTAAGGAAGTAGCTCCATTAGAGGAGGAACACTCTAGGGATAATGAATACCATGAGTGACTTATTAAGTAAGGATATATTATCCGTTGTTGAGCCCGTTGAGGCGAAATGTTATGTGTTGTGTGTTTACAGTTGCATGCACGATTTAAATATAATCAATCGCATGCTAAGACGACAATTAGTTGTGCGTGGCCCGGTAGCATGTGGGCTGCGGGATTACCATACCAGCAAAGGTGCTGAGCCCCTTGGGGGCCACCCTTTCTCTTCTTTTCCTATTTCAGGTACAAGGAGCTGGAAGCCGTTCGAGAGTAGGACGGGGTAGTCGTTGTACATGGGTAATCGTTTATGTTGTATATATACAGTAGGTGTAGTAAGACCGAAATTGTTATCGGCATTAGTTATAAATACTCGGTATAGTTGGAAGGTGTATGTTGTTGTGTGTTAATGAAAGGATAGTAATGTGTAGTCGCTCGGAAATTTAGCCCATCAGACCGGTACAATGTGTATGTATTAGCCTTGTTAGCCACGTGGGTGGCTAACGGCGTGTAACACCAACGAGTTAAGTAATGTGATGAGGTTGTTTTTCCGCTGCAGTTTATTGTAAGTGTGTTAATGTTGGATGGGGTGTTACAAAAAGTGGTATCAGAGCGAAGTATCGCTCTGATGACTGAATTACCGAGCTTAGGAAGTACCGAGTTAGGATTTTAGTACTTGGGTTAAGGGTTGAGTGATAGCGTGAGAGATACGCTAGTAGGAACTACCAGTGAATACTGGAAACCTACAATATCCATCCCGCCCTCCACAACCCCTGTTTTATCTTGGGAAAGAACGCCAGAGAGATGGAAGTCCTCTCTTACTCGGGAATACCCGATCTGGCTGTTATTAAGTACCACTGTGAGTACGGAGAACCTGTCATACGGTTGATCCCAAAAACTGGGAATCCCAGAGACGGTCTCCATCTGAACAATGTCAACTGCATTTAAACAGTGAAGAATGGACAATCCTACATAAAAGAGAATGAAATTTCCGGCAACCTGGGTCGACATGCCGAGCAGTCGAGAATAACCAGCTTGCAACGCACTAACCGTGCAACAGGCAAGAATTGGATTACTGAAAACCGAGACAAGTGTCTACGGAACCACAGTTGATAAATAATACACCAACGGTATACCAACCGACAAGGGAACTACAACGTAGTGCCCAAACAAGAGACAAGTCTCAGCAACCACGACAAATACGTGGAACGGGCTACAAAGAGGATACAATACTAAGTAAAAGGGGTCTCCCAGAGTGGGAAACACCCTAGTTAATGATTATCATATGAAGACAGTGAGAAGTTGAAGTTACCCAGAGAGTTATTATCGAGACAGTAAGATCAGTAAGGGCCAACAAGGCCACTGAGACAGTGCGGATAAAAACAATACCACAACCGGTATGTGTTAAACCGATAGCCAGTTAGCATGGCGCACTTGCCATAGCAAGTGCTGCTATAACAGGGCTGTTCGGGAAATTTATAACCACTACAAGTACTTGGTAAAGTACCATAAGGTTAAATGTGATCGTCATAACAGTGGAAGGGCCTGTTAGCCTAACCTCTGTAATTGGAAGTACACCAGTCAGCAAGAAGCTAGACTTGGTTAAGGTAAGAAGATGTTGTGAAACCATGAAAATTTTCTTTCAAACTCAGATTTACTCAAACTCTTTCCTTTTCAAAACCATATTTTCTTTCAAACCAATACTTCTTTCTAACCTTCTTCTAAACCAAACCAGTAAAACCAAGGGCAGTTGATAAGAATTCAACAATGGATAAACTTTCCCTCGATTAAGTTCGGGAAGCACGGAATGAATATTGTCACGGGACAATATAAGGGAGTTGACAACAGAATACTTCACCTAGGCGTGTGACGGACACTACGAGTGTACCAACTGAAATGTGGGACGACCGCACTCCGATAGGAGCTTGTGGGCCTGACAGACCTACTTATGGGTTAGTTGGGTAAGTAGTAATGTATCAGTATGGTACCCCACATATGTATACAAGTAGAGTCCGGAACACGGGAAGTAGTCGACTCCGTACTACGGTCAGCAGTATAAGTCAAACAAGAACTAAGGATTACCATGAATGGTTGAAGCTAAGGAACCCAGTTAAGTTAACGAGACTAAAGGAATTAGTAAATTCCTTACAACGAAATGCTTAGGAGTCAGGAGGTGCGAAGTGCACTAACCGTAATGTAAAGACATCGTATACGTCTTAAAGATCCTCAGGGATAAACATGTTAGCTGGAACGGTGACCCAGCCTGTACATGGCAAGCAAATGCCTAATGTGGACACATTAATGTGCAATGAACGGGATGAAACTATCAAGAAATGTTGATCTTCACAGAAGAAGATAATAAGCCAATTAAGAACGCAAACGGCGTGGCTAACTCAATATATCAATAAGTGTGAACTAAATGTAAAAGCATAACTTAGCAACACCCAGGAGCAATCCTTGAAGGGTGTTCGCATCAACAAGTGTTGCACGAAATGGCATGACAGAAACACAAGGGTTGAAGCTAACACCCAGTTTAGACATAAGTTGTCAGGAGACGGACTGGCAGTCCTAAGGGGCATCCCGTAAAAGGAAACGTGATGCAACGACCTTGTCATGGAGCCCAATATAATATCCAAATCATGAAATGTTGTACAGAGAAGTACATGTGTGTGAACAGCCTACAATGAGCCCAGCTCAAGGCAAATAAGGCTTATAAGCCATAAGAAAGATGTGTTATATAAATTCGATTGATTGTAGAAGTTTATGTTGTATAAGTGAATAGAGTGGTAAACGAACCACTGCATTAAGAGTGGGGATACCTCTCGATATTGTGAGACCGCAGGAGCGGTAGTTATGTCAATCAAGTTCAAGAAATATGTTAAGTATGGATGATATTATTATTGAAAGAGAGCAGTTAGTTTAGTAGCATGTGTGTATAAAGTGAAGCACCGAGCTGAATAATGTCGGCTTGTGACTCGAATGATCGATGCTCAAGGAGCATTCAGTAGTCACCCAAATGAGTGATGAACCATAATGTGAATAATGTAAGTATATGTGTGGAAGTTAATGTGACGGTAAACACGATATAAGCTGATGTTATACAGGGAGTAAGAGCACGGTGCGCAACAAGCGACCGTTGTATAAGTGTTGTTAAACGATAATGTAACAGATAAGACCAGTTATGAGTTAAACTTAGTAGAGATGCAAGATAAGCGATGTTAAACAGACTGGGCAATAAGCCAGTGGTAGGTACTATGTATGAATTCCATGGCGAATCGCATAAGGGATTTACTGTCAAGAGTTTACGCCTCTGCACTCTGTATGACTGAGTGTTTTGGTATTGCACTTGCGCAGTAATGATCGAGTGGGATAGCTAGGAATTGGAAACATGTTAATTGTGGAGCAATAATGTTATAATGGCCGATGCATAGGAAATGCAAGGCCGCACCAATAAAAGTACTTGTACAAAACCAATGTGGAGATATGATTAACAGTAAGTGACTACAGTAGCACTAACTGCCAAATATCGGTATGGAATATACCCCAAATGTTGTAAATAGCTGAGAGAGCACTACACACTAGGTAGTAGCTCAATCTCAACCGACAGTAAGTCGGAAGGGAACAAGTCAATCATTGTGAAATACATAGCTGTATACACAGTAAATTGTTATGGAAGTGGATAGAAAGTTTATAACTCACCGAATTCGCTAACGGTAAGAGATACCACGCGTCGGTTGAGAAACCATTGTTACCAAGATGAAGGTGACAATTGGGAATGTACAATACAGTATGAATAACAAATGGGGCAATTAAGCTCTACAGTTATTAGAGTTTCGCAGCAGAAACTAGTGAGCCAGTGATTCAAGTGTTGAATGTACATGGTGAACATGAGTGAATGGCTAATTATTAACGCCTAGAAGCCTAACAGGCCAGAATCGAAACCAACTAAGAGTTTAAACAAACTCCAATGAGAATTCTTGGTTTAGGAACTAAACCGCCAATATGGTTAAGATCCTCTAATCAGAATCCATTGTGTAATAGGCCGCGTGGAAGTTAAAACACTTCACGACGGCAGAACATTATAAGCCAATGTTTAGTGATTGATTACGTGGGCGTAATCCCTTTTAAGGGGGGTAGAGCGCAAAACCACTTAGTGTATATTACCGTACAAGTGTACGTAGTGTATGTGACTTATATTGTGCATAGCACAAAATTATTGTTTTGATGATTGGCGTGTGTGTTACGTAAACATACACATTCATTCATGGTTTAATTGTGGTAATTGCGCACAGAAGATGCGAACACCATTGTGATAAGTGTGTTGATTTATTAACAGTTGTGAGTGATAGTACAAGTGTGGGAGTAGAGAAACTCCCGGGGGAGCAAACCCCGACAGTGTATAAATGTGAAATTGTGTGTTGTATTTTGATAAATATATGTGTATATATATACTATATAGTGATTCAAGAAAGGGCATGATACCGACATAGAACCTAGTGAGAATAAGATTCCCTAGGCAACAGGATTAAAGTGAATGGAGGTAACTGATAGACGGAGTTCTATCCTTTGGAGATGTTATGATCATGATTAGAATGATTTAGAAGATAGAAAATTGGAAATGAGTGATTTATTTGATGCTTGAAAATGAAGTGGGAAGTGGAACTTGATTTGCATGTGATCAAGGGAAGCCGAACACAAATTGGAGTGGAAGGATAGTTCTACACTGATGCTGATCACATCAGGGTTGGATGATTCTTGAAGCTCCCTATAAGTGGTCACAAATAACCACGCTAATAAAAGAAGCAAAGAGCTTAAGTTGGACTTGGAGTTGTGTGTTTTCAAAAGGATTTTCAATTGGTATTTATAAATTGATAGATACTTTATATAATTAAAGTTCTTACTTACTTAACCTCACAAGGAAATTTTAAATTAAGTGATTGTTTTGATCTCCCAAGGCACGGGGACGGAAGGTGTCCATCGCGACCGGGTTCTGCGGGATCACAGTGTATACAAAGATATTTTTATTGCATACATGCTGACATGTTGTTGGTATGTGTAATAAATGTATTTTGACTCGATTCTAAAGTGTATGCTATCAAGACCTATGAGTCTAAATGTGTTGTGTTACATAGACCTATGTGTCTAAAGACTGTTATGTTATCGGGACCTATGTGTCTAAATGTTGTTATGTTACCCAAGACCAGTGAGTCAAAGGGGTTGTTATGTATGTAAGTGTTGGGTAAGATACCCGGACCATTGAGTCCGAGGTTATCATGTGAATATGTTATGTTATGTATGGATGTGGATGTGTTGCCCGGACCATTAAGTCCGAGGTTGTGATGTAAAGTGTGTTTGATTATAGAAGTTTATTTCTGTAAGTAATCCCCGTATTCTAATCTAATGATGTGAGGGAAGTGTAAACTTCGAGGACGAAGTTCTTTTAAGGGGGGTAGATTGAAATACCCCAAACCTTGATATGTGGTTTAAATATCAAACTATGTTATATAAAGGCTAAAAAGTGCCTTAGAAACATCAGTGAACAGTTTAAACCATAGTAAATGCAATAAAACGCTAAGATACAGTTAGAGCAAAAAACATGCTCTAAGCTATGAGTGAACTTGGTTAGGACCCAAAGAGCCTACCAAGACTTAATAATATTCAATTATGATTTAATAAGGCTAAATAAGTCCTTAGGAAACCTTGGTGGACAGTTAAACCAAATAAAACACAAGAAAATACCTTAAAGTCAATATGAGCAAAAATGTGCTCTAAGCTTGGGATAAATTTGTATAAGACCTAATGGTCATACCTATACCTTATAAATATGTTAATGAACATATTAAATCAATTACCAAAGAAAACCAAGCTTGAAAACAAGTTAAAACACAAAAAGTGCTTTAAGGAGTCTTAAAGCACGTTTTTGAAAAATTGTCTTGTAAATGAGTTTTGAATGGCTAAATGTCCATCATTACTCTTTAATTAACATGTGTACTATATAGTATCACATTTGGAAGTCTATATCAATGGGAAATCAAAAATTTCACAAATATGTGCCTTGTTTTGTGAATAGTGCTCAAATAGTGCTAGTTTAAGTTATAAGTCAACATAAGTCAAATATTTGGTCAACAAAGACCATAATATCTCTAATGTGTAAGGGGGGCACGGTTTTATGGGTGTGAGTCATCACACTTGGCTAGCCAATTAAAAAAAGAAAGAAAAGTAAGTAAAAGGTTACTTTTGCTTTTAACATAAATATCTTCAAAGTATACTCTCTCACCTCATTCTCTTCTTTCTCCTTGGTTCCCACCGTCACCTATCTTCATCCTCCCTTCTCAATCGTTCTCCAACAGAACCATTCATATCCCATCTCCTTTTACTTGTAACTTATGATTCCATGCTCCGAATTTAATTCCGAGACTACCGTTGTCTTAGTTAGAGTAAGCTCTTCATTCCTATCTTTTCAAATCTTCAAGAACTCCATTTTGGTGCCATGAAGATTCACCATTGAAGGAGCTTGAGCTCATATTTTCATGCCTTGTCATTCTCCTTTGCTTCAAGGTGAGGAAACTCAAAGAAAAATGACATTTCCTCCATGTTTTGTTGTTGTCCGAAAATTCACCATTAATGGTGCTCTTATATTGGCTTGTTCTAGCTTCATTCCAAGCTTTCATGGACTAGGTGGAGTCCTCTCTTGATACTCATTCAAGCTCTCTTTCCATTCCAAGGTAAAACAATCATTTTAATACCTTAAAACAATATATGTAACTAGGGTTTACAATGAGATGAAGCATGATGCTTGAATACTCATTCTATTATGTGTACATTGTTTAGAAGTTGACAAACAACCAAACATCCCACCGGTTTTACAAGGAAACAAGAAAGAAGTTATGAGGAAAAAGAGGTAAACAAACTATCTCAATGTAGTTTAAATGCCTTAGGGAAATGAGCTTGATTTGCTTAATAAAATACCTAAAGAGCCAATGGCAAATGAGCTAGTAAAATGCTCTCAAGGAGTTTATTAAGGGCATATGTATTGTTGGGTGTATTTGCAGGTTGAAGGCATTATTATGTGGGAAATTCAGTGTTTAAGGTTTATGCAATTTAAGGGCCTAAGAGCCAAGCAATTTAAGTTTATGCACTATATTGTGATGTAGTGTAGTTAAAGGCTTAGTTGTGTGTAAAGGGCATTTCTTGTAAAGATGAATGTCTTGAATGGTTAAAGGATGAAAAACAATATGTTTGTGTGTAAGGAATGTGTATTAAGTGATTAAGTGTTCTTGGTTGTCTAAAGGTGAAAACCTAAGTGTTTGGGTGTGAGAGTTTACAAGAGAAG
This sequence comes from Limonium bicolor, assembly GCA_023374045.1. Classification (NCBI taxonomy): domain Eukaryota; kingdom Viridiplantae; phylum Streptophyta; class Magnoliopsida; order Caryophyllales; family Plumbaginaceae; genus Limonium; species Limonium bicolor. The sequence goes on from CM041779.1 coordinate 239,484,326, forward strand.
CTATGGCAAAATTTAGTTGATAAACAAAGGAGTTTATGTGATGAAATGAGATTTTAAGACCTAGAAGGTACTAGGAACTTGTTAAGTGTTAAGATGGTGGAAGAAGGTGAATCATGGTGTTCTTAGGTGTTAAGGTGCCATGGGCATTGTCTTGGAGGATTTAGAACTCAAATGGGTGTTTTGAACACACCAAGGAATTGTTATGTGAAGTGTTAAGTCTTGTTCAAGATTTGGTAAACAAAGGAAAAGAAATGCCTAGTGAAGGTCTAAGTGAAAACTTGTGGAAATTAGAAGCAATTGTGCAAAGGAGGTGTGTATGAGAAATAATGCTTTTGGAGTGGTGGTAATGTTTGTGAGACAACACTTTGGTTAGTTGAGGTAGTAGGCATGATATACCACTTAGAAATCTAAGAAAAATGTTATAAGTGCTAGGAATTGTTGTAAGGAATTGAGTAACCAGTTAGTGATGATTTAGGAAAGTTTAGTGCTTGTTTTAAGGTGTTTAAACATGTAGGAAACATGTGGAAAGTTATGGAATGATTAGGTAAGGTTTAAGGTTGGTTTAGGGGTTGAAAAATGATGTTTTGACAAGTTAATAACATGGTCCGGGACCTAGCCCTTGTATAGGTACCCGGACCACCCCTTAAAAAGAGCCGAGAGTGAAGTTTAGAAGTGGTCCGGGTCCTTAGTCCAGGACCAAGACCCGGACCAAGGGTAAAATAAGGCCGAGAGTACATTCTACAAGTGGTCCGGGACCTTGGGTCCGGACCAAGTCCCGGACCAGGTCAAAAGTGTTGCAAAATCTGTTTTAAAGGCTTCTAATCATGGGGAATTGAATGGTAATGGTTTTAGGTGATGTTTAGGCCTTGTTTGGTGGCATATAAAGGCCTTAAAATGTGTAAACAAATGTTAGGGTTTGATGTGAGAGTTGTAACTTAATATCACAAGTGTAAGTTAAGTATAACGGGATGACGGGGTAACTATGGGCGCTTAACGTTAAACAAGCATGTTACCCAATGTTAATAAAGTAATTGTAATGTTATCAGTTGTTCGAGAATTGCTCGAGGAACATAAGTGGACATGATAAAGTGGACTCCGGTGACAGGTATGGTTTTCTTGCAACCTGTGTCCTACCGGATTACACCGGCTTGTATGCCAATGTGTTTTTCTGTATGTTTGCCACGTTATGAGATAAATCATGAAACGAGTTTACAGTCGTTATTGTTATTGTATGTTTACGTGCCGATACCGGTAACCTCGAATGCGCTTGAAGGGCTAGTTAACCACTATTAGGTAAACGTAGGAGAACGGTATCCGGTGATAACGTTTCCGACCTAAGGAACGTTCTAACCACGGCTATGCGTGAGTTAGTTATGTAATGTTTGTGTGTGATGTTGGTGTATGAATGTATGACTCTCCCTTCCCTTGTGTGTGTCTAACAAGACTTAACCCAATGTTGTGATTGTTTAACTAAGTTCAATGATGAACTTCTGACAAGTGCTAACGGGGGGAGTGAGGAGTCCGGTCTGTTCCGGCCACGCGTGTGAGTATGGGGGTCGTTGTCATAGCAGGTTCGATCCTCTCCGTATGTTATGGTTGTTTTCCAATTTGGTTCCCAACCTTCCCTTTAGCTTAACCAAGGCTATTACTGACTCACGTCGGGCCACAGGGGCATACTATGTTATGTTTGTTCGGTGTGCTTGGATCACTATATCCGAGACACCTTGTGTTAAGTTATCCGTTCATTTAACGAGACGGTAACGAGTTATGTAACGAGCTTATCATGAGACTGGCAACATTCTCTAGGCTCACCAGTGTATTAACAATGTTTGGGTCGGTTCCTAAGAGAACCATTCCCGTTATGTTATGTATTTTTGTTGTGATGCAATATCTATTGTGATGTTATGATGTACACGTTGAAACGTGCAAAGTGTTGTTAAGTTTTGTATGTGAGGAATGATATATATTGTGAGATATGAAGTGTGTGGATCATGGATATGAATCCCAGTTTGAGAAAGGAGGTGTTTAAGGATAACCCGATTTAAGGGTAAGTGTCGTCTATTAAGGAAGTAGCTCCATTAGAGGAGAACACTCTAGGGATATTGAATACCATGAGTGACTTATTAAGTAAGGATATTTATCCGTTGTAGAGCCCGTTGAGGCGAAATGATTATGTGTTGTTGTTTACAGATGCATGCATGATTTAAAAATAATCAACCGCATGCTAAGACGACAATTAGTTGTGCGTGGCCCGGTAGCATGTGGGCTGCGGGATTACCATACCAGCAAAGGTGCTGAGCCCCTTGGGGGCCACCCTTTCTCTTCTTTTCCTATTTCAGGTACAAGGAGCTGGAAGCCGTTCGAGAGTAGGACGGGGTAGTCATTGTACATGGGTAATTGTTTATGTTGTATATATACAGTAGGTGTAGTAAGACCGAAATTGTTATCGGCATTAGTTATAAATACTCGGTATAGTTGGAAGGTGTATGTTGTTGTTGTGTTAATGGAAAGGTATAGTAATGTGTAGTCGCTCGGGAATTTAGCCCATCAGACCGGTACAATGTGTATGTATTAGCCTTGTTAGCCACGTGGGTGGCTAACGGCGTGTAACACCAACGAGTTAAGTAATGTGACGAGGTTGTTTTTCCGCTTCAGTTTATTGTAAGTGTGTTAATGTTGGATGGGGTTACATGTGGGGATGATCTAGGTTGTGCGGGCCGGACCTATGCTTCGACTTGGGACCATGAGATTACTGTATCTATTGCGCCTCGAGCCTGTTCTCTCATGGGTTTAGAAACCCGACTGGTCGGTTATTCCTGATTACAACTCGATAAATTGTTCATGTGCCTAGCTGGATATATGCCCTGTGCGGATGGTTATTTGATATGGAACTGAACTATTTGTAATATTAATCGTCCCCTTTGCACACTGATGTGGATTTTGACATTATCTTGCTTTTAGCTGTTTTAATCTTTTGACATGATTTTTCGTAATCAATTTGAGACTTGTTAGTTTTTGTTTCTTCAACGCTTGAAGTTTGGAAGATTCGCTTCATTACTTGGTGATTTATTGCCTTGTTGTTTATACTGTACGGTTTATCATCTATTGTTCTTTTCGTTTTGATAGAACTGTTAATCCTAGACTGCCTTTTAGGTCACCCATTTATTATGATAAGTTAGGGGATACCCCACAGCTAGCTCATTTCTATTTGCTTTGTGGGGACCCATATCCCTTAAACTTTGAGGATCTATTTTAAGCCATTGAAGGTACCTCACAACTAGTTCATTTTTATTTGCTTTGTGGGGAACAATACTTTCCACACTTGTAAAGCCTATCCCAAACCACCCTCTAATTTTACTTAAAAAACTTTACCCCCCAAAAAAAAGAAGAGAATTCGAATCCAAAATCAAATCTGATCCCAAAGTCCAATTTCAATTTAAAGCCCATTTCAAGGCCCAATTTGAAGCAAAAATCAATAAGGCCCAATTGGACCTAAATTAGAACTCAAGTTTGGCCCAAATCAAATGAGGCCCATCTTTGACCCATTTCTAAAATGGCCATTCAAACCACATCAAATCAAAAGCCCAAACCGTTTCAAATCTGATTCCAAGGCCCATCAGGCCCAAAAGCCTAAGACCAAGATTAGGCCCAAAAATCAAGTCAAGCCCAACACTCGAATTCAAAAGCCCACTTGGCCCACTAAGCCCATTCAGCCCACTAAACCCATTTGGCCCATCAAGCCCATTCGGTCCAACTTTGACCAATCCAAACTTTGACTTGGCCTAACTTTGACCAACCTGAACTTTGACTCGGTCCAACTTTGACCAACCTGACCTTGACTTTGACTCGGTCCAACTTTGATTGACCCCACTTTGACCTTGACCCAATTTTTGACCTGGTCCAACTTTGACCTTGACCCAACTTTGACTTGGTCCAACTTTGACCAATCTCAACTTTGACCTAATCCAACTTTGACCCAGTCTAACTTTGACCCGATTCGTTTTTCAACCCCAACCCGAATTCAAATCAACCCAATTCAAACCTAACTCATTTCAATTTAGTCCAATTCCATTCAACTCGAATTCAATTCATCCAATTCAAACTCAACTTGTAAATCCTGTTCAAATTTTAAACTCAAAAATCTCTCTCCTCAGATTTCAACAATCATTTTATTCAAACTTCATTAAGTTTTCAAAAGAAACCATTTTGTGGAATTTTAAAGGAAAAACTCTTCTCACATCACAAAAAACTCTTCTCAAACGCAGAAAGTTCTTCTCACATATACAAAAAGTTTTCTCCTAAAATCATTTCTCAAAATCAGTGTTTTTTCATCGAGAATTCCGAACAACTTCACAAGTTTCCTAACTTAGTTTTCAAACCCAAAATAAATTGTTTTCGGGGAACATAGGATGTCTAACACCTTCAAAGAACGTTTTCTTCCTAGTTAGACATTACTTGTTTCTCCTCCAAATAAAAATCCGAGGCGGGGCACTGGGGTCGTAACATCCCTTGTCGCAGTCTGGATCTCTTTAGGCGGGGCATTCGAGTGACAAATCTCCCCTAATTGCAGCCTAGATTTTTACAAGGCGGGGTGCTAGGGATGTAACTGCCTTCCTAGTTGCAGCCGGGATTTTAGAATCGTCTAACTCCCTTCCACTCGATTTCAATGTTTTCGGTTTTTAACGTTTTAAAACCCGGGAGTTAGAGACATTATTAGGGTTCGACCGAGAATATCTCATTCATGGTGTTTCTCTCTGGATCTTATTTTTCGACATAAATTCATTGCCCCATCTTTCGAGCCTCGGCACTTACCATCAATTAAGTGTCGTGTTCGAGGGGGTACATAGGGTAATCCCTTGGGATTATCCGCCCTTTTACAACAAAAAACTGAAAGAGACGATTTTGATAATCATTCCTCCAAATAATTCAGTCCACCATCATCTCACTCTAAATTCAAAATATCCCAAAACATCAACCCTTTCAAAATCTCAAAACCGAAAAACCTGGGATCTCTACTCAAACTTCAATTGTCTCTCACACTTAGATCCTCATCCAAACCTCAGTTACCTCACACTCAAATCATCATTCCAAATCCGAGTCATCTCAAACTTAAATCATCTCTTAAATTCTGACCTCTCCATACCTTCTAATGTCTCACAGGCCCGAGCGCCTCACAGACTCAAAACACTTATAACGTTTCACAGGCCCGAGCGCCTCGCAGACTCAAAACACTTCAAACCCTCCACCATTTTAAGATTCAAACGTCTCACAGACCCGAGTGTCTCACAGACTTTGACATCTCGTTTCTCCCACATGAATATCCCAATTGTCTCACAGACCCGAGTGTCTCACAGACTAATCTCTGGCTCCCAAAACTTCAAACCCTTCAAAACTTCCAAAACTCAAAACCTGAACTAGTAAGGTCTGATCTCAACAGGGAGTTGAGTACGTAGGCAACCCACACAGGGTGCGACCCACATCAATCAAAATGCCATTTTTCACTCGGCCATCTCACCTCCAAATAACCCCGTATTGTCTCACAGACCCGAGCGTCTCACAGACTTTGTTATTCTAATGATTCGAATATCTCACAGACCAGAGCATCTCACAGACCCGAGTGTCTCACAGATCCGAGCGTCTCATAGATTTCGACATCTTAGGATTTCAAACGTCTCATAGACCCGAGCGTCTCACAGGCTATAGCATCCCACACATCAAACATCAAAATTCCAAAACCCTAAAACCTGAACTACGTAAGGTCTGATCTCAACAGGGAGTTGAGTACGTAGGCAACCCACACAGGGTGCGACCCCACATCAATCAAAATGCCATTTTTCACTCGGCTATCTCACCTCCAAATAACCCCGTATTGTCTCACAGACCCGAGCGTCTCACAGACTTTGTTATTCTAATGATTCAAATATCTCACAGACCAGAGCATCTCACAGACCCGAGTGTCTCACAAATCCGAGTGTCTCATAGATTTCGACATCTTAGGATTTCAAACGTCTCATAGACCCGAGCGTCTCACAGGCTATAGCATCCCACACATCAAACATCAAAATTCCAAACCCTAAAACCTGAACTACGTAAGGTCTGATCTCAACAGGAGTTGAGTACGTAGGCAACCCACACAGGGTGCGACCCCACATCAATCAAAATGCCATTTTTCACTCGGCCATCTCACCTCCAAATAACCCCGTATTGTCTCACAGACCCGAGCGTCTCACAGACTTTGTTATTCTAATGATTCGAATATCTCACAGACCAGAGCATCTCACAGACCCAGTGTCTCTCAGATCCGAGCGTCTCATAGATTTCGACATCTTAGGATTTCAAACGCCTCATAGACCCGAGCGTCTCACAGGCTATAGCATCCCACACATCAAACATCAAAATTCCAAAACCCTAAAACCTGAACTACGTAAGGTCTGATCTCAAGGGAGTTGAGTACGTAGGCAGCCCATCTAGGGTGCGACCCCATTCCAAACAAAAACCCCCTTTTCCCCTTCTAAGGTGGCTCTCATGTCTCTTAAAACGCTTAAACTTCTTCTAATCCCACAAATTTCAAACCATTCAACTCCAAGTCTTGTCTATTCACTCAACCTCAAGCTTTTTCCAAATCTTTCAGTCTGTACTCATTCGAATTCATCAATTCTTCTTCTTGGCGCTAGCTTGGCAGAAAAGCTCGCCTCATCCACTCGTTTTCTCTCCTCCTATCCTAATCCTATCCTTTGGTTTTAAATGAATCTCTCTAAAAAGGTTTTGAAAGAAGACAATCCCGACAATCGGAGACCGAGGTTTCCTCGGGCACCAATCCGAAGTTGTGGTCATTGCCACTTCTAAGGGGTGTAACCCAGTGCGAACCCACACAGAATCTCTGACATGACCAGATAAGTCCTATCCATAGGCAATAATCTCAGAGTCAATTAACGGTTCTTAGAACCCTCTTTCCCTTTCCTTCCTAGTTCTTTAGGTCAAACTAGGTGGCGACTCTAGTCAATTCCGCCTTATAGAGGCATAAGTCCGTGTGGGGCCCATTGAGAGCGGGTGTAGTGCTCACTAGCATTCCCCTTATGCTTTCTGGGAAAGACGGACGATAGAGTAGGTATTTGAGGGATGCCAAGGTGACAGGTTTTCACCCTCCACAGAATGGCATTTTAGGATCTAGGCTTTTCAGTCAGACCATATTTAGATAGACCCCCCTCATACCGAAAAATCACCCTCCACAGAATGGCGACTCCGCTGGGGAAAACTTGAGTAAGTTTTTCTCAAACTCAAGGAAGACTGAACTCCACTCAAAATTGTCGGGACTTCCCCACTTCTTTCTAGACCTTCAAAAGATTCATTTCAAAGCCTCTAGGATTATTCTACTCCACACTTTGAGTGTGTATCTGATGAGGACAGATAGGACTTATTAGATCCTCAACAAAGAATTCGACAATTGGGTTAATAATTAGCTCACACTTAGAAAGAGACACTTATGAGTAAATGAAGCTAACTTCCCTTTAGGTTAATGAACAACCAATTTGGAATCACTATCCTCAAGATAAAACTCTTAGCAAATAGGCTGTTGCTAACTTCATTTTGGTTTATTTACTGCTTTCATATTGCGATTGTGGGGTGCATGGGTGGGTAGCTTAGGACATGCATTCCTCTGTGTCACCCGATTTACCCACGATGTCACGGGATCCCGACCGGTCCACGGTTGATTCCCCATGAGCTAGGGTCACTCTCTCAGTGAACAAACCCACGAGGCGGTACGGTCTCCGACCAACACCTTGGGCTCATGATCCAAAAATCCTCCATTATCCGAGTCAAAGCCAGCATATAGTGAACTCTGAGCCTTCAGTGTCCAGCTACCTGGTCCGGTGTCTAAGACGGGTTTATGGGAGTCACCCCCTTGTATGTCGCCTGTCTGACCGCCCTGCTGCCTTACCTTGAAGATTGCATGGACTCAGTTCTCCATTGTTTATCTACACCACGGGTGTCTCTAAAGCCCAATGTCACGCTATACGTCCATAGAGGATCCTTTATTTACCGGATACCCATACATGGCACAACGTAGTCAGTGAATATTTTGGACTTTAGACACACCTGACCGTGCAGATGATGGGAGACCCGTTCCCATGCAGTACTTCCCCGAGTTTCCCGAAAAGTAAGCGTGTTGTCGGATAATCACTGGCCGTGGCGTATGTTTCCTTATCATCTCGAGTGTCCTGACCTTTCGAACTTAAGCACTCCGGACTTTCTTGATAACGTGCCCCACAAAGGCATAGCAGAGAAAAACCCTCGAGAGATGAACAGTGAAGGGACGATGGTTCCCCCGGTGAGACGGAATCGTAATTGACCTGGAAAGTGATTATCCCAACATCAACACTTATAGCTCCACATCAAATATAGCCACGATTTACTTTATGCTATACATGTGTGCAAACTATTTTTTTCAAACCAATCTGTTTTAAAACGTTCGGAATTCTCTTTTGCATATCTTTTAAAGCTGTTTTACGAGCTCGTTCAATATAGAGCCCCACCTTAGTTTTGCTCATAAACGTTCACTTCATCTATAAAAAACTTTCTTTCACTAAATGTTATCTCCAAAATGATTTGCAAAAATAGATTTCGAAAACCTACTTTCTACAAACGAATTTCAAACAGCATTTTTCACCAACATTATTTTAAAATAATTTTTGAAAGTAGTTTTCAAAGTTGATTTTCACAAACGTATTTCAAAATAAATGACCTAGTCCCCATGTTGTGACTCGCTATTTTTGAAGTTCTACCCACCTTCAAGAGCAGTGGTCATTACCTTGGAGTGTTCTAGTCATTTCGTGTTTTCACAAAAGTGGTGGATTTTTACATGAGATTCGGTGCTCGATCATTCACCTTTTCTTTCTCAAAAATATCCCTCAATCTTATCGTTGGAGCAAGTGGAGCAGCACGAAGTTCGAATGCGCGGTTCGAGCCGAAAGCCGACTGCGCACCAGCCCGTGGAGTTAGCCGAGCAACAGGAAGGTCAACACCAACCGTTCAAATACCAAATCAATCAGATGTACTAACCTGGGTCAAGCGACATGAAGATTAGCAACACCAATTCAAGTTCAAACTATCGAAAATCAGAGGAACACTAGCCCGTTTTGTTTGATCATAGTACCGCTTCACTGCAAGCGCCCGAAGACAAGCAAGTAGCCGGTCAAGAGCCCGAAGACGAGCGAGCAGCCGATCAAGAGCCCGAAGATGAGCGAGCAGCCAATTAAGAACCGTACGAGCGTGAGTAGCCAGTCAGGAGCTCGAAGACAAGCAGAAGAATTCGGGAGAAGTTTTTAAGCTCAAACCTCCCCATTTAATGATTTTTAGAATTGATGTATAGGTTTTCCCCTAGCATTCTTTTCTCTCTTGTCCATTTCTGAATAGATTACATGTACAGGTTTACACATTCCCTCTGAATTTATTTAGATCAATGTGTATAGGGTTCCCCACTCCCTATTTTATTTGCGAGTGACCGAGCGTCAGAATTCATATCGAGAAAATCCACCACTTTGAAAACACGCGTTTTCAAAATTGTTTTCTAAAACTTGGTTTCTTTTGACATGCACGTATAATAAAAGAGCGAATAAAGGACGACCCCTCACAGTTATATGTCATTCATCAAATTTTCTTTATGGGGCGAGAATTCACGGTATCTACATGAGGCATCCCCCGAATAAACAACATCAACAAGATGCAACCGAGCACAAAGCAAAACACATGCATTGCATTCATGACAAAAAGTCACAAGCACATTTAGTCCATTCAAAAACATCTGTCATGTACGAGTCCTGTCTACCATAAAAAAATATTGCACTATCGCGTGTTCCATCCTCACCTCATCACATATCAGCTTTCATCCCAACACCTCAATATCCAACGCCTGATCTTCAAAGGGATAGTAGAAAACACCAGGGAGTTTAAACCTCTACCATGTGCATCAGTGCCCGAGATGAAAAGAAGCAGTCCTTTCCATATCGTAGGGTCACCATGCGGGAGTTGCCACTCCCTAAAAGTACCAAAATTCAGGAGCCAATCACTAACCCAACCTCACTTGAGAATCACTACCCCGACAACGACCCCAACAGCTAGACCATCTTCAAGGCCAACAGTAATGGGATGAGCTGAATTCGACTCAAGCGAGACTAGGTGTAGCCTTACCACTCATGCATTGCATCAAAAAACAAAACAAAAACAAAAAAAAACATTCCGTCAACCATCCCCATTCATCATTTTCAGCATCTCATGCATCCTATACATAGTAATTCCATATTACCACAATACATCGCATGGTAGACAATCGCATTTGCATACTCCCATATCGAAATGACATCTTCGAGAAAATCTTAAGAGATTAATTAAACAAAATGCTTGAATCACTGAACTCTCGACCCGTCAATTCACACAAAGGTTTGATCAAAATCAGCACCACAACAAAGTGAGTAGCGTGCGAAAAGCGGTATTTTCCCTTGAATTTCAAATGAGGGTGTTGGACAATCCGATGAGCGATAAGGGAAGGTAAAGAGATCCCATGGAGGTAAAACCACGAGCGACATGTGTATTCCTTCAGCACATTGAGAGGCACAACTCGTAGTGAGATCGATGTCGATAAACAAGATATGAACGGTGATTCATGCAAAGATTCGAGAATAGTAAGAAAACAATCATTGACTAATGTGAATGACGAGGCACTTAGGAACAAAATCTCCACAAAACCAAAAAGCTTTGACTGCCCTGCACGTAATCTTTAGTGAGCCCCGCTGAGCCTTCCAAGATAAACCTTTTTGTGCGAACTCCACAATATGCCAATCTACACATACACTTACCTACCCTTGCAATAGAGGATCTCAAAAGAGCCAGAGCCATGGCCCCTCCCCACCATCTTTCACAAGAACAACAAACAAAAATGTCCATAGAAATCAGTGAGTCAATGCAACTCCAAAGTCAAACACCGAAAAGAACTCCGAAAATGTTCAAGAAGATCGATGAGTCAATGCAACTCTAAAGATGAAAGCCAAAATACAAAGCAGAGAATGTTTGAGAAAGTTGATGAGCCAAACGCAATTTCAAAAACGCAAAAATGAGAAGAAAATTCAAGTCGTACACCAGAAGAGGAAAGAAGGAGATATCCAAACCAAAAGGACCAATGATGTCCCAAAGAAACTGATAAGGGGTAATCAAAACCCGTCTAATCATTCCACCCATGACAAAGGTGAAACATGTCCTCCATTGCACAAAAGCTCCACAATTCCCAAATAAATCCTCCAATCCCATGTGACATACATCATACCCCTCAGCCCCGTTATAACCCAATAAAAGACCTCTGACTCGTTAGTTGATGAGCGTTAACTGAAAGTATCGGATCTGAAACATGAATCATAAGCTTCGTACTTGTTATCAACATGTCCCGTCTTTCCGAAGGGACCATGAGCGAATGAGTGCGACCTTATCTCACAAGGTCTTCAGAGTGCGAGTGACTCATTGATTAAAGCACCACACATAAACAGCCTACCCCGTTGCAGGTGAGGAATTTGTAAGGATCGGAAAGTCCAAAACCTCGAAAGAAATTCTTAGGGAAATACTGCTCCGACCATCGAGAGCATCATCACGGCATTAGCACACACAAACATACTCACGAGAGATTAACCCGCATCCCTCCATGAGAGGAAAGTGATTCACACATTCCAGTTCAACAATCACTCAAGATCGAACCGAAGATGTCTTATATTCATAAATCTCATAGTAATAGAGATAGAATCATACCTTCTTTTCAAAAAACGCATATGCATTTTGCATCTCTTCTAGTAGTTAGCATTTGCATGCATCATAACCACTTCATTTTCAACATCCGACTGGTAAGAACCATGCCTAGTCTCGTGGAAGGTCGACTTTAGTTTCCTACTATCGAAGCTCAACTCAAATAAAAAGAAATCAAAACTGAGGCCGTCCGGAGCCATACGACGATCTTCCCGGAGCCATCCAGCGTCATCGGGCCTCATCAACACCATATCCAAAACCAAACTAGAGCCATGCGAGAGCCATCCTCAAGCATTAAGACCGTCATAGAGACCTTAGGACTACACAGGAGCCATTTCATCACCGGGGTCTTGCCTACACAGTTTCGAACTACGTATGGTCTGATCTCAATACGAAATTGAGTACGTAGGCAGCCCGCTCAGGGTGCGACCACCTCACAGGCGAAAGTTCCCCGTTTTCCTCGTCATCACCAATGGAGCCATCCCGTAGCCTCCCAAGAGCCATCCCGAGCTATTTCGGAGCCATCAATCTGAAGCCTTAACCAACCATACCAAAGCCATTCATCTACAAAAAAAGAAGACTGTCAACCACATCAAAATACGTCAAACACAACACAATCCACCAATCACATCAACCCACCATTCGACTCAAAATCCAAAACAAATCGAAACCCACCAACCATCCCGAAAATCTCAATCCAAACCGAAACCTATCAACCATCATAGAGTCGTTGCTCACAAGGGAGTCACATATCAAACCGGAGCCATCTGATCGCACTGGAGCCATCCAATCACATCAGAGTCATCTGAATATACCAAAGTCATCCAGTCATATCAAGACCATCCAGTCCCCAAAGTCACTCCTTCACAAAACCATCCTTTCAAAAACGACCACAAAATCACAAAACCAAAACAAAAACTCAGGAGCCATACTGGAGCCATCTCGAAACTCCGGAGCCAAGAGTCCTACCAAATCCCGAAACTATAATGCACATCAGGCGAGACTGTCAAAACAAAACCGAAACACAAGTCCCACACTGACAAAGTCAAGGGCCAATTCAACAGACGACATTTGTCTATCACATCCCTCACAAAACAACCGAAAAACATCCAATCCCGGATCATTCCACAATCAAGGTCATCCTCAAATTAATCTACCACCACAAACAACTTCAGATCAAACTTTCACCACAGCAAGTTTCGTACAACTCAATCAAAGTATTATAGGCCCGTCATAAGTCCTATAGCTAGATGTCAAGAGGTCTAGTTGAGGCCCGTCATAAGTCCTCGTACTTTCAATTGCATTCTAGGCCCGTCATAAGTCCTAGAGCTAGACACCGAGTTCTAGTTGAGGCCGTCATTAGTCCTCATGCATAACCCTTATTCCGATTGTATTCTAGGCCCGTCATTAGTCCTAGAGCTAAACACCGAGATCTAGTTGAGGCCCGTCATTAGTCCTCATACATTTCGAAGATGCATTCTAGGCCCGTCATAAGTCCTAGAGCTAGACACCGAGTTCTAGTTGAGGCCCGTCATTAGTCCTCATGCATAACCCTTATTCCGATTGTATTCTAGGCCCGTCATTAGTCCTAGAGCTAGACACCGAGATCTAGTTGAGGCCCGTCATTAGTCCTCATACATTTCGAAGATGCATTCTAGGCCCGTCATAAGTCCTACAGCTAGACACCGAGTTCTAGTTGAGGCCCGTCATTAGTCCTCATGCATAACCCTTATTCCGATTGTATTCTAGGCCCGTCATTAGTCCTAGAGCTAGACACCGAGATCTAGTTGACGCCCGTCATTAGCCCTCATACATTTCGAAGATGCATTCTAGGCCCGTCATAAGTCCTAGAGCTAGACACCGAGTTCTAGTTGAGGCCCGTCATTAGTCCTCATGCATAACCAATATACCGATTGTATTCTAGGCCCGTCGTTAGTCCTAGAGCTAGACACCGAGATCTAGTTGAGGCCCGTCATTAGTCCTCATACATTTCGAAGATGCATTCTAGGCCCGTCATAAGTCCTAGAGCTAGACATTGAGTTCTAGTTGAGGCCCGTCATTAGTCCTCATGCATAGGTTGTTTGATCGTATTCTAGGCCCATCATTAGTCCTAGAGCTAGACACCGAGATCTAGTTGAGGCCCGTCATTAGTCCTCATACCATCAATCACCGCAATTTGGGGCCCGTCATAAGTCCCCGTGCACCCGCATTCATAAGAACAGACCATAAACCACAGTGAGAATTTTTGGCGTCCCGTCAACCTTGATCCAATTCTGCAAGGGCTTGCAGAATTGAATCAAGGGGAGCCATCTGTAGACACCAAAAATTCTCACCCCATAAAGCAAATTCTGAAATAATAAGAGGGGTCATCGCCTTTCTTTTTCAAAACATATTAGCATGCATGCTAAAACGAAACCATCATTTTATATAATCTTTTTCAAAGCATTTCAAAAAAAAAAAAAATAAAACACAATTCTTCGAAAATGAATTTCCATCGACAGTCCAGTTTCAAGGTCGTCCTTTTTGTTTATTCACTTATTTTACTATCTTATTTTGCTTTGTTTATATTCTATTTATTTATTTTATTTTTATTCATCTATACACCTTTTCTTATTTTTATTTTATTTTATTCTATCATTAACATTGGTATTTTTATTATCATTTCATTTCACTTCTATTTAGACACTTTTATTTTCATCCTACGAACCCAATCCACACTTAGTTGAACTCCAGCCTAGCCCAGACCCTTAAACCATTCCAGCCCCTAATATTGGACCTACAGCCCAAACAAAAACTCAAGCCCATGCAAAAACCCTAGAACCCACCCTTTTCTCATTATAAGACAACAAGAAAACCTACAGTAAAAGGGGGATTCCATCACGCATTCATTCCCGGATGATGGTCCGATGTAGCGGCCACCACCTTCTTCTCGGTCGATCACTTATTCACCCAGCTTGGAGTCTTCAATTCTTCCTACCTGCAGAACCGAAGAATCACCCCCATCTTCTTTCACACACTTTCATTCTCCCAAAACCTAAATTAATCTTCTACAACACGGCCACGTCCTAACCGAAGAAGCCAGCTGACCAACACGTAGAGGACGGTTTTGAATATTCTCTGAAACTTTCATTCTCTCCAACCTTGCCATAGAACTCCCGAAGCGATCAGAAGGAGAGCCTCCTCTATCCTCTCTAAAACCTCCATCCGCATCAAAAAAACAAGACTCAAAAACCCCCTCGAAGTCTCCAGTTCCCCTCTGCTTTCGAATCTCGAAACAAAAACACCCATGTTCCACCTCCTTGTGCATCTTCTTCACGATCGATAACTCTGCAACCCAGGTGGCGAAATGAAACCCCATGCTCCCACCTCAATCTTCACGACCAAACTGGTGAACAACGAGTAAATCTGCCCCGGCCCTCTCCATTTCTCCACCCCGACGGTACTTCCACAACCTACCTCGCGAACTAGGAACAACCGGTTCTACATTGCTTCTTTCTTTTACACTGCACACGAACTCTGTACAAACCCAAACCCACCGAGGGTTCATGGTCCGTGGGTTTCTGGGTTACTCATACTGGGAGTTATTTCTGGCTTTTCTTCTTTTACTATACCAAGTACTTCATTTTTTTTTTCTAAATTTATTTCTCCTTCTGAGGACGATGTCGAGCTTTCTATCACTCTGAGCTCTAGTTGGAAGTTCTTGACCTCTCTAATCCCAAGTGGTAATGTCCAGTTCATCCGGACTTGGTTGCTTCTTCGACGGTTTCTGTCGATCCCTTTCAGGTTGTAATCCTGTTGCTGACAAATTTCTTTCTGGTGCCTATGTTTCATCCTCTTGTCTCGTGCCTGAATTTAACTTTTGGTGCTTGTTGCTGGCTTTGAACTGGATTCGGGTACCTAATCGTTGATGAATTTCTACGGTTTGGCATGGGTGATTGTCGAAATAATCTGGATTTATTTTGTTTGTTGATTACTTTACTGTAATATGTGGCTTCTGGACATAATTCGCTACACGCTTTGCTGACCCACATCAATCTACTTCGCGTTGGATTTCTACATGAGGCAGGACCAGTCTGTTTAAGTTCTAGTTTGGCATCCTTTCTGTCGGTTTCGGTCGTTCGAGGTGCTCTTGGTTATTGATCTTGAATTGTTGGAATCTTGAGCCGGGATACATTTCAAGCTATGTCCGGTCTTTGATTGCTCATTACGCATTATACTCATTTCACCCATTTGTGTTTCATGAATTTGACCGAGGTACATATATTGGACATGTGGGGATGATCTGGGCTGTGCGGGCCGGACCTATGCTTCGACTTGGGACCATGAGATTACTGTATCTATTGCGCCTCGGGCCTGTTCTCTCATGGGTTTAGAAACCCGACTGGTCGGTTATTCCTGATTACAAGTCGATAAATTGTTCATGTGCCTAGCTGGATATATGCCCTGTGCGGATGTTATTTGATATGGAATGAACTGAACTATTTGTAATATTAATCGTCCCCTTTGCACACTGATATGGATTTTGACATTATCTTGCTTTTAGCTGTTTTAATCTTTTGACATGATTTTTCGCATCAATTTGAGACTTGTTAGTTTTTGTTTCTTCAACGCTTGAAGTTTGGAAGATTCGCTTCATTGCTTGGTGATTTATTGCCTTGTTGTTTATACTGTACGGTTTATCATCTATTGTTCTTTTCGTTTTGATAGAACTGTTAATCCTAGACTGCCTTTTAGGTCACCCATTTATTATGATAAGTTAGGGGATACCCCACAGCTAGCTCATTTCTATTTGCTTTGTGGGGACCCATATCCCTTAAACTTTGAGGATCTATTTTAAGCCATTGAAGGTACCTCACAACTAGCTCATTTTTATTTGCTTTGTGGGGAACAATACTTTCCACACTTGTAAAGCCTATCCCAAACCACCCTCTAATTTTACTTAAAAAACTTTACCCCCCAAAAAAAAGAAGAGAATTCGAATCCAAAATCAAATCTGATCCCAAAGTCCAATTTCAATTTAAAGCCCATTTCAAGGCCCAATTCGAAGCAAAAATCAATAAGGCCCAATTGGACCTAAATTAGAACTCAAGTTTGGCCCAAATCAAATGAGGCCCATCTTTGACCCATTTCTAAAATGGCCATTCAAACCACCTCAAATCAAAAGCCCAAACCGTTTCAAATCTAATTCCAAGGCCCATCAGGCCAAAAGCCTAAGACCAAGATTAGGCCCAAAAATCAAGTCAAGCCCAACACTTGAATTCAAAAGCCCACTTGGCCAACTAAGCCCATTCGGCCCACTAAACCCATTCGGCCCATCAAGCCCATTCGGTCCAACTTTGACCAATCCAAACTTTGACTTGGCCTAACTTTGACCAACCTGAACTTTGACTCGGCCCAACTTTGACCAACCTGACCTTTGACTTTGACTCGGTCCAACTTTGATTGACCCCACTTTGACCTTGAACTGGTCCAACTTTGACCTTGACCCAACTTTGATTTGGTCCAACTTTGACCAATCTGAACTTTGACTTTGACCAATCTCAACTTTGACCCAGTCTAACTTTGACCCGATTCGTTTTTCAACACCAACCCGAATTAAATCAACCCAACTCATTTCAATTCAGTCCAATTCCATTCAACTCGAATTCAATTCATCCAATTCAAACTCAACTTGTAAATCCTGTTCAAATTTCAAACTCAAAAATCTCTCTCCTCAATTTCAACAATCATTTTATTCAAACTTCATTAAGTTTTCAAAAGAAACCATTTTGTGGAATTTTAAAGGAAAAACTCTTCTCACATCACAGAAAACTCTTCTCAAACGCAGAAAGTTCTTCTCACATATACAGAAAGTTTTCTCCTAAAATCATTTCTCAAAATCAGTGTTTTTTCATCGAGAATTCCGAACAACTTCACAAGTTTCCTAACTTAGTTTTCAAACCCAAAATAAATTGTTTTCGGGGAACATAGGATGTCTAACACCTTCAAAGAACATTTTCTTCCTAGTTAGACATTACTTGTTTCTCCTCCAAATAAAAATCCGAGGCGGGGCATTGGGGTCATAACATCCCTTGTCGCAGTCTGGATCTCTTTAGGCGGGGCATTCGGTGACAAATCTCCCCTAATTGCAGCCTAGATTTTTACAAGGCGGGGTGCTAGGGATGTAACTGCCTTCCTAGTTGCAGCCGGGATTTTAGAATCGTCTAACTCCCTTCCGCTCGATTTCAATGTTTTCGGTTTTTGACGTTTTAAAACCCGGGAGTTAAGACGTTATTAGGGTTCGACCGAGAACATCTCATTCATGGTGTTTCTCTCTGGATCTTATTTTTCGACATAAATTCATTGCCCCATCTTTCGAGCCTCGACACTTACCATCAATTAAGTGTCGTGTTCGAGGGGGTACATAGGGTAATCCCTTGGGATTATCCGCCCTTTTACAACAAAAAACTGAAAGAGACGATTTTGATAATCATTCCTCCAAACAATTCAGTCCACCATCATCTCACTCTAAATTCGAAATATCCCAAAACATCAACCCTTTCAAAATCTCAAAACCGAAAAACCCGGGATCTCTACTCAAACTTCAATTGTCTCTCACACTTAGATCCTCATCCAAACCTCAGTTACCTCACACTCAAATCATCATTCCAACTCCGAGTCATCTCAAACTTAAATCATCTCTTAAATTCTGACCTCTCCGTACCTTCTAATGTCTCACAGGCCCGAGCGCCTCACAGACTCAAAACACTTATAACGTCTCACAGGCCCGAGCGCCTCGCAGACTCAAAACACTTCAAACCCTCCACCATTTTAAGATTCAAACGTCTCACAGACCCGAGTGTCTCACAGACTTCGACATCTCGTTTCTCCAACCACATGAATATCCCAATTGTCTCACAGACCCGAGTGTCTCACAGACTAATCTCTCGCACCCAAAACTTCAAACCCTTCAAAACTTCCAAAACTCAAAACCTGAACTACGTAAGGTCTGATCTCAACAGGGAGTTGAGTACGTAGGTAACCCACACAGGGTGCGACCCCACATCAATCAAAATGCCATTTTTCACTCGGCCATCTCACCTCCAAATAACCCCGTATTGTCTCACAGACCCGAGCGTCTCACAGACTTTGTTATTCTAATGATTCGAATATCTCACAGACCAGAGCATCTCACAGACCCGAGTGTCTCACAGATCCGAGTGTCTCATAGATTTCGACATCTTAGGATTTCAAACGTCTCATAGACCCGAGCGTCTCACAGGCTATAGCATCCCACACATCAAACATCAAAATTCCAAAACCCTAAAACCTGAACTACGTAAGGTCTGATCTCAACAGGGAGTTGAGTACGTAGGCAACCCACACAGGGTGCGACCCCACATCAATCAAAATGCCATTTTTCACTCGGCCATCTCACCTCCAAATAACCCCGTATTGTCTCACAGACCCGAGCGTCTCACAGACTTTGTTATTCTAATGATTCGAATATCTCACAGACCAGAGCATCTCACAGACCCGAGTGTCTCACAGATCTGAGCGTCTCATAGATTTCGACATCTTAGGATTTCAAACGTCTCATAGACCCGAGCGTCTCACAGGCTATAGCACCCCACACATCAAACATCAAAATTCCAAAACCCTAAAACCTGAACTACGTAAGGTCTGATCTCAACAGGGAGTTGAGTACGTAGGCAGCCCATCTAGGGTGCGACCCCATTCCAAACAAAAACCCCCTTTTCCCCTTCTAAGGTGGCTCTCATGTCTCTCAAAACGCTTAAACTTCTTCGAATCCCACAAATTTCAAACCATTCAACTCCAAGTCTTGTCTATTCACTCAACCTCAAGCTTTTTCCAAATCTTTCAGTCTGTACTCATTCGAATTCATCAATTCTTCTTCTTGGCGCTAGCTTGGCAGAAAAGCTCGCCTCATCCACTCGTTTTCTCTCCTCCTGTCCTAATCCTATCCTTTGGTTTTAAATGAATCTCTCTAAAAAGGTTTTGAAAGAAGACAATCCCGACAATTGGAGACCGAGGTTTCCTCGGGCACCAATCCGTAGTTGTGGTCGTTGCCACTTCCAAGGGGTGTAACCCAGTGCGAACCCACACAGAATCTCTGACATGACCAGATAAGTCCTATCCATAGGCAATAATCTCAGAGTCAATTAACGGTTCTTAGAACCCTCTTTCCCTTTCCTTCCTAGTTCTTTAGGTCAAACTAGGTGGCGACTCTAGTCAATTCCGCCTTATAGAGGCATAAGTCCGCGTGGGGCCCATTGAGAGCGGGTGTAGTGCTCACTAGCATTCCCCTTATGCTTTCTGGGAAAGACGGACGATAGAGTAGGTATTTGAGGGATGCCAAGGTGACAGGTTTTCACCCTCCATAGAATGGCATTTTAGGATCTAGGCTTTTCAGTCAGACCATATTTAGATAGACCCCCCTCATACCGAAAAATCTCCCTCCACACTAGGTGGTAGTGTTTCCCTGGAGGATTCACGCACTTGTCACTCTCTAGGCCCCAAAATAACAAGTGGTATCCCCCACTCTAAGGTAGTGATTTGTTCTCCCCAATTCCTTTTTATGCCTTAATGCATAAGTTTTACAACGTTTGGATCTACAAATTGTAGTTGGTTTTACCGGCTTACAAGCCACATTGCCTCTCCACGCTCTATGTGGGCTACTCAAACAGGTTTCTCCTTCTCCGTATGCCGTTAAATGGTTTGGAAGATATTACTGGGCTCTCGTTATGGTTGTCTCACCACACTTCCGTACCTGGAAGGCCCTTTGTACTTTGATATTAATTCATGCCCTCTGGCAATTTAGGGTATCCCGTGTTATAAGGGATCCCTTTGGGTTCTACCCGAGTGTTTGTTTAAACACTTGTGTTCTCAACACGATGTTTCGTTCAACTACTGTTGACTCCAGCACCCTTCTCGGATTGCTCCTGGGTGTTACTGAGTAATGCCATTACATCTTGCTTGTGCTTATGGTTATGTTCAGTTACGACTTCGCCTTGCGGCTATGTATAACTCGAACTATCCCGATTAGGGTTGTAATGTCTCCCGTTATTGGGTAGATTGTTAGTACTTTTCCTTTACCTACTTAATTAGGTCGTTATTCTCTTAGTGAGATATACTGTGGGAATTCTATCCCGTTCATCAAACATTGATATGATCATTTAAGGCATTCATCTTATTGCTTACACTGGTATCCATTCCAGTTATTAGGTATTTCCTCCTTGATTCCTGTGACATATCCCATGTCTATACTTAATACTCTGTGCTTCTCACACTTATCCACGTTATGTCCTTAGGTCCATCACCTTACTGGTTTCTAGACTCCTTTAGCTTCGTAAACTTCTTTGTGTTCTTCGATCATTCGAGGTGTCCAAATATCTTGGTTTGGATTGGTTCTTTCGTCCGTAGTATGGAGTGGGCTACTTCCCGTGTACCGTACTCTACTTGTATACATACATGGAGTATCTTATTGATACGTTACCACTTACCCGACTAACTCATAATTGGTCTGTCAGGCCCGCAAGCTCCTTTGGAGTGCGGTCGTTCCATGTCTCGTTTAGTACACTGTAGTGTCGGTCACACGCCTAAGTGAAGTATTCTGTTGCCAACTCCTCTTATATCGTCCTATGATAACTTACCGTGATTCTCTGGTTTAGTTTTAAAAATTTGGGGGTTTTTGGAAAATTTTGCGTTGGAAAGAAAAATTGAGTTT
Organism: Limonium bicolor; assembly: GCA_023374045.1. NCBI lineage: Eukaryota > Viridiplantae > Streptophyta > Magnoliopsida > Caryophyllales > Plumbaginaceae > Limonium > Limonium bicolor. The sequence goes on from CM041779.1 coordinate 239,505,837, forward strand.
GAAAATAAATTCTTTACGGCATTTCAATGCCGGTTACTTCTTACCATTCTACCAGGTCTAGCCTCTGCTGACCGGTATATTCTCAATACAATGGTCAGGCCATTCGGCCTTCCCAGGGTTTCATTTCAGAATTCTTAAGGTTTGTCTTGCCATATTGGCTTCTCTCGCCGTCTTGGTACTTGCTAAGTACTGGTCGCTTGTCAAAGCTCTTCTTAAAAGTCCCGTTAATACTCCACTTGCCGTGGAAAGTGCGCGGTACAGGCGGTTTTTAGGTTAACTCATACCAGTCACGGTATTGTTCACATTGTATTTGGTAGCCTTGTCGGCTCTTCCTTGATCCTTTAGTTCGATAACTACTCCTTAGAGCTGCTTCATATTCATCTTGACATGACTGTCATTCATTTAGGTGCTTCTCCACTGACGGAGTTCCTTAACTATTTAGTTCCCTGATCTACCTCGTTGCTCGCTCCCACGTCTTCACTGTGGTTACCGCGGTTTAGTCATTTAGGCTCTACTTCAGTAGTCCTATTCGGGTATGTCCCGTAATTATGCTTGTAGCTGTCTAAGCTATATCAGTTTAGTATTTCAACTTCTTCGGGTGTGGCAGGGTGGGTGCATCTATCTTTGACTAGATTCTTAGTCAATTCGTATACCATTGGTGGTATTAGTTAACTATGGCGGTCCATAGACATGTGTCCCGGTTCTCGTTAGTTCTCATGAATCCGCCTTGTTGCATGGTTGGTGCATCCTTCTTGCTGCTGCTCGACCAGCTAGGTTCTCGCGACTGCTAAGTATGTCGCCCCGAGCTGCCACAGATTATGGTCTCCCTGGAATAGGATTTCTCGACCTCACGCCATTGAGTGCGGTTATTGTCGCTCCAGCGGGATCCCTCGCCAGGGTTTCCGGTTCTCAGGATCTACCGCATGACAGGTTCTGGTTCATATTGAAATATTTTATAACTGCCAGATCGGGTTTCCCGTCTCTTTGGCGTTCTTCCCCAAGCTTTTAATACGGGGGTTTGTGGAGGGCGGGTCTGGTATTGTAGGTATCCAGTTCATAGAAGTTCCTAACTAGCGCATCTCTCACGCTACCACTCAACCCTTAGCCCTAAGCCTCTAATTCTTAACTCGGTATTCCCTAAGCTCAGTATTTCCAGTCATCAGAGTGATACTTCGCTCTGATACCATTTTTGTAACACCCCAACCGCTAATCTCGTCATTACCTCTTAAACAGTTACTAATTACTCCTACTCACGCAGCGGAACTCTAATTACAACGAGGGGTGAAACAACGCCGTTAGCCACCCATGTGGCTAACCAGGCCTTTCTTACATACCGTAGCGGTCTGATGAACTGGAACAACCGAGTACACAATACAAATACAATACTCAAATCTTTTCTTTACTATACCGAGTCTACAATGAATGGATGCCGACAACATATTCGGTCTTACACTTCCTTCAATACATAAATAATTAAACTAACTACCCATGCAACCCACCGACCCCGTCCTACTCTCGAACGGTAACATCTTTGGTGTACCTGTAAAATAAAAACATCGCCCCTAGGGGCTCAGCTTAACGCTGCATATGAAATTCGCATACCCCGAGCGCTAACCGGGGTACGCCGACTACTTTGTCGGATATACATGGAGTTCATTTTAGTCAAACAACATGCATCATAGCAATACAAGAGTACGTGTAATACTCGAGGAATCTACATCCAATCACGGAACACAACTCCTAACTAACATAACAAGGTTGTTAGTTGTATCTGTTTACTCTTAGGCCTTGAGGGTTATACCTCTCTATGCCCTTTTTACTTATTCAATACCTCACCCACACTCTCGGGTTACTTATTCTCATTATCTCACCCACACTCTTGGGTTATTTATACTCATTATCTCACCCACACTCTTGGGTTACTTATTCTCATTATCTCACCCACACTCTTGGGTTATTTATACTCAAGCTCTTGTAGATTCTCGAGACACTACAGGTCTCCTACGTCACGTTTGTTACTCTGAATACATTCTTAAGCCAAAACTCATGGCTCTCAAGCATAGTATTACTTCCCCGGTTTCGACCCTACTCTGGGTCTAGCATGGTGGGAAGTTTCAACTAGCTCACGAAACTCTCTCTTAGTTCCTAACTCTTTTACTTAGGCCCGACTACTCTCGGACTACTTACATTCCCATACACTCCTCTCTCGGAGTTATAATAATATTATGTATATTAGTCTAGAAGCATCACTCTCGATGTTTCTAATGACCTTGGGACATTACTTAAGTTTGGTTAATCTTAGGTTTTAAGAGTTACCCATACATTTACTTTACTCATACTTTTGGTTATTTACATATATCAGGTAAAATCCTCATATAGGAGGTCGACCATGTCTCAAGGGAGTTACTAATCCCTCAGGTCTCTTTTACCTTCTTTACTAGTTCACATCTTCGAACTATCTTAAATCCTCTTGAAGGAGGTTCACTTATCTTTCCACTCTCATTTGTTTCGTGGATTGTTTCAATGTGGTTTTCTAACCCTTATCGGGTATTTACTCAACCCGTACTTCTTCTCACATTCTAGGGAGTTCATATGTTTGCGTTATCGTTATACTTTAACGGATAGTTTGTGTGTTCGCACTTTCTCGTTATCATAAGCGTCGACTCGATCTATGGGTCTCTAGCCAAACATTACTCACTACGAGTCGGTCCATTCACTATGTTAGACCACACCGGCATACAAGTATGTTAGCTCATTCAACATACAACAAGGCATACATAATCAAACAAGGGATTATTTTCATGCTTTAATCTTGATTAAGCCGGCACACAAACACACAAATCAACGTAACTCGGTTAGCACGCGGAGTATGAGAAAATCATACCTTTCGCCGGGGTTTTTACTTTACCGTGGCATCTCACCATGCTCGGGTCACGCACGACTCTCTTTTAATGTTTCAAACATTATTATTAATACTAAGATCATACGGTACATAATTAAATGCTATTCCCGTATTTTCCCCGTTATCCCGTTATCTCGGTTTTACTTTTGTTATTTTGAGTTCTTACTTCACACTCACTTCTAACACCTTCTTACACTTCCTAGGGCCTTTACATGTCACCAAACAAGGCCTTAACATCTTATAACATCATTAACATTTAAACCCCCATCATTTCCAACCTTTAAAATGCTCTCTGTAGGTTTCTGGGGGTGGTCCGGGACTTGGTCCCTACCTTAAGTCCCGGACCTATACATGGCCAAACTCTCGGCTACTTTTCGTGGGGTGGTCCGGGACTTTGTCCATACCCCAAGTCCCGGACCAAGTGCAGGGTAAATTCTCGGGCGATTTTAGCAGGTGGTCCGGGACCTTGTACCAGACTCAAGTCCCGGACCAAACATGGTAGGTGACTCTCGGCATGAATTAAGGGGGTGGTCCGGGACTTTGTCCATGGACTAGGTCCCGGACCCTGCTACAGATTTTACAAATTTGACAGTTTCCCACTCTGTTCAAGGTCCTCTCTTAGCCCATTGATTACCCAATCTTCACCAACTAAAATCCACATGTTTTAGCACCTAATTACTCACCTAAACCCCCTTAAACTAAGCTCCAAGTGCACTCACAACTCTGGTTAATTTCACTTAAAATTCACTTACACTTTCATAGCTAGTTTCCTTGTTTTCCCTTAACTCTTGTAACAGATTTGGTAACTTCTTTTACCATTCAAACAGTGCCATTCCCAGCACTTCAATTGACATTATTCTACTCCTCATACACACTTCTCCTTAATTTGGTTTCCAAATCATTAACCACTCACTTAACAACTCTTAAACACAACTAGCTTCTTCCTTTAATAAAACACTCAAGTTCATAATCTCCAAGGAAATTTTGACAGCACTTGGCTACTTTCTATGCATTCTCACCACACCATATAAGCACACAAACACTTCTTCACCCCTGTTTAATGAAGCACCAACAACTATACACATTTGATTCCCATTAGCTCACATATGTAACAGTTTACTCTCAAGCCTTCTTCCACACTTATAACAACATTAAACATTCTCATTCCCACTCAATATTATTGTACCATGACTATACCAATTCAAGAGCATTAATCCAACTCTAAAATCTGTTTCACAAGTCAAATGAAACTAACTCAAGGTAAGCTCATTACCTTGTTTGTTTTCGGTTCACTTTCTCTTCTTCTCTTCCTTTTTCTCCATCTTTCTCTTCTTGTTTTCACAACACACAAGGGGGTCTAGATTGCCATCTACAACCATATCCCCATACAACACATTTCAAGCTTAATTAATTCAAACCCTCCACACAAAAACTAGTATTTCAAGAACTAGTTTTTAGGCTCTAGCTTAGATATTACCTTAGAGTATCCTAAAGGAGAGCTTGGCAATCAAAATGATGAAGTTCCACCACTCCACCAGGACATGAAGAAACCGGCTGAAATGGAGAAGATATTCAACGTGGAGGAATTTTTCCCAAAATTGGAAGAACTAGTTAGAAATGAGTGAAACTCTTGCTTATTATTACCTTAAGGCATCAAGGTGGTGAAGGAGAGTCAAAATCAGCTCCTCAAGCTTCAAAAGGCAAAACACCCATGGAAGTGAAGGTGGAGGAATCAAGATTTTGAGGGGTGGAAAACGTAGCCCTCGCCGATACGAATCTAACGGTGGTATTTTTGTGTGATTCGGTGAAGATGAATGAGCAGTGAGTAGAGGGGAAGGAGATGGGCTTGTGAGCTCCCTTCTCGAGTCGGTAATATACAGAGGAAGAAGAAGATATAGCAGAGGCTGGGAAGAAAACGTGGGAAATGAGAAAAGAAGGTGAAGAGTAGTAGTCACTTTTTACTATTTTCCCCCTTTTTGCTTATTTATTTATCTTGTCATCTTGTTACCAAATACTAGCAAGCTTATTAATGTGTGGTACACACTAATTAAAATCGGCCCCACACAAAATACTAACTGGTAGCATTTTTCATTTTTTTACAGGAAACGCTCGATAATTTACCCGGTTTAGCACTATTCACTAACCGGGCCCGCTTTTCGGATTTTTCGTTTAATTTAATTTAATGGTTATTAAGCTCCCATTAATACTTAATTATAGTTATTTAATCAGCTATAATTTTACGGGTCCGTTTGACCACTTAAAGTCACGTTTTCGGGTTTTCTCGAAAAACGTGCTTTAAAACTCCGTTAGCGTTAATCCATTATTTGGATCCGTTTTCTTCGGAATCATCCCATATACTAATTAGGCCTAACTAAGCCTTAGGAATCCATCTCGGACCCTTATGAGATCTTATATCTTTATTTAAATTTAATGCGCATTTTAGCGTTTTTCGCGTTTTACGCATTTTCTCTTTTTTTGGTTTTATTTCCCTTACCAATATTCTTTAGGCACCATTAGGCCTTTAATAATCATATTAGAGTAATTTAGTCACGATTTTTAGATCCGGGGTATTAAAGGAACAATATTATAATTTATGTATTAAATCGATTTTGAATATGTATGTATATGAATGTGCATTGTCCACAGCAGCCGGGAGGTTCTGAATGTGGCTACTTTGTCATGCGGTTTATGAGTGACTTGGTAGCGGCACCGAGACTCTTGCTAGAGGCTCTAGACAAGGTAAGTAGCATTCTTGAAATATTTTCGTTTTGTAGATACTTTTTAACATTGATTCTTAAACTCAAAGTTTTTTTAGCAACTAATCATATTTCTTTTTTTGTCAATTTCAAGGCTTTTTAAGAGTTGGTAAAAGGTTACGGTGAAGGACATATAACCGAGGTGCTCGAGGAATGGGCAGAATACACGAGCGTTAACGTAGGTTGCTTTTAGTATTTGGTAGGATTGAGTAGGACGTTTTTGAAATTCTCATGAAACAATTGTGGTTTGCGTAAAGATTTTGTTGATGTTTGATTAATTTGCTCAAATTTGTAAGTGTAAGTGGATTATTGCCCGTAAATGGGTTTCGTGGCCATTTAAATGGCGAAATGGTTAATCTACTGCCCCACTATGGTGGCATTGTTAATTGTTATATGTTAACAGGTTTGATTGATTCTTGGGTGTGTTTGGTACAATTGTAGGGTGGAATGGAAAAAAACACCTATTGCAGCGGTTCTTAATACCAACCGCTGCAATAGGCCGTGTCTAATAACTTCTGAAGACACCCTAATGCAGCGGTTCCTTCAACAACCGCTGCCATAGATCCGTCTAACGCAGCGGTTCTTCTAACAACCGTTGTGGTAGAGTATCTACTGCAGCGGTTGTAGAAGGAACAAAAGTCCTTGCCGGTTTTCAATCAAAAGAATCAAGAGGAAGACAAGGAAAATGGCTTGAAAAACACAAGGTAAATGACTTACCTTAAGGTGGTTTAATGTCTTAAGGAATGGGGTTTAAATAGATACCAAATGTAGCCTAAGGCTTACATTATATAACCACGGAAAATAACATGATCATACTTGGTAACTTGTGACTAAAGATCCAATGGTAAATGAGCTAGTGTAACAGCCTATCTAATAAATTCATTCTCAACCCATAAACCTCCAGCCAATTATATTAATAACGCAGCGGAATTCTTACAACAATTGGTGTCACCGCCATCAGTCACCCACGTGACTAACTAGGCATACTAAATACTCCAAGATCTAACTACGGTCTGATGGACCCGAATATACCGAACATTAGTATACTAAAATCTTAACCAAATAAATGTTCTTAATCCAAGTATCTCATATCCTAATACATCATACTAACATCTCATCCATTTACTAAACGAGTGTACATGCACAACTCGCGTAACAAAAGTAAAACAACCCGTAGTAATTCTACCCGATCCTACTCTAAGGATGGTCGTCTTCTAACATTCACCTGCAAAATATAAACAGCAGCCCCGAGAGGGTCAGCACCGATGCTGGTACGATTCTCTTATAGCCCCCAAGCTAACGGGGCTACGACGACTAATTGTCGATAGCATAAAGTTGATTAGATACACAACATAATATAAGAAGTGCATTAAACAACAAGCCACATTCACGTGAACAATCACAACTCCAATGATTGAACGACCTAATAAGTGTTCATTAGGTAAGTGAGTTAGCGTTTTAACTCCTTAAATTGAGGAACATTCAATTCTCATCTCAGATCTCATCTCAAACATGTCAACCGTTCTTTAATTAGATTCAGTTATACTTAGTTCAATGCTTATCTTTGTCGGGTCAAAGGTAACCCTAGCCAATGAGCTATTAACTCCATTTGTTTAGATATGACATTATTTCTTCAATTTGGATTTAGGTGATCCCACTGCACCCTCTTCATATGTCTTCCACCACGAACAGAAATGTAACACCCCAACCGTTAATCTCGTCATTACCTCTTAAACTATTACCAATTACTCCTACTCACGCAGCGGAACTCCAATTACAACGAGGGGTGAAACAACGTCGTTAGCCACCCATGTGGCTAACCAGGCCTTTCTTACATACCGTAACGGTCTGATGAACTGGAACAACCGAATACACAATACAAATACTTTACTCAAATCATTTCTTTACTATACCGAGTCTACAATATATGGATGCCGACGACATATTCGGTCTTACACCTCTTTACATACATAAGTAATTAAATCTAACTACCCATGCAAACCACCGACCCCGTCCTATTCTCGAACGGTATCATCTTCGGTGTACCTGAAAAAAAAAAGTGCCCTAGGGGCTCAGCTTAACGTTGCATATGAAATTCACATACCCTGAGCGCTAACCGGGGTACGCCGACTACTTTTGTCGGATATACATGGAGTTCATTTTAGTCAAACAACATGCATCATAGCAACACAATATATATGTGTATTGCTCAAGGAACTACATCCAATCACGGAACACAATTCTAACAACATAACAAGGTTGTTAGTTTGTATCAGTTTACTCTTGGCCTTGAGGGTTATACCTCACTGTGCCTTGTTTACTCATTCAATATCTCACCCGCTCTATCAGTTACTATTCATATACACACCCATTCTCTGGGCTACTCATTTATACTCACCCGTTCTTCGGGTTACTTATACTCATATCTCACCACACTCTTGGGTGTTCATACTCGTTATCTCACCCCACTCTTGGGTTATTTATACTCAAGCTATTGTAGATTCTTGAGACACTACAGGTCACCTACGTCACGCTTGTTACTTCTAATACATTCTCAGGCCAAATCATGGCTCTCAAGCATAGTCTTACTTCCCCGGTTTCGACCCTACTCTGGGTCTAGCATGGTGGGAAGGTTCAACTAGCTCACGGAACTATCTCTTAGTTCCTAACTCTTTTACATAGGTCCGACTACTCTCGGACTACTCTCATTCCCATACACTCCTCTCTCGGAGTTTAATAATATTATGTGTTTAGTCTACAAGCATCACTCCCGATGTTTCTAATGACCATGGGAACATTACATAAGTTTGGTTAATCTTAGGTTTTAAGAGTTACCCATACATTTCACTTACTCATACTTTCGGTTATTTTCTTATATCGGGTAAAATCGTCATATAGGAGGTCGACCATGTCTCAAGGGAGCTACCAATCCCTTAGGTCTCTTTTACCTTCTTTACTAGTTCACATCTTCGAACTATCTTTAATCCTCTTGAGTAGGTTCACTTATCTTTCCACTCTCATTTGTTTTGTGGATTATGTCATTATGGTTTACTAACCGTTATCGGGTAATTACTCATCCCGCACATCTCCTCACATTCTAGGGAGTTCGTATGTTTGCGTTATCGTTATACTTTAACGGATAGTTTGTGTGTTTGCACGTTTCTTTAACATAAGCAACGACCCAATCTATGGGTCTCTAGCCAAACGTTACTCACTAGAGTCGGTCTTTACTCTATGTTAGACCACACCGGCATACAAGTATGTTAGCTCATTCAACATACAACAAGACATACATAATCAAACAAGGGAATATTTTCATGCTTTAGTCTTGATTAAGCCGGCTCACAAACACACAAATCAACGTAACTCGGTTAGCACGCGGAGTGATGAAAAATCATACCTTTCACGGGGTTTTTACTTTACTTTTACCGTGTCATCTCACCATGCTCGGGTCACGCACGATTCTCTGGTGATGTTTCAAACATTATTATTAATACTAGGCTTATACGGTACATAATAAAATGCTACTCCCGTACTTCCCCGTTATCCCGTTATCTCGGTTTTCTCTTGTTAATTTGAGTTCTCACTTCTCAATCACTTCTAACACTTTTCTACTTCCTAGGGCCTTTACATGTCACCAAACAAGGCCTTAACATCATATAACATCATTAACATTTAAATCCCCATCATTAGAAACCTTCGAAACACTTTCTGTAGGATTTTGGGGGTGGTCCGGGACTTGGTCCCTACCTTACGTCTCAGACGGATGATGGTCTTAACTCTCGGCCATATTTTTGAAGGGTCCGGGACCTTATACATCTCTTAAGTCCCGGACCAAACCGGCACTCAAACTCTCGGCATGAATTTCAATATGGTCCGGGACCTTGTTCCCATCCTAAGTCCCGGACCAGGTACAGACTTCAACTATCGGCCTTAATTTATGGGGTGGTCCGGGACATGGGAAGGGACTTAAGTCCTGGACCTATCAAACTGGAAAACTCTCGGGGGTATTTTAGGGGGTGGTCCGGAACATGGTCCTGGACCTAGGTTCCGGACCCTGTTGCACTTCCAGCAGTTTTGACAATTCCAAATCTGTTTCAACACCATTCTTTCATCCTTTAATTCTCTAATCTTCCCCACACATAATCTACATGTTTTAGCCTCTAATTAATCATCTAAACCACCTTAACAAATCATCAAGTCCTCTCACTATCTCTTGATTATTTCACTCAAATTCACTTATATTTCACAACTAGTTTTCTTGTTCTTTTACTTCCTGTAACAGATTTTGGAACCCTCTTCTTACCATTCAAACTTCCATCTTTAATGCCATTCCCAGCACTCATATGACATTATTTTTACACCTAACACACTCTTCTTCTTAGTTTGGTTTTCAACCATTAACCACTCACCAAACACCTCTTAAACACACTTAGTTTCCTCCATTAAATGAAACACTCAAGTCCACACTCTCCTAAACAAATTTTGACAGCACTTGGCTACTTTCTATGCATTCTCATCACACCAAATATGCTCACAAACACTTCTTCTCCCCTGTTTGGTTTAGACATCAAAAACCACATCAAATTCCCATTTATTCACACATAAAAACCAGCTTAGTTCCCAAGCTTATTTCTCACACTTAAACAACATTAAACATCCTCATTACTCATTCAAATTGTAGTATCTTAACTACACTAAAACAAGATTCTTAATTCTACATTAAAATCTGTTTTGCAAGCCAAACAAAACTAACTTAAGGTGAGCTTATTACCTTGTTTGTTTTCGGTTTTCTTTCTCTTCTTCCTCTTTCTCTAGTTCCTTCTTTCTCTTCTTGTTTCTACAACAAAAAGAGGGGCATAGATTGCTAACTACAATCATATCCCCACACCACACAAAACAAGTCAATTTAGTTCAAGCTTTCCTCACAAAACTAGTAATTTAAGGAGCTAGTTTTAAGGCTCTAACTTAGGTATTACCTTAGAATGACCAAATGGGTAGCTTGGCAATCAATTGAAGGAATTTCCAACACCCCACAAAGGCATGGAGCAATCGGCTGAAATGGAGAAAAATTCCAACGTGGGCAAAAATTCCAACTTTGCAAGAACAAGCTAGGAATGATGAACTCTTGCTTATATTTTTACCTTAAAGCATTAAGGAGATGATGGAGAGTCAAGAGAACCCCTTCAAGCTTCAAAAGGCCAAACTTCCATGGAGGTGAAGATGGAGGTTCCAAGCTTTCGAAGGGTGGAAAACGTAACCCTTGCCGATACGAATCTAACGGTGGTGTTTTTGTGTGATTTGGTGAAGAAATGAGTAAGATAGAGGAGGAAGAAGATGGAGCTGCTTGCTCACTTGTGAAATCGCCATTCACAGTGGATGAAGAAGATGGAGCTCGGTTTGGAGGGGGAAAAGAAATCGTGAATGAAAAGAAAAGAGGGGGAGAGAGAGTACTAATACCACTTTTAACTATTCCCTCTTTTTCTTTATTACTTTGTCCTTTTGTGAATAATTAAAAACTAGCTAGTCATTTAATTAATGGTGTGTGTGTGTCTAGTTAGAAAACCTGCCCCTCATTAGTAGTAACCCGGGTCGTTTTTCGACTTTTCGAATTAAACGCGTTTTGTCTCCCGGTTTCGACACTATTCACTCCCGAGACCCGTTTCCTGGAATTTTCCCGTTTAATTAATTTTAATTGCTCTAGACCCTCACTATGGTCCATTTATAATTGTTTAACCAACTATAATTATTATGAGTTTATTAAACCCGTTTAAAATCACGTTTTCCCGGTTTCTCGAAAAACACGTTTTAAAGTTCGTTTGGATTTTTAACTCGTTTTCCGGATCCTTTTTCTCCGGGAATCATTCCCGTACACTAATTAGGCCTAACTAAGCCTTAGGAATCCATCTCGGACCCTAACGAGATCATATATCTCTTATACTTATTTAATGCGCGTTTTAGCGTTTTTCGCGTTTTACGCATTTTCTCTTTTCTTTTGGTTTTATTTCCTTTACCAGTACTCTTTAGGCACCATTAGGCCTTTAACAATCATATTAGAGTAATTTAATCATGATTTTTAGATCCGGGGTATTAAAATAATTCGAGGTGGTTGAGTCTATATGTCGACTCTAGGCGTCAAGTCCGAAGACAAGCCTTAATGGAAATCAGATCTGATTCAGATACCGACCACCTCCTTCAAACACATGTGACCGGACCGTCCCGGATTCCTCACTCCCCCAAGTTCCAGTTAGTAGAAGTCTCAAAGACAATGTTTGTTAGTTAAACCTCTTTCGTTATTAGCAAACTAATATTAGGAAGTGTTCCTTATTCTCACACAATTCGTTACTAAACATTGTTAGTAAGTTTTCAAAGGTAGTGTAAGTGAAATACCCCAAACCTAGATATGGTGTTTAGATGATAAAATAAAATCTAGGAAGGCTAAATAATGCCTTAGAAACATTAGGAAACAAATTTAAACCAAAGAAAACACAAGGAAACACCATAAGAACAATTTAGGCAAAAATGTGCTCTAAGCTTGGAGTAACTTGGGTTGGCACCCAAATATCATTCTTAGACCTTAGTAACATCCTAATGGTCATATTAAATCAATTACAAAAGAAAACCAAGCTTAAAAACAAGTTAAAACACAAATTGTGCTTTAAGAACTCTTAAAGCACATTTTTGAAAAATTGTCTTATAAAGGGGTTGTAAGTGGCTAAATGCCCATGATTACTCCTTAATCAACTTGTGTACTACTTAGTATCACATTAGGAAGTCTAAATCAATGGGAAATCAAAAATTTCACAAATATGTGCACTAGTTTGTGAATAGTAACCAAATAGTGCCTAGTTTAGTCTTTAGTCAACTTAGTCTAATTAAATGGTCAAACAAGACCATGGCTAGCCTTAATTAAATAAGGGGGGCCAGTTTCTAAGGGGATGAGTCACCACATGAATAAGTTAGTTTATAAAATAAGAAGGAAAAAAGTAAGTAGTTACTATTTACTTTTAGAAACAAATATCTCTTATTTACTTACCTCTCTCCTCTTTTCTTCATTCTTCTTCTTCCTCACCGATTTCTCCTGCTCTCTTCCTTCTTCATTCACGTAGAAGATAGCTCCATGCTAGCTCCACCTTCACTTGCATGCCAAACATTCAACTTAGCTCTAAAATCAAAACCAAGCACATATTCTTCTTAGTTAGCTCAAGCTCTTTCTTTCTATCCTTTCAAATCTCCAAGAGCTTCATTTTGGTGCCAAGCCAAACCGCCATTAAGGAGGAAACACAAGCTTGAGGAGTCCATTAGCTTCTTCATTCTCTTAAGGTAAAAATATGTAAGAAAAACTAGGTTTCCACCATTTCTTCTCCATTACTGAAAATTTCTACTCATGGGGCTTCATTTTTATGCCTTGTTCTAGCTTGTTTTCTATTTTCCAAGGGCTAGAGGAGGTCCTTATTGATTCATATCCGAGCCTACCTTAAGACTTCAAGGTAAAATACTCATTTACATACCTTAAAACACATTTTTAACCTAGGGTTTGCTCCTTAAGGTTAGGGTATTGTCTAGCACTCATTAGAATCATTGGATATTGATTAGAACATTGGAAAGGAGAATTTGGTTGGTGACCGAGATTGTGCAAGGAAAAGCCTAAGTAAGGAAGTTGGTGAAGCTTGTAAAATAACTGAGAAGGGAAGAAGTGGTACCAAGCCAGACAAGACTCGTGAGGCATCCGGCCGCTTCTAGCCGGATGAAATTAGGAGTACATAGGGCATCCGGCCGTCTCCGGACGAAAATAGGACTTAGGCAAGGCAAAATGTAGTATGGCCGGCCGTCTGTGGTCGGCCAAAGATATTAGAGGAGGGCAAAACCGTACTTATACATGTGAAATACAGGCTGGCAATATAAGACCAGGCCCCAAAACTCTATAAATAGGAGTGTACCCCCATGAAGACACGTGATATTGTGCAATCAGACTTAAACTCGATTCTAAAGAAAGGCTTAAGAGGCTCTCTCTCACTCCTCCCCTTGCGAGATTCCGTGATCAAGACCAGGTAATGTAGGATAGTAAATCGGATCGAATTGGATTAAGATGCAATACTCCGTTTCAAGAACAAGGTAAATTGCTTACCTTAAGGTGTTTTATTGTTTAAGGGAATGGGACCTACATACATGGTAAGCCTAGTTTAGAGTTTACATTAGAAAAGGGCTATATATATAACCTAGGAGAAACAATGATTATATTTGAGAACTTGTGATTAAAGAGCAAATGGGAAATGAGATAGTTAGACAATTAAAAGGTGAATTACAAGAGCATTTATATTTCAATGGGAGCCTTGTTGTGTGTATTTGTAGGTAAAAGGCTAATATATGTGGAAATTCAGTGGTTAAGCTTTATGTCATTTAAGGGCCTAAGTGCCAAGAGTTTTAAGTTTATGCACTATATGATGATGTGGTGTAGTCTTGGTGTAATTGAGTGTTAAGAAAGTGTGGAAGGAATTTGAGTGTTCAAGGTTGTTAAATGGTAAAAACCAAGTGGTTGGATGTAGAAATATACTAGGGAAGCCATGTCAAAATTTGGTGAGAAAACAAGGAGTTTAGGAAGTATAAATGAAGTGTGATGACCTAGAATGTACTAGGAACTCTTAGGGCTTAAATTGGTGGAAGAAAGTGAACTAGAGTATCCTTGAGTGTTTAAAAGACTTAGGAGTTGTCTTGAAGGAATTAGAGTTCAAATGAGTGAGTGTGATGCTCCAGGGATATGGTGAGAGTGTGAATAAGTCTTGTGTAGGTTTTGGTAAACAAAGGATGAATAATGCCTTGTGAGAATCCAAGTATAAGCTTGGGGAAAATAGAAGGAGTTTATGTAAGGGAGGTGTTGTGGGGAAATAATGCTTAGGAGTGGTGGTGTTGTTTATGAGATAACATTTTGGTTAGTTGAGTGGTAGGTATGAAATACCACTTAGAAAACTTAAGGAAAATATTACAAGTGTTAGAAGATTATGTGGGAAATTGGGTTATAAGGTTAGAGAAGGAACTAGGCAGGTTTAAGATGTTATTTTGGTATTAGAATATGCCTAAGATCATGTGTAAAGTTTGGGTGACTTATGGATGAAGAGAACAAGTGCAAATGCACTTAGAAAAATAAAAAGGGCAAAAATCTGTAGCTGGTCCAGGACTTAAGTCCAGGGTAAAGTACCGGACCACACTAAAATAAGGGCCGAGAGTTGCTTCAGCACTATGGTCCGGGACTTGAGTCTAGTATAAAGTCCCGGACCACCCCATTAAATCCATCCGAGAGTTAGGGACATAAGGTCGGTACCAGGACCCGGACCACTGCCAAAAAATCACCCGAGAGTTAGAACATGAGTTGGTCCGGGACCTAAGGTAAGGACCAAGTCCCGGACCACTCTAAATGGTGTTTAAGCTTGTAAAATGTTAGGAAATGATGGGGAATGTTAGGTATTGATGTTATAAAGTTATTTATGACATGTTTGGAGGGTGTAATGGCTACTAAGTGGATGAACAAATATAATAGATATTGAGAAAACAAAGCACTTAAGAATTTAAGTTAGAACCATAAGGACTTAGTGAATAACAATGAGTATGTGTTGGTGGCTAGGAAAGCTAAGTGAATTATTAAGTTGAGCTAAATAATAACTTAAAACTGAATGAATGTTTTAGGACTTGTGAATTGGGACTTGGAAGGAGATAAACCGAACAATCGCCGACGGTGAACGGTACAGTCTTTCTTGTGACCTGCTTGCTAACGAGGTGTCCCTCGGCTTGTGTGCTATCTTCTTATTTGCTATGACTAAGACAAGATAAAGCATGCAACCTGTTTTATTGTTCTCGTTGTGAATGTGTTTTCTTTACACTAACCCACGAGACTTGAGATTAGCTACTAGCTAAGCTTAGTACTTATTGAGTTAAGGAGAGGAATTATATATTGGCAACTGTTGGTTAATACCCGTTAAGGTTTAACTAACTCATTATTTGTAAGATTTTCACTAACTGGAACTTAAGGGGGGAGTGAGGAACCCGGGACTGACTCCGGTCATGCATACTAAGGATAGGGGGTCGGTATCTGAATCAGATCCGACTTCCGCTTAAGGACTTGTCTTCGGACATGTTGCCTAGGGTTGAATGTCGGCTCAGCTACATTGGATTTCCAGTCCAAGGTAGGAGGCATTAAGATGGTGCTGTAGGATCACCTAAATCCTAAATTATATGATAAGTTGTTTATTCAACCAATGGAGTTAATAGCTTATTGGCTAGGGTTGCTTTTGACCCGACAAAATAAACATTGAGATAAGATACGACCATCTCTATTTAAAGAACGGTTTGTATACTAAGATTAAGATAAGGTTAAGACTGAGGTAAGTTAAGATGGACTGAGGATAAGAGGAATTGGAACTTAAGGAGTTTACCTACTAACTCACTTATTAAGAGAACGGTTTAAGTCGTTCATTTGTGTGTGAACTATGCTAGTTCATCTGTGGATTGATGTTTTATTGCACTTCATATTATGATTGTGTATCTAATCAATTTCCATGTTATCGACAATTAGTCGTCGTAGCCCCGTTAGCTTGGGGGCCACGAGAGGGTCGTACCAGCATTCTTGTTGACCCCCTTTGGGGGCTGTTTTTATTTTGCAGGTAAGCGTCCCATGAAGAGTCACCCTGAGAGTAGGGGCGGTTAGACTTAGGCTGGGCTTTTATTTTGAGAACGGGTTGTGCCTGTGCTCCCGTCTGTTGATATTAAGACTGGTGGAAGTTATGTTGTTAATGGAGATACTATGAACTCGGTTGGTGGATGTTTTGGATTGTTTGTACATTCCTTTTTGGATAAGCGTTGTAATACTTAAGGTTCGGTATATTCTATTGATCAGACTGTGGCAAGGTCCAGGTGTTAGTTTATTCCGCTGCGATGTTTGTGATTAAGTTGTTAAGTCTACGATAACCACGATTGGCTTAGGACGGGGTGTTACAAAAAGTGGTATCAGAGCGTAGTTACGCTCTAATCAAGAAATATCGGACATAGGTAACCACCGAGTTAGGATATGAGTTCAGATGTAAGTAATGGGTTAAGGGTGTGAGAAGTTAGAGCGAGTAGAGTCAGATGACCACTATTAAGTGTGGATCGTCTTTACCGTCTACGGACATTATAAAATCCTTAAACCGAAACCGTTGTGGATATAAACCTAATGTGGTTGTGCTTATTCAGATGTCAAGAAGGAGAGGAGGCCAAGGCCGTGGCCGAGGCGATGATGTTGCTAAGATACCGGGAGGGCAGACGATCGCAGAGATCATGGCTGCCGTGTTAGGGCATATGGGCTATCAGCCTGGTGTTGGTGCGCCACCTCCACCGCCATAGCCCCGGGAACCAAATTGGGTGAAGAGCCTTGCAGACCTTCGACCCGCACACTTTAAGGGGGAGACTGATCCCGCCAAGCTTGAGGCGTACATCTCCGAGCTGGAGACTGCCTTCGAGACCCTTGACGTCCCTGCTGGGATCAAGGTGCGTTTGGCTGCATTCTATCTGAAAGGGGCAACGGCGATTGGTGGAAGCTGGTGAGGGCCGAGCATGGGGCCAATCCAGAGTTCGGCTGGGAGCAGTACACCACACTATTACGAGCCAAGTATTATCCCGCCCATGTCCAGACGAAGAAGCGCTTACAGCTGGATGCGCTTAAGCAGACGGACAAGATGATGGTACACGAGTATTACTTAGAGTTTACCGCCTTGCTTCGTCTTCTGCCGGGTCTTGGATATTCAGACCAGATACTGGTGGACCGCTTCTATGGCGGGCTGAGCCATCGACTCTGCTACGCCATGGGGCCGACGAGTTATACTACCTTGTAGGTAATGAGAACTAATAAGATATGAGTAAGTGAGTAAGATTTAGACTTTGAGAAATAAGAGAAACTAATATTTTGGAAAGCAGGAGTACTATCATGCCGCTGCTAAGGTTGAGATAACCGTCCAGCTAAGGGACGAGGACAATGCCAAGAGAAAGAATGTTGGGAAGAGCACCGAGCACCAAGGGCAAGGTGGGAACAAGAAGCAGAAGTACCAGCCTCAAGCCCAGAAGAGTTTGAACTAGAAGGGGAAGGAAGGAACTAAGAAGGCTACTGAAGAGCCACTGAAATTGACTTATGCATATGCTGCTAAGCCCCTGCGCTCAAAGGCGCCAAAGGGTAAGGAATGAATATTGAGTGAGTTGAGAGACATTTTAGCAAACCGTTAAGAATATGAGTACTAATATTGTGAATGATCAGGATCTAAGACTAGGATGGAGGCCGATGTTGGCTACCAAGGACACTACTATTGTAAGGGGTGTCGCAAGGACCACCCCGGAGTTGACTGCAAGGGAAACAAGGTGGAGTGTGATTTTTGTGGGGTGTACGGGCACTGAGCTTATGAGTGCTTCCAGAACCCCCAGAGCAGAGCCTTTAGACCCGAGATGAAGGGCAAGGGCAAGACCGATCAGGGAGCTGGATTTGATGGTCACAAGAGAGTGCAGCAAGCTGCAGATAAGAACCCACGGGTAGCTCAGAAGTCGGGACCCACTCTACACATGGTGGACTGGGACGATGAGCCTGAACCCTCATCGAGGCCAGGTACCGCTATAAACCTTTAAGTGATAAAATTGCCTGCTTACCGCATTATCATGCATGTGTTGGTGAATAAATGAGTTAGATGAGAATAAGATAAGGTCAGAGCTTAAGTAAGACATAACCTATTAACACCTTAGGGAACTTCAACATTTGCTATCCAATACCTTCAACACCCAACCTGGAAGAGACCGACATCGAGACCCGAGACTTTTCAACCGAACAATGTCAGGTTATCCGCCCAGGTATGATTTTATTAAGGGGATACCTGACACCAGAAGCACAAATAGCCATCATCAGGAGATGGAGTCAGTTAGGAGTGGGACCGGGAGGTTTCTATACACCGGAGTACCCAGGGGAGCAAGGATGAAGTTAAAGATGATGAGCTTAGGCAAGGATTGGAATCCGTATGCCAAGACTTACCAGACCACGAGAACACAAGATGGAGTCTCACCACCGGGGATACCCGAAGAGTTTCATCCAGTTATTACACAAGTCGTGGAGATCGCTCAGCAGTTGGAAGCTGACCCGATTCCAGACATCCAAGAAGACATCTGCATTGTGAATTTCTATGAGAAAGAGAGGCGATGGGACTACATCAGGACAAGGATGAGACAACAGAGTCTCTTGAAGGAGGGATACCCGTAGTGTCTTGGTCCATTGGAGACGACGCAGAGTTCTTGTACGGCGAGCAGAAGCGTGCGGACCATGCTAATAAGTTAATACTTAAGTCAGGGGATGTATTAGTTATGGGAGGAGAATCAAGGATGTTATACCATGGGATTAAGAGAATCAAGCTGAATACAACACCGTCAGCAGTAATCAATGCGACACATATGAGACCAGGACGGTTAAACCTAACCTTTAGACAATATTAGCCATGTAATGTTTTAAGTATGAAGTAAGGAATGAGATGTAAGGAAGAAGCACATGTTGTAAACAGGATGGTTATGAATAAAATAACAGTGTTGTTCATATTAATTGTTACGACTCTTGTTATACCATCTGTAACACCCCTACCGGTAATCACACCATTATCCTCTAACCCGTCTCAAATACCAACAACAACGCAGCATTAATTCCAACACAACCGGGGGTGAAACAATGCCGTTAGTCACCCACGTGACTAACTAGGCCAATCCAAACTCAATTACAACAAACAAATACAATATCGGTCTGTTGGGTCTTATACCGAGTACACTATACAAAAGATACCTCCATTCCTTAGCCAATTCATAAATCAAATACAATCTTTAATTCCACAATATACCAATGCAACAACCATTCAATACTATACCGAGAATCTATTACAATTCCCAGACTTATTGACCACACGTCGGTCTTACAATTCCACAATACAACCCAAATACAATTCTCAAACAGCTACCCATATTCATCACCACCCCGTCCTACTCTCGAACGGTTGATCGGCTTCAATGTTCCTGTAAAAAAAAAACGATGCCCCTAGGGGCTCAGTAAAATTGCTGCATATGACTTCCACATACCCCGCGTACTAGCGAGGGTACGCCGACTAATTGGTCGAAAGCATGTGATTCATTTTATTTCAATCAACATGCATACAACATACATCAAGAGGTTAGTTACTTTGTTGTATTCTTAGACTTTGAGGGTTATACCTCACTATGCCTCAATTCTTTCTACCTAGCCACCCACTCACTTGGGTTACACTTACTCTCAATCTCAACTCAATACTCAATTACAACTCAATTCTTAGAAGTCTCACCTCAATACTCAATACTCAAATGCTCGATTCTCAATACACAATACTCAAGTTCTCAAGGGTACATGTTAAGTCATTATTCATGACCTCCGGGTAGGGTCATACACAAGACCAACCACCGGGCTTTCAAATAAAAAGGGGCTGTGCATTAAGCTCCTTAAGTTCACCAATGTCCAGTTCTCTACCGGACTACTCAAATTCCCAAAACTCCACTCTCGGTGTCAATTCTCAATCTCAAGGATTAGCCTTGAAGTATCTCTCTCGATAACATCTAATGGCTTAGGGAATTCTCAATGTCTAGTATCCTAAGATTTAGGGCTTTACCCAACTTACGGAATACTCTCATGATCATGACATTGTTCGCTTTAGTCGGTTCCTCTCATTACGGTTCGACTATATCTCTAAGGGGTTTGGTGATCCCTTATCTTACCTTGCTTCTTTCAAGGTTCAAGTTTGAACTCTCATGAATCCTCTAACGGAGGTTACTTAATTCTTTCACCATTATATGTTTCGTGGCTTAAGTCAATTCGGTTCTCTCACCGTTATCGGGAGTTTACTAATCCCGTACAATTCTCTCACGTTCTAGTGAGTTCGTAATTTGGGTTACTGTATATTGGCTGGATAGTTCGGGTGTGTTTCCACATTTTTATTATCTCACACTTGACTCTTGCTACGAGTCACTACTCAGACAAGACCCAACAATGGGTCGCACTACAATACACAATCACACTCAAGCAATTCATCCATATCCATATATTTCATGAATTATACAAACTTTGATTAAAAGAATACAACTCAACAAACAACAATACCATACAAGCACTAATGAGTGCACACAATCCGATTCGTGCTTTTATCTTGTTAGGTGATCAGACAATCAAGCAAGCACACAAATCGGGGTAACCAAGTTAGGATACAGAGCATGAGGAAATCATACCTTTCACCGGGGTTAACTTTACCGGGTGTTTTCACGTTCCTTGGTTCACACTTGTTCCTGTGTCTTACTCTTGAACCACTAATTACATATCAAATGGTTCAATTATCATTAAGGTGTTACGGTATGTACATAATTGCTACTCCCGTACTTACCCCGTTATCCCGTTATTTCGGTTTAACTTAGTGTACTTAAACTCACAATTTTCTCAACTACTTCCAACCTTTGTTCGTACTCCTTAGGACCTTTAAAGGTCACCAAACAACTCCTAAACATCATCTAAAACCAATACCATTCAATCCCCCATGTTTTAAAGCCTTAAAAACACATTTTATGCATTTCTGGGGGTGGTCCGGGACTTGGTCTGGACCCAAAGTCCCGGACCAATACACTGATGAACTCTCGGCTACATTTTCTACCATGGTCCGAGACTTGGTCCTGGACTAAGGTCCCGGACCACAACCTGTTTTCACTTTTGAACTGATTTTTAATGCGGTCCGGGACTTGGTACATATCCTAAGTCCCGGACCCTGCTAAAAAAATTACTATTAAGGTGATTTTTCACCCCCTTAATCAACCCTTAAACCACCCTCAAACTTTCCCTAATCTTTCCACAAGGTTTCTACATAATTAATTACCCTAAAACATGCTCTAAACCACTCCAAATCCTTGGTTTAATCCACCACCCAATTCTTGCTCAAATTCAACAAACTTTCATTCTCACACTTGTGTGTTGCACAGTTGTGCATTTCTATATTCCCCTTTGTAGCTTAACAACTCCTACCACTCTACCAAATCATTCTTGACCAACCAATTCATTCCTAGGCAAGTGCATTAACTAAACCCAAGTACAACCCTTGTTCCCAAAATCTTGCACACCAACTCATTCCTAGTTTTTCCTATGAAATTTTACACCCTTTTGCTACAGATTTTTACACCTTTCAAACCTATTCTTCATTTACCATTCTAAGGTTACCAATCATCTCTACTCAACCCAACTAAACACCTAAGTTTCCCATCTCATTAAACCACCTTAAAACACTTACTTTCTACTAAAATTTCGCCATAGCTTCCCCATAAACCTAACATCTCCACATTCATCAATCTTCACCATTTTCAATCCTAATCTAGACACACCCGTAAAGGGTCCTACCAGCACATAATATATCCTCAAAATTATCCAAACAACAATATTGCTCCGAATTCAAATGCATTGGCACTTAGGCCCTTAAATCAACACAAGCTCACAATTATCTCTAAAATCAACTATACACATTCTCCCACATAGATTCAATTCATAGTTTGGGTTCATTAATTTAATTACCCATCCCAAATCCTAAGGCAATTTAAAACAAAGTTTAAGGTAGATTTCTTACCTTAATTTATAAGTTCTCCCTTAATTCTCTTCTTGCACCTCCTCTCCTCCAATTCGGTCAAGTGGGAGTGGAGTTGCCAAACTCCATCCCAACACCCAAGAAACACAAAATTTACATAATTATAATCCTAACCCTTTGGAAATACTCTTATCCAATGAAGGAGCTTAAAGAACAACATTCTACGGTTTACCTTTGGAGTTTTGAAGGGGTTTTCACCCTTGAATCATAGAAATGGTTCCACCACCATTGGAGGGTTGAAAATTAGCTCCAAAACAAGAAGAAAATGGGGTATCAAAGAGGGGCAAAATCGGTCAAAGAAAGAGGGTGAAGAAAAATGAGTTTTTCTTGAATATTTTTACCTTAGGAGAGAGAGGAGACTTCATGCTACTCATTGATGCCATTTTCTCTTCAAATGGGGAAAACCCATGGAGATGAACTTCTTAATTTTTGGATTTTGAAAAGAGAGAAGTGTAGAGCTAGTTGAGGGGATGAAGAATATGTGATTATTTTTGTGTTTCGAGCCTTAATAAGACTTGGGCAAGACAATAAAGGAGGGAAGCCATTGTTGGCTGGTTGGAGAACTCAAATTGGCAGCCCAAGGAGGAAGGAGATGGCTGGGAGAAAGAGAAGGGGAGGAAAGAGAAAAAGGAAGAAAGGAAAATGAGAGGAGAGAGTATGGGTGGGTGGGGGGGGGGGGGGTATAAGTTACTTTTTCACTTCTTGCTTTTTGACTTATTTAATGAGCTAACTAGTCATGTGTGAGGGGGTTGTCTACATTAATAAAACCAGCCCACTAGTATATACACACTGGAGCGTTTTTCGTCTTTTACAGAAAATGCTCGTTAATTTACCCGGTTTAGCACCATTCACTAACCGGGCCCGTTTTCCGGAATTTTCTCGTTTCTCTAATTTTAATGGTTATTATACTCCCATTAATGTTTATTTATAGTTATTTAATGAACTATAATTTTCACGGGTTCATTTGACCACTTAAAGTCACGTCTTCGGGTTTTCTTGAAAAACGTGAGTTAAAGCTTTATTAGCGTTTTAATACATTATTTGGATCCGTTTTCTTCGGGAATTGTTCCCATATATTATTTAGGCATTATCAAGCCTTTTAAATTCATTCAATACCCTTTTTTAGGTTGTATTCCTCCTAGGGTCACTTAACGCTCATTTTAGCATTTTTCACTTTCTAAGTGTTTCTTGTTTCTTTTGGATTTACTCTTTTTACCAAAATTTATTAGGCACTAATAGGCCCTCAATATCGTATTAGAGTAATTTAATCACCCTAATTATAGTCCGGGGTATTTCAACCTACCTCCCTTAAAGAACTTTGCCCACAAAGTTAGTGAGTCTAAGATTGTTAGTCACCGAGGTACTCAATGCTAGGGTTATACTCTCTTATAACCAGTCAGACTCCAATGACTGACTGAACACATACCACATATTCACACACCATGTCAAGCATGCATAGCAACCAAAAATATCCGTTATCCAATCTCTCAATGGGGGTCCATCCGCAGACAACTAGGCACTAAGTCCTCCCCCATATCGAGTGATCCCTCAGGTACCGGTCACGTTTGAACACTTACGCTCTCTGGTTCACGACCGTCATGACATTGAGCACTACTCTTTCTGGCTCTACGGTCCTTTGGTTCTGATCAAATTCATTTGCACCTCTAGAGAATCCTCAGGCTCCAAAGTGGGTACTCTTCCCTGACCGGACTACTCATATCCGGCGGCCCTTGGACAAATACAATACACACGCCCACCGTTCAACCGGTCATCAAGACTTAAGGCCGCAGCCACGGCGGGAGACAGCGTTTTCAAAACTATTCATCACTTCCACCGACTCACAACCAGCTTCACCTCCATGGTTCAACCGGATACCCGGGCCTAGCCATGAAGGATCCACTAGCGCCCGTGGGAGTGATTTCAAAACCAATCCTCATTCCCAAGTTTGAAGAAAATCATTTATACTAAATCATTTTGGAAATTCATTTTGAAAACTTCATACAACTCCAAAGTCCAATTTATGTTAGTTTCACCTATTACTAGTGTGATTACTTGTGGCCACTTATAAGGAGCTTCATGAGTCATTCAACCCCAATGTGATCAGCACTGGTGTTGAACTATCCATCCACCCCACTTTGGTGTTCGAATTCCCTTGATCGCTAGCAAACCAAGTTCCACCTCCCACCTCAATTCACCCAATCAAATAGTCAATCATTATTTCATTTTCTATCTTCTTAATCTTTCTAGTCATAATCATACAACCATACATTTACCAATTCTAGAATCCATTTACCCATTTACTACTCATCTCATCAACTGTTACTCAACCTATCTTCAACTTCTATACCCAAGAATTTCAAAGGTTAGTTCTCCAATTAGTCTTCTATCCTCCAATTATTCACAAATCAAATCAATTTTTATCCTCAAATTATTCACAATTATCAAATCAACTCAAATTACCTATGGGACTCCCTTCCCACTAGGTTCAACATCGGTTTCATACCAACTTATACTCGTCAATTTCCTCAAACATACTCACCTCCTAAATTATTACCAACCGGGGTTCTCATTCCCCATGGAGTTTCTCTACTCCATTCGCCTCAATCTCTCACAATCAATACTCCTTTCCACTTCAAATCTCACAGTCAACCTTAATTACATTATGAATGGTATACCTATGTTTATGTAACATATGTATCAAAAGTACCAATCATCAAATAAATTCTTTTGCACTATGCGCATTGTAGTTTACGCACTATCGTGTAAAACATACATTTCGCGGTTTTCGCCCTACCCCCCTTAAAAAGGGATTACGCCCACGTAATCTACCATGTGTCAATATTGGACATAGGTCAAAGGCATTCAGCCGTTATGGAGTGGTTCAGCTTCCATGCGGTCTATTATACAATGTATTATGGTCAAAGGGTCTTAACCATATTGTTGGTTAGTCCCTGCACCAAGAATTCTCATCGGAGTTGTTTAACTCTTAACCGGGTTCGGTTCTTGCCTTAAAGGCTTCAAGGCGTTGATAATTAGACATTCATTCACTAGGTGTATTAAACATTAGAATTTGGGCCCACTAGCTTCTGCTGCGCGACCCTGATGGCCTAGGGTTTATTTGCCCTTCTCATTATCCTTAATGTGTTATACAATATCCTTTTATCCCTTTTTATCTTGGGAACAAGGTTTATTAATCATGCGTGGTATTCTTTTACCGTACGTGAACTCAATGAGTTACAGGTTTCCTATCCAGCCCTCTAGAATCAATGTACATATTGTTCGTACTTCCATGATTATTCACTTGTTTCTCCCGACTTATTGGCGGTTGAGGTTGAGCCGCTACTTAATTGTAGTGCTTCCTCTATTACCAGTGGCTTCTGAACTATGCCCACCTACTGGTTCTTTACAAGTGTTCTTTACTTCATAAATTTTCCTCTACTCTTACCACAATTGCCATATTCCCAACTTCCTAGCTATCCCACTCGATCATTACTGCACAAATGCAATACCAAAACACTCAGTCCTACAGAGTGCAGAGGCGTAAACCCCTGGGCAGTAAATCTCTCGTGAGATTGCAATAGGAATGAATATTGTGTCCTTGTTTCTCGGTCTGTCTACCATCTTATTTCATCAACTTCATCTCATTGTATAATTTATTCACATGTATTGGTCGCTTGTTGCGCACCATGTTCGTATTTGTTTACAACTTTGGTTTCCATGGCATCCACTATTTCATTAGCTTCTGCTCATGTATCTCTACCATTTATACAATGGTTTGCCATTTTCTTGGCTGATTATAGCATATGACCTTCTTTTATAACTCTGAGCTCCTTGAGCGTTATTGGTTTTTACACTTCAGGTTCATACTTCACGTATTTCTTCTTAACCGATTACTCCTCAGTTTCCAATAGTCGCTATGATAGCATATTTCCACTTTGCTCGGCAATATCTGTATGCTCAAGCTTCACTACATCAGAAGTTCTGAAAGAGGTGTATGATCAGACATTCACTGACGGTATTCCCTTCTTGGAATTTATATGTTCACCGCTCTCGCGGTTTCACATTAACGAGGGTTATCCCTGCTCGTTGGTTATTAAACAATCTTACTGGTGCCGTTCCTGGAAACTCTTCCTATGATTCACAATGGTTTTGCAACCGTTAAATTTGTATTGTAATGGGTTCCTGGCTTACTAGCCACATTGCCTAGAGCTCCACTCCTCCTAGGCAGTTCACATATATTTTTATTACTCCATATGCCGTCAAATGGCTTGGAGGTCCTACTGGGCTCCATGGTAAGGTTATTGCTAACTGAGAAATTGTTAGGATAAACTATATACATAAAAAGAATAAAATAATAAACTAATCCTACAACTCTACTACGGGTAGCAAATAAAACCCGGTCGGAGTATAGTGTAAATATATTACGACCAGGAGTATCGTACCCAAGGGACTTATAGAAAATTAGTCCTAATCCGGGCAAAAGCCTATTCTATAATAATGAGGGGGGAAATGTAAGTGTGATCCTAAACTAAATAAATAAATAAATAAACTAACTTTGATTTGGGAAGATTATCAATGCAAAAGGTTCGTATGACCAATGATCAAGGGTGGCAAGTCTCAAAGAGGATTTGGTCTCGCAAAATGCATATGCCGGATCCTCGCTACCCGGCAGATTCATGGCCTTGAACATGCCGGATAACTTATACCTGGCATGCCATCCGACATCGTACATTTCATAAACAACACTTCCAGATTCGGATCTGACAAAAGGAACTCAATATTAATACTTGCATCGTGCATAGCCAATGCCGCGAATACAACAGAATAATGGGAAATACGAGATTAACCCTAAACCTTAAGTCTTGCGCCCGCTGAGGCGCAGAAGACAATGTTAAAGATTACCAAAATCCTAATCTATCCTATTCTTGTCTTGTGAACATCAAATAGGACTTAGAGATAAGAGAATGAATAGCTACTTCATTCTACTTGTAAGAAGATTAGAACTCGGGTTAAGAAACTTGAAAATTCCATAAATGATCATAAGAGTTTTACAAGGAAGTCATCCCTAACCAAAACCTAACAAGGATTCTGCATCACCATCCACACAACTACAAGAAGAGAATACAAAGGGGGAGAAGGAGATGTTAATAGCCTTAACCCTGACAAGGTCTTCTTCTTCTCTTGCGTGGATGGATCTGCAAACGTTCCTTGGACACCAACACTTGGAGTGGGGCGGAAACTGAGATGTGAATGAAGTATAATATGGTGTTGAAGTGTGTCAAATTGTTGCCTTCCTCGGCCTATTTATAGGCATTAATTGTGTCGTTGCCGGGCGTCGTGCCGGATCACCAGTAGCCGGCACACGTGATAAATGCGCCCAACTGTTAACGGTCGAAACCGTCAATTCCGCGCGAAACAGTGCATATGCCGGGTAGGATATACCCGGCATCACACCCGGCAGCATCCTTTTCACCAACGGTCAATAACTGCTATCGCTTGGTCAACCGTGGCGACTCTTTACTTATGCCGATGGAATCTACCCGGCATTAGGTCCGGCAAGGCCTCTTTTCTGTTCTGTGCTTATGCCGTGCAGAAACAACCCGGCATGGAGTCCGGCTTCAACTGAACTTTTGCCTAGAAAATCATTCCTTGCACAGAAAACTCATAAAAACATAAATCTGTACAAATATTATACTTTAACACATAATAAGCATAAAAATCATAAATATAACTTTATTTAGATAAATATAATACTAAATCTAATGCATAAAATATGATAAGTCTGCGGCTTATCAAGGCCCTACACTTACCTTTTGCTAGTCCTCGAGCAAAACAAGATTAGAAAGGAGTAATTACTTATGCACAAAACAGATAAACTCTAGAATGACAATAAGATAAATATTCTCAACTTTCTGACTCTATTTCACAAGTATCACTTAATCTACCTTATCCATCAAAACATACTAATGGGTATAAGGAATTTTGAAAAACCGATCAAAAACCTTTGGGCTATTTTGCGTTAGGGATTTTTGTAAACTCTCCTTTTTCCGGTTTCCATCATTCAGCTCCATTTTTCAAGAGTTTCTGAATGTGGCCAAGACACTCATCACTGGTTTTTATTATTCAGCCCTATTTTGCAAGGGTTTCTGAATCAACCATGAATTTTTTTGCATTGAAGAACGGGGAATTTAGGAGAAAAATAAAAGGAAAAACTCTCGTTTCTTGCTTTTATTCTGAGGCATTTTTGCAACCTCAAGGAATATAATGCTTTTCCTTTGGAAGAAGATTTTTTTCTTTCTTTTTTTTCCTTCTTCTTTTCTTTTTTTCACAAAAACCCTATTTAAGATTTTCACCCAAAAGATTATAAATACCCAGAAGTACATAAAGGAAAGAATTAGGAGCAAGATCATATACTCATGTAAATAAAGAGAATCAAAGAGTTAAAAACAGAAATCCAAAAATCATTAGAGAGCTTACCTCTTGAGAGAACAAGCATTTATTCATTCCTAATCTTATCTTAATCAATAACATGCAAAAAGTTTAGTAAAACATTGATTAAATGCACAACTTATGCATATTATAAAAACTTATTTTTTTAAGGGGGGTCCCTGCCCTACACTTGGCAGGAACACTGTCCCCAGTGTTCGAAAGACAAATAAGGAAATAAGGAAAGGAAGTGACTCCCCTGCGGTGAAAGAAGACCAGATGCGTGGGGCTGCCCTACACTTAGCCTTTGGCTACGTGGCCGAGTGATCAGAGATCTCGATAGAAACAAAGATCGATCTCGCCTACTCCTGTCGATAAATTTAGTGTTGGAGACGGGAGTTGACCAAGTGGTCATAGTTGAGCAAAAAGTTGTTGTATTTGCAACTGCATCGACCTATGCTCCATGCGAATGATCGATGTTTCTGCAAGTTCCGCTTCCTTAGGTGGTATAAAATCTGGCAATTCGGAGCATTGGGCGTGTGGTCGTGCAATTTTCCACATTCGCCTGCTAAGGAGGGAAGGTTATTGCCATTCGCCTGCGGTATTTGATTATTTGTGTAGGGAGTGTGCTTGAAGTGCATTCACCTGATTTTCTTTGGAGGAGTAACACACAAACAATATAATGTTTTGTAAAAAATAAATAATAATAATAAAAAAATAAATACATAAAAGAATTTAAACTAATAACAATTAAAAAAATTGGTCCTAAAAATAAAGACAAGGTAAATAATAAAATTTACAAAACAAAAAAAAAACAAAAATTGATCGTGTCGGGCATCATGCCGGGTGTAGGCTACCCGGCATTGGACTTCCTCCATACATGCCGGGTTATATTTACCCGGCGCCAAGCCCGGCCTAATCAATATGAAAGCAAAATAAGAGGATCAACGAATCGGGAGTATTATGAGGGAGTAAAGAAAACAAAGAGAATTTATAAAGAACTTTAACACTTAACGAAAAATTAATAAAGAAAATAAAAAAAATCTTGAACATGCCGGACATGGTGCCGGGCATTGCGTACCCGGCAGTGGACTTCCTCCACTAATGCCGGGTTGATTTTACCCGGCATATTGCCCGGCTTGTTCAAACCGAAAGAAATAAAAAAAATGCAACAAGGAGAAATAAAAATAGTGAATAACATAAAACGTAAGAGATCATTTATATGTGTCTCTACTATTTACGACAAAAATTGGAGAGTAAAATTGAACAAGCCGGGTGTAATGCCGGATATTGCATATCCGACATCGGACTTCCTTCGAGAAGCCGGGTGTAAGAAACCCGGCATATTACACGGCAAGTTCAAACTCTGAAATTAATTTAAATAATCAAGGAAGGGACTATTAGAAGAGATAAATAAACGAAGAGGTAAACAAGAATAAATTCAAATTGTTAAAAGCTTAACAATGTATGAAATTTTGAAAATAATTTGAACATGCCGGTCATTATGCCGGATAACTTCTGTCCGGCATCGGACTTCCTCCGAATACGCCGGGTATCGGTTGCCCGACATCGTGCACGGCATATTCAATTCTGCAAAAACTAAGGGTGAATAAATCAGAGAATACAAGAATTAAAGAAAATAAAATGTTGAATGTGCCTGGTATGAGGCATCCGGCCTTTACACCAGGCCTATTCAACCGAATACCAAATTGAAATTAAAAGAATTAGAGAAGTAAAGAATTAAAGAATCAAAGAATAAAGAATAAAGAATAGGGCGTTTTACCGAATTTAGGACTTGGACTAATTCCAAGTCCCCGGCAACGACGCCAATTTGCTAACTGAGAAATTGTTAGGATAAACTATATACATAAAAAGAATAAAATAATAAACTAATCCTACAACTCTACTACGGGTAGCAAAATAAAACCCGGTCGGAGTATAGTGTAAATATATTACGACCAGGAGTATCGTACCCAAGGGACTTATAGAAAATTAGTCCTAATCCGGGCAAAAGCCTATTCTATAATAATGAGGGGGGAAATGTAAGTGTGATCCTAAACTAAATAAATAAATAAATAAACTAACTTTGATTTGGGAAGATTATCAATGCAAAAGGTTCGTATGACCAATGATCAAGGGTGGCAAGTCTCAAAGAGGATTTGGTCTCGCAAAATGCATATGCCGGATCCTCGCTACCCGGCAGATTCATGGCCTTGAACGTGCCGGATAACTTATACCTGGCATGCCATCCGGCATCATACATTTCATAAACAACACTTCCAGATTCGGATCTGACAAAAGGAACTCAATATTAATACTTGCATCGTGCATAGCCAATGCCGTGAATACAACAGAATAATGGGAAATACGAGATTAACCCTAAACCTTAAGTCTTGCGCCCGCTGAGGCGCAGAAGACAATGTTAAGATTACCAAAATCCTAATCTATCCTATTCTTGTCTTGTGAACATCAAATAGGACTTAGAGATAAGAGAATGAATAGCTACTTCATTCTACTTGTAAGAAGATTAGAACTCGGGTTAAGAAACTTGAAAATTCCATAAATGATCATAAGAGTTTTACAAGGAAGTCATCCCTAACCAAAACCTAACAAGGATTCTGCATCACCATCCACACAACTACAAGAAGAGAATACAAAGGGGGAGAAGGAGATGTTAATAGCCTTAACCCTGACAAGGTCTTCTTCTTCTCTTGCGTGGATGGATCTGCAAACGTTCCTTGGACACCAACACTTGGAGTGGGGCGGAAACTGAGATGTGAATGAAGTATAATATGGTGTTGAAGTGTGTCAAATTGTTGCCTTCCTCGGCCTATTTATAGGCATTAATTGTGTCGTTGCCGGGCGTCGTGCCGGATCACCAGTAGCCGGCACATGTGATAAATGCGCCCAACTGTTAACGGTCGAAACCGTCAATTCCGTGCGAAATAGTGCATATGCCGGGTAGGATATACCCGGCATCACACCCGGCAGCATCCTTTTCACCAACGGTCAATAAGTGCTATCGCTTGGTCAACCGTGGCGACTCTTTACTTATGCCGGATGGAATCTACCCGGCATTAGGTCCGGCAAGGCCTCTTTTCTGTTCTGTGCTTATGCCGTGCAGAAACAACCCAGCATGGAGTCCGGCTTCAACTGAACTTTTCCCTAGAAAATCATTCCTTGCACAGAAAACTCATAAAAACATAAATCTGTACAAATATTATACTTTAACACATAATAAGCATAAAAATCATAAATATAACTTTATTTAGATAAATATAATACTAAATCTAATGCATAAAATATGATAAGTCTGCGGCTTATCAGTTATCGCATCACGCTTCCCTTTATTGGAGGCCCTTCAAGTATTACGGTATTGATCGGTACCGTTTATTAATTTAGTGTATCCCCTGGTGAGTGGGATCCCTTCGGTGTTCTAACCGAGTGTTCATTGTAATTCTTGTGCTCTTATCACGACACTTAATTCGGCACCCTTCAAGGATTGCTCCTGGGTGTTATCATGTTATGCCATTACCTTTGGCTAACATTTGAGTATGTTCTGTTTTCTCCGCATTGCGGTTCTAGATTTCAAGTTGTCCCGTTTACGGTTATAACGTTCCCTGCTCTTAGGGTAGACCATAGATACTTCCTTTATGGTTTTAACCGGTTTGGTATTTTCCTTCGGTGGTGAATGGTATCCTCTGGTACCTTAGATGATCACTCTGGGTATTTCACTTTGTTCTTTGAACATTTGTGTGTTCATGTTAGGCGTTGCCTTACTATGTTTAGACCGGGTATCCATTCCGGCTATTTCATGCTTCTGTTTCAATTTCTTGAGACATAGCCAATGTCTTTTAGTCAATTACCAGTGCTTCTCGCCCTTCTTAATTATTAATCGTTCTTCTGAGGTGAGTTCTTTACTCCTTTAGCTTGTAAGCTCATCTAGGTTCATCGATCATTTGAGGTGTTCAACTGTTTCGGTTTGTATTTACCTTATAGTCCGTAGAACGGAGCTCACTACTTCCCGTGTTTCGTACACTACATGTATACATACGTGGGGTACCGTATTGGTACATTACCACTTACCTGACTAACTCACAAAGGGTCTGTCAGGCCCACAAGCTCCTTCGGAGTGTGGTCGTCCCACATCCCGTATTTGGGTACACTCGTAGTGCTCGTCACACGCCTAGGTGAAGTATTCTATCGTCAACTCCTCTTGTATCACTATATGATACTCACCGTAATTCTTCTGGTTTGGTTTTAGAAATCTGAGGTTTAAAAGAAAGGTTTTGTAGTTTTGAAAGAAAAATTCTGGGTTTTGAAATAAAAATCTTGAGTTTAAAAGGAAATCTTCATGGTGTTGCCATGTTTGAAATCTTGACCAAGTTCAGCTTCCTGCCGACTAGCATGTTCGTTAATAGGATGGTCAGGCCGTTAGGCCGTTCCAAGGCTTCTTGTTCAAGTTCTTAGGAGTAGTGATCCTATACTTGCTTCCATCTTCATGGTGGTACTTTTAGTAAGTACTTGCTGGTTGTCAGAAGTCTCCAATTTGCCTTGTTGTTGCTGCACTTGCCTTGGCAAGTGCGCGGGTACGTCGGTTTTCAGGTTAACTTATACCGTTTACGGTATTGTTTTCATCCGTATTTTGTGTTTTTATTGGATCTTCCTTTGATCCTTTGATCTCAGTGATCCATCTCCTAAGTACTTCACAGTGCTCTTGACAAAGTTGTTGTTAATTCGGGTGCCTTCCCGATCCTTGAGGCCCTCCGTGTACCTTACTCAGTTGCTCGTTCCCACACCTTTACGGTGGTTACTGAGGTTTGATGAATCCTTAGGAGCTACGTCGTAGTCCTT
This sequence comes from Limonium bicolor, assembly GCA_023374045.1. NCBI lineage: Eukaryota > Viridiplantae > Streptophyta > Magnoliopsida > Caryophyllales > Plumbaginaceae > Limonium > Limonium bicolor. The sequence continues at coordinate 239,539,457 of CM041779.1, forward strand.
TCGGTGTTGGCTTAATGGTTACTCTTAGTTGTCCGAACTATGTTATTTGGTTATTTCGGCCTTTTGGCGTTGTAGGTTCGGATTTATCCAACCTTGGATATTTCCATAGCCGGTTATTATACCATTGACGGTATCATCATGCATTTGCAATCCGCAGACCCTCTTGTCTCAGGTTTTGTTACTTTGCTTTTCTGCTCATTGTGTAGCTATGCTTCCCTTCTTGTTGGCTGCGCATGGTTCTCACGACTGCGAAGCACGTCGCCCCATGGTGCCGCAAATTTAAATGTCCTCTGGTTAGGATCTTCAATCTTCTGCCATTCAGTACGGTTATTGTCTTTCAAACGGGAACCGTCTTCGGGATTTCCAATTCTTGAAATCTACCGTATGACAGGTTCTTTCTCCTTACAAGGTTTATTCTACATCTGCCAGATCGGGTTTTCCCGAGTATGAGAGGTCTTTCCATCTCTCTGGCGTTCTTTCCCTAACTTTAAAATGGGGGTTGCGGAGGGCGGGATTGGTTATGTAGGTATCCAGATCACACTGGAAGTTCCTAACTAGCGTACCTCACACGCTAACACTCAACCCTTAGCCCTAAGTCTCTAATTCCTAACTCGGTATTTTCCTAAACTCGGTATTCAGACCATTAGAGCGATACTTCGCTCTGATACCACTTTTTGTAACACCCCTACCGGTAATCACACCATTAACCTCTAACCCGTCTCAAATACCAACAACAACGCAGTGGTAATTCCAACACAACCGGGGTGAACAATGCCGTTAGTCACCCGAGACTAACTAGGCCAATCCAAACTCAATTACAACAAACAAATACAATATCGGTCTGATGGGTCTTATACCGAGTACACTATACAAAAGATACCTCCATTCCTTAGCCAATTCATAAATCAAATCCAACCTTTAATTCCACAATATACCAATGCAACAACCATTCAATACTATACCGAGTATCTATTACAATTCACCAGACTATTGACCACACGTCGGTCTTACAATTCCACAATACAACCCAAATACAATTCTCAAACAGCTACCCATATTTATCACCACCCCGTCATACTCTCGAACGGTTGATCGGCTTCAATGTTCCTGTAAAATAAAAATGATGCCCCTAGGGGCTCAGCAAAATTGCTGATATGACTTCCGCATACCCCGCGTACTAGTGAGGGTACGCCGACTAATTGGTCGAGAGCATGCGATTCATTTTATTTCAATCAACATGCATACAATATACATTATATATGTACATTCACAATCAAAGTTCAAGGAAGAACACAAATACTAACACACAAATCAAGAGGTTAGTTTGCTTTGTTGTATTCTTAGGCTTTGAGGGTTATACCTCACTATGCCTCAATTCTTTCTACCTTGTCACCCACTCACTTGGGTTACACTTACTCACATCCCCTTACTCTCAATCTCCACTCAATACTCAATTACAACTCAATTCTCACAAGTCTCAACTCAGTACTCAATACTCAAATGCTCGATTCTCAATACACAATACTCAAGTTCTCAAGGGTACATGTTAAGTCATTATTCATGACCTCCGGGCAGGGTCATACACAAGACCCACCACCGGGCTTTCAAATACAAAGGGGTTGTGCATTAAGCTCCTCAAGTTCACCAATGTCTAGTTCTCTACTGGAAACTCCACTCTCGGAGTCAATTCTCAATCTCAAGGATTATCCTAGAAGTATCTTCTCGATAACATCTAATGGCTTAGGGAATTCTCAATGTCTAGTATCCTAAGATTTAGGGTTTTACCCAACTTATGGAATACTCTCATGTTCATGACATTGTTCACTTTAGTCGGTTCCTCTCATTAGGGTTCGACTATATCCCTAAGAGGTTTGGTGATCCCTTATCTTACCTTGCTTCTTTCAAGGTTCAAGTTTGAACTCTCATGAATCCTCTAACGGAGGTTACTTAGTTCTTCCACCATTATATGTTTTGTGGCTTAAGTCAATTCGGTTCTTCACCATTATCGGGAGTTTACTAATCCGTACAATTCTCTCACGTTCTAGTGAGTTCGTAATTTGGGTTACTATATATTGGTTCGATAGTTCGGGTGTGTTTCCACATTTTTATTATCTCGCACTTGACTCTTCCTACGAGTCACTACTCAAACAAGACCCAACTATAGGTCGCACTACAATACACAATCACGCTCAAGCAATTCATCCATATCCATATATTTCATGAATTATACAAACTTTGATTAAAAGAATACAACCCAACAAACAACAATACCATACAAGCACTAATGAGTGCACACAATCCGATTCGTGCTTTTATCTTGTTAGGTGATCAGACAATCAAACAAGCACACAAATCGGGGTAACCAAGTTAGGATACAGAGCATGAGGAAATCATACCTTTCACTGGGGTTAACTTTACCGGGTGTTCTCACGTTCCTTGGTTCACACTTGTTCCTTGTGTCTTACTCTTGAACCACTAATTACATATCAAATGGTTCAACTATCATTAAGGTGTTACGGTATGTACATAATTGCTACTCCCGTACTTACCCCGTTATTTCGGTTTAACTTAGTGTACTTAAACTCACAATTTTCTCAACTACTTCCAACCTTTGTTTGTACTCCTTAGGACCTTTAAAGGTCACCAAACAACTCCTAAACATCATCTAAAACCAATACCATTCAATCCCCCATGTTTTAAAGCCTTAAAAACACTTTTTATGCATTTCTGGGGGTGGTCCAGGACTTGGTCTGGACCCAAAATCTCGGACCAATATGAACTCTCGGCTACATTTTCTACCCTGGTCCGGGACTTGGTCCTGGACTAAGGTCCCGGACCACAACCTGTTTTCACTCTCGAACTTATTTTTAATGCTGTCCGGGACTTGGTACATATCCTAAGTCCCGGACCCTGCTAAAAAAATTGCTATTAAGGTGATTTTTCACCCCTAATCAACCCTTAAACCACCCTCAAACTTTCCCTAATCTTTCCACAAGTTTTCTACATAATTAATTACCCTAAAACATGCTCTAAACCACTCCAAATCTTGGTTTAATCCACCACCCAATTCTTGCTCAAATTCAACAAACTTTCATTCTTACACTTGCGTGTTGCACACTTGTGCATTTCTAAATTCCTCTTTGTAGCTTAACACCTCCTACCACCCTACCAAATCATTCTTGACCATAACCAATTCATTCCTAGGCAAGTGCATTAACTAAACCAAAGTACAACCCATGTTCCCAAAATCTTGCACACCAACTCATTCCTAGTTTTTCCTATGAAATTTTACACCCTTTTGCTACAGATTTTTACACCTTTCAAACCTATTCTTCATTTACCATTCCAAGGTTACCAATCATCTCTACTCAACCCAACTAAACACCTAAGTTTCCCATCTCATTAAACCACCTTAAAACACTTACTTGCTACTAAAATTTCGCCATAGCTTCCCCATAAACCTAACATCTCCACATTCATCAATCTTCACCATTTTCAATCCTAATCTAGCCACACCCGTAAAGGGTCCTACCAGCACATAATATATCCTCAAAATTATCCAAACAACAATATAGCTCAGAATTCAAATGCATTGGCACTTAGGCCCTTAAATCAACACAAGCTCACAATTATCTCTAAAATCAACTATACACATTCTCCCACATAGATTTCAATTCATAGTTTGGGTTCATTAATTTAATTACCCATCCCAAATCCTAAGGCAATTTAAAACAAAGTTTAAGGTAGATTTCTTACCTTAATTTACAAGTTCTCCCTTAATTCTCTTCTTGCTCCTCCTCTCCTCCAATTCGGTCAAGTGGGAGTGGAGTTGCCAAACTCCATCCCAACACCCAAGAAACACAAAATTTACACAATTAAAATCCTAACCCATTGGAAATACTCTTATCCAATGAAGGAGCTTAAAGAACAACATTCTAGGGTTTACCTTTGGAGTTTTGAAGGGGTTTTCACCCTTGAATCATAGAAATGGTTCCACCACCATTGGAGGGTTGAAAAGTAGCTCCAAAACAAGAAGAAAATGGGGTATCAAAGAGGGGCAAAATCGGTCAAAGAAAGAGGGTGAAGAAAAATGAGTTTTTCTTGAATATTTTTACCTTAGGAGAGAGAGGAGACTCCAAGCTACTCATTGATGCCATTTTCTCTTCAAATGGGGAAAACCCATGGAGATGAAATTCTTCATTTTTGGATTTTGAAAAGAGAGAAGTGTAGAGCTAGTTGAGGGGATGAAGAATATGTGATTATTTTTGTGTTTCGAGCCTTAATAAGACTTGGGCAAGACAATAAAGGAGGGAAGCCATTGTTGGCTGGTTGGAGAACTCAAATCAGGAGCCCAAGGAGGAAGGAGACGGCTGGGAGAAAGAGAAGGGGAGGAAAGAGAAAAGGAAGAAAGGAAAATGAGAGGAGAGAGAGTATGGGTGGGGGGTATAAGTTACTTTTTCACTTCTTGCTTTTTGACTTATTTAATGAGCTAACTAGTCATGTGTGAGGGGGTTGTCTACATTAATAAAACCGGCCCACTAGTATATACACACTGGAGCGTTTTTCGTCTTTTACAGAAAATGCTCGTTAATTTACCCAGTTTAGCATCATTCACTAACCGGGCCCGTTTTCCGGAATTTTCTCGTTTCTTTAATTATAATGGTTATTATACTCCCATTAATGTTTATTTATAGTTATTTAATGAACTATAATTTTCACGGGTTCATTTGACCACTTAAAGTCACATTTTCGAGTTTTCTCGAAAAACGTGAGTTATAGCTTTATTAGCGTTTTAATACATTATTTGGATCCGTTTTCTTCGGGAATTGTTCCCATATATTATTTAGGCATTATCAAGCCTTTTAAATTCATTCAATACCCTTTTTTAGGTTGTATTCCTCCTAGGGTCACTTAACGCTCGTTTTAGCATTTTTCACTTTCTAAGTGTTTCTTGTTTCTTTTGGATTTACTCTTTTTACCAAAATTTATTAGGCACAAATAGGCCATAAATATCATATTAGAGTAATTTAATAACCCTAATTATAGTCCAGGGTATTTCAACCTACCCCCCTTAAAGAACTTTGCCCACAAAGTTAGTGAGTCTAAGATTGTTAGTCACCGAGGTACTCAATGCTAGGGTTATACTCTCTTATAACCTGTCAGACTCCAATGACTGACTGAACACATACCACATATTCACACACCATGTCAAGCATGCATAGCAACAAAAAATATCCATTATCCAATCTCTCAATGGGGGTCCATCCGCAGACAACTAGGCACTAAGTCCTCCCCCATATCGAGTGATCCCTCAGGTACCGGTCACGTTTGAACACTTACGCTCTCTGGTTCACGGCCGTCATGACATTGAGCACTTACTCTTTCTGGCTCCTATTCTTTCTCGGTCCTTTGGTTCTGATCAATTCATTTGCACCTCTAGAGAATCCTCAGGCTCCAAAGTGGTACCTTCCCTGACCGACTACTCATATCCGGCGGCCCTTGGACAAATACAAAACACACGCCCACCGTTCAACCGATCATCATGACTTAAGGCCGCAGCCACGACGGGAGACAGCGGTTTCAAAACTAATCATCACTTCCACCGACTCACAACCAGCTTCACCTCCATGGTTCAACCGGATACCCGGGCCTAGCCATGAAGGATCACTAGCGCCCTTGGGAGTGATTTCAAACCAATCCTCATTCCTAGTTTGAAGAAAATCATTTATACTAAATCATTTTGGTAATTCATTTTGAAAACTTCATACAACTCCAAAGTCCAATTTATGTTAGTTTCACCTATTACTAGTGTGATTACTTGTGGCCACTTATAAGGAGCTTCATGAGTCATTCAACCCCAATGTGATCAGCACTGGTGTTGAACTATCCATCCACCCCACTTTGGTGTTCGGTTTCCCTTGATCGCTAGCAAACCAAGTTCTACCTCCCACCTTAATTCACCCAATCAAATAGTTAATCATATTTCATTTTCTATCTTCTTAATTTCTAGTCATAATCATACAACCATACATTTCCAATTCTAGAATCCATTTACCCATTTACTACTCATCTCATCAACTGTTACTCAACTTATCTTCAACTTCTATACCCATGAATTTCAAAGGTTAGTTCTCCCAATTAGTCTTCTATCCTCCAATTATTCACAAATCAAATCAATTTCTATCCTCAAATTATTCACAATTATCAAATCAACTCAAATTACCTATGGGACTCCCTTCCCACTAGGTTCACCATCGGTTTCATACCAACTTATACTCGTCAATTTCCTCAAACATACTCACCTCCTAAATTATTACCAACCGGAGTTCTCATTCCCCATGGAGTTTCTCTACTCCATTCGCCTCAATCTCTCACAATCAATACTCCTTTCCACTTTAAATCTCATAGTCAACCTTAATTACATTATGAATGGTATACATATGTTTATGTAACAGATGTATCATAAGTACCAATCATCAAATAAATTCTTTTGCACTATGCGCATTGTAGTTTACGCACTATCGTGTAAAACATACATTTCGCGTTTTTCGCCCTACCCCCCTTAAAAAGGGATTACGCCCACGTAATCTACCATGTGTCAATATTGGACATAGGTCAAAGGCATTCAGCCATCATGGAGTGGTTCAGCTTCCATGCGGTCTATTATACAATGTATTCTGGTCAAAGGGTCTTAACCATATTGTTGGTTAGTCCCTGCACCAAGAATTCTCATCGGAGTTGTTTAACTCTTAACCGGGTTCGGTTCTAGCCTTAGAGGCTTCAAGGCGTTGATAATTACACATTCATTCACTAGGTGTATTAAACCTTAGAATTTGGGCCCACTAGCTTCTGCGGCGTGACCCTAAGAGCCTAGGGTTTATTTGCCCTTCTCATTATCCTTAATGTGTTATACAATATCCTTTTATCCCTTTTTATCTTAGGAACAAGGTTTATTAATCATGCGTGGTATTCTTTTACCGTACGTGAACTGAATGAGTTACAGGTTTCCTAGCCAGCCCTCTGGAATCAATGTACATATTGTTCGTACTTCCATGATTATTCACTTGTTACTCCCGACTTATTGGCGGTTGAGGTTAAGCCGCTACTTAATTGTAGTGCTTCCTCTATTGCCAGTGGCTTCTCAACTATGCCCACCTACTGGTTCTTTACAAGTGTTCTTTACTTCATAAATTTTCCTCTACTCTTACCACAATTGCCATATTCCCAACTTCCTAGCTATCCCACTCGATCATTACTGCACAAATGCAATGCCAAAACACTCAGTCCTACAGAGTGCAGAGGCGTAAACCCCTGGGCAGTAAATCTCTCGTGAGATTGCAATAGGAATGAATATTGTGTCCTAGTTTCTCGGTTGTCTACCATCTTATTCATCAACTTCATCTCATTGTATAATTATTCACATGTATTGGAGTTCGCTTGTTGCACACCATGTTCGTATTTGTTTACAACTTTGGTTTCCATGGCATCCACTATTTCATTAGCTTCTCTCATGTATCTACCATTTATACAATGGTTTGCCATTTTCTTGGTTGATTATAGCATATGACCTTCTTTTATAACTCTAAGCTCCTTGAGCGTTATTGGTTTTTACACTTCAGGTTCATACTTCACGTATTTCTTCTTAACTGATTACTCCTCGGTTTCCAATAGTCGCTATGATAGCATATTTCCACTTTGCTCTACAATATCTGTATGCTCAAGCTTCACTACATCAGAAGTTCTGAAAGAGGTGTATCATCAGACATTCACTGATGGTATTCCCTTCTTGGAATTTATGTGTTCACCGCTCTCGCGGTTTCACATTAACGAGGGTTGTCCCTGCTCGTTGGTTATTAAACAATCTTACTGGTGCCGTTCCTGGAAACTCTTCCTATGATTCACAATGGTTTTGCAACCGTTAAATTTGTATTGTAATGGGTTCCTGGCTTACTAGCCACATTGCCTAGAGCTCCACTCCTCCTAGCAGTTCACATATATTTTTATTACTCCATATGCCGTCAAATGGCTTGGAGGTCCTACTGGGCTCCATGGTAAGGTTATCGCATCACGCTTCCCTTTATTAGAGGCCCTTCAAGTATTACGGTATTGATCGGTACCGTTTATTAATTCAGTGTATCCCCTGGTGAGTGGGATCCCTTCGGTGTTCTAACCGAGTGTACATTGTAATTCTTGTGCTCTTATCACGACACTTAATTCGGCACCCTTCAAGGATTGCTCCTGGGTGTTATCATGTTATGCCATTACCTTTGGCTAACATTTGAGTATGTTCTGTTTTCACAGCATTGCGGTTCTAGATTTCAAGTTGTCCCGTTTAGGGTTATAACGTTCCCTGCTCTTAGGGTAGACCATAGATACTTCCTTTATGGTTTTAACTGGTTTGGTATTTTGAAATACCCCAAACCTAAGTATGCTAAGTAAACATCAAATCATGATGTAGAAAGGCTAAAATATGCCTTAGAAAGATTGGTAGACAATTTAAACCAAGGAAAACACAAAAAGTGCCTTAAGGGCAATTAGGGCAAAATGTGCTTTAAGCTTGGAGAGACTTGGGTGAGTACCCAAATATCATGACAAGACCTTAGTAATATTTAATGGTCTTTGAAACCAATTACCAAAGAAAACAAGCTTGAAAACAAGTAAAAAACACAAATGTGCTTTAAGAAGTCTTAAAGCACATTTTGAGAAATTGTCTTAGAATTGAGTTTTGAGTGGCTAATGCCCATGATTACATCTTAATCAAAATGTGTACTAATTAGTATCACATTAGGAAGTCTAATCAATGGGAAATCAAAAATTTAGAAATATGTGCACTAGTATGTGAATAGTGCCAAATAGTGACTAGTTTAGTCTTTAAGCAACTTAGCTTAGTTAATTGGTCAACAAAGGCCAACATGCCCTTATTTAACAAGGAGGAGGCCGGTTTTTAAGGAGGATGAGTCACCATGAGTAGTCAAATAAGGAAGAAAAGAGAGATAATTAAAAGGAGTACTATTTGCTTTATTAAAGCAAATATCTATATTAGCCACCTTTTTCTTCTCTCTTCATTTCTCTTCTTCCAACGATTTCACCACTTCTTCCTCCCTTCAATTCACATAGGAGCAGAACCCATGGCACCACCACCTTGCTTTGGCAACAACTTACTCATTTTAGCCCAAATCAAAAACTAAACACATATTTCTATAGTTAGGCCTGACCTATCTTTCTATCTTTTCAAACCTTTCAAAGCTCAAGTTTGGAGCCATGAGAAAACTCCATTGATGGAGGAAAATCAAGTTTGAAGAGCTCATTAGCTATCCATTCTCTTAGGTAAAGAAATGTAAGAAAAAAACAAGTTCCATCATCTTCCTTATATGGCCGAAAATTCCTTCTCATGGGGCCTTGTTTTTATGCCTTGTTCTAGCTTGATTTATTCACCAAGGACTAGTGGAGGTCCTATTTCATTCAATGCCAAAGTCTATCTTGAGACTTCAAAGGTAACATCCACTTTTATGCCTTAGAACACATTTCTAACCTAGGTTTTATTCCTTGAGGTTAGTGTATTGTTTAGTACTCATATGAGTCATTGGATATTGATTAGAACATTGGCAAGGGGAATTTAAGTGGTGGCCGAGATTCATGTAAGAAGAAGGTCTAAGGAGGAAGTTAAGATAAGCTTGAGAAAACAAGGTAAATTACTTACCTAATGGTGGTTTAAGGTTTAAGGAATGAGTTTTAGATGGGTACCAATGTAGCCTAGGGCTTACATTAGGTAATGGGTTATGTAACCTAAGAAAAAGAACTTAAATGAGCTTATGAACTTGTGACTAAGGAGCCAATGGGAATGAGTTAGAAATATAAGTTTAAGAGGGATTTTAAGAGTATTATCACTACTATGAGATTGATGAGTGTATTTGCAGGTTGAAAGCTTTTATATATGGGAAATTCAGTGTTTAAGTTTAAGTCATTTAAGGGCCTAAGAGCCATGTCATTTAAGAGCCTTGGTGCTATGCAATTTAAGATTATTGTAATACAATGAGTTGATGTGCTGAGTTGGTTTGGGTGATGAGATATGATGAGAAAGAACTTGATGTGTGTGAGATGGATGAATGAGGAAAAATAATGTGTTTGGGCAAGATAAGATGCTAGAGAAGCTATGGCGAAATTTGAGTAGAAAACGAAGTGTTTAAGTGGTAGTGGTGAATTAATATGACCTAGGATTTACTAGGAGTCATTGTGAGGAATCTAAGTGGAAACTAGTGAACTAAGGAGTTCTTGAGGTTTAGAATGACCTAGAGATGTCTAGGAGGAATTAGAGGATTGGTGAGTGTATTAAACACACCAAAATCATGATATGAGGAATGTAAGACTTGTGCATAAGTTTTAAGGAGGAGGTGTATAATGCTTAAGGTGATTTAGGTATGAAAAGTCTTGGGAAGCTTGCCTAAGTAGTGATGATGTTAGTAGGGGACTAATGAGGTTTAGTTTAGATAGTAACAAGTGGACTTAGGTGATGGAAGAGAAAGGTGAGGGAGAATGTTATCAAACGTCAAGGAAAATGACTAGGAATGTAAAGAGCGTGTGATCACGAGGAAGGTGAGTAAGTGAATAAAAGAATGTATGAGTAAGCTCAAGGGTTTAGGAGTGATGAGTAACAAATGAAAAGAAGAGAAATTGTGCATGGACATGCAAGATGACCTTGGAAGGTTTAGCTAGCAAGATGGATTGCAATGATGTTAAGGAGGATTTATATGGGTTGAAAAGAAACATTTGGGATAGTTAAAGTTCTAGACAAAATGTACATGTTGTAAATGTAAGGAATTATATGACAAATGTTAGGAGTGTTTGTAAGAATTTAGTAAATGTTGAGAAGATCTTTGGAAGTTGTTTTGGAGAGTTTGGTGGAAGTTCTAAGGTGAGTTTAAGTGCCTAAATGGTATTAGGACACATGGGGGAACTTGTGGAGAAGTTTGGAGTCAAATGGGAATTTAGAAATAAAGTTCTAGAGCCGACCGACCTTGGGACCGGACCTGCAAGGTCGGTCGAGCTCAGTTTACACCGCCGGAGAAAGTTTCTGGAACCGACCGAACATGGGACCGGACTTGGCAAGTTCGGTCGAGCTTAAAATTTCCCATGGGGGAAACTCTCGGGAATGGACCGACCTTGGGACCGGACTTGCAAGGTCGGTCGGGGTAGAATTTTCAAGCGGTAATACGTTCTGGAATGGACCGACCTTAGGTAAGGTCGGTCGGAAGTTCGGTCGAGCCTAAAAATAAAAATAAAAAAAAAGAAATTTTGAATTCTAAGGATGGTAATAGGTAATAAGGTATACCTTTGGTAGGGTGGTAATGATTAGGACCCTAAGGACTTAAGGGATTAAGTTAAGTTAAGTATAAACTTAAAAGTTTAAGGTTAAGTTGTAAGATTAAGTTGTAAGACTTAAGAGGTGTTAGGTGGGAATCATTAAGAGTTAAGTAAGTTAAGTAAGTTGGATTAAGTTAAGTGATTAACAACCTAAAACTGAATGAATGTTTTAGGACTTGGGGATTTGGACTCCGGAAGAGAGTAAGCAACCAAACGACCAACGGTGAACGGTACAGTTCTTCTTGTGACCTGCTTGCTAATGAGGTGTCCCTCGGCTTGTGTGCTATTTGTTTTTGTGTGCTCACTACAAGATAAAGCATGCAACCAGAATATTATATTTATTGTATTGTGTGTGATGTTTGAAAACTAACACAATACCGTGAGAACTTACTAACCAACGTTTAGTAAGGAATTGAGTGAGACTAAGGAATGCACCCTAATATGGGTTGATAAAACCGAAAGAGGTTAACCAACAAACATGGTGTTGAGACTACTACTAACTGGAACTTGAGTGAGGAAACCCGGACCGATCTCGGTCATGCATGCAAGGAAAGGGGGTCGGTATCTATAGCAGATTCGACTTCCGATTAAGGACTAGTCCTCGGACTAGTAGCCTTGGGTCGGTTGGCCGGCTCGGCTACATTGGACATCCAGTCCAAGGTAGGTGGCTTTAAGATGGCGTGGGGGGATCAAGCCTACATCCCCAACAATTTAAGAATGTTGTTTATTGCCGGTAAGTGTCCTACTGCTGGCTAGGGTTAACCAAGCCCTACAAAAATAAACAACGAACTAAGGGCTAACCTGTTCCCAATGAGGGAACGGTTGGCATACATAAGGTAAGGTTAAGATAAGTTGCAACCATTCCTTTTTAAAGGATGGTTTGTATTATTAAGACTAAGATAAGCTACATCCATTCCTTTTTAAAGGATGGTTGTTTCTAAGATTAAGATAGGACTAAGATTAAGAGGGAACATTACTTAAGGAGTTAAATAATCAACTCTCTAATTAAGGGAACACATTTAAGTCGTTCATTGTGTGTGAACTTTGATTGTTCATATATGAGTTGTTGCTTACTGCACATTCTATTATGTTGTGCATCTAATCAACCTCCATGCTATTGACAATTAGTCGTCGTAGCCACGTTAGCTTGGGGGCCATGAGAGGATCGTACCAGCATTCGTGCTGACCCCCTTTGGGGGCTGTATTTACTACACAGGTGTACATCAGGAGGCGACCGTCGCAAAAGTAAGAAGAGAGTACAAGTGTTAAGGGTTATGTGCGGCCTACGAGTTGTGCATGTACACTCGTATGGCAGTTGAGTTAGTAAGATGTATAGGATGTGAGGGGGATTGTAAGAAGGAAATGTATTTGGTTAAGGTTGTTATGTACTAATGTTCGGTATATTCTGTAGTCAGACCGTGGCAAGGTCCTGGATTGTAAAGATTCGTGTGACATGTTTATATAATACTGTTAAGTTGCGAGACCACATCTGGATTGAGTTGGGGTGTTACAAAAAGAGGTATTAGAGCGTAGTTACGCTCTGAAGACAAGAAATACCGAACCTAGGTGAATACTGAGGTTGAGTTTGAGTTATGGGTTAAGGGTTAAGAGGTAAAGTGAGAGGTGCGTTAGTCGGGACTTCCCGGTGTCTACCGGATATCCATAGTACCTAGACCCGCCCTCCACATCCCTAACCCTGAATATGTGGAACAAACGCCAGAGAGAAGAAAGCCTTCTCTTACTCGGGGAAACCCGATCTGGCAGTTAGCTAACAGTAAGCAATACGAGAAACAACTTGTTGTACAACAGTTACGGAGAACTTGGAGGTTCTAATGGGGCGCAACAGAGAAACAGGCGCTACCTATGGAATTCTAACAGTAAGGGAACGGTAATTACCGGCAACATGAGTCGACATGCTACGCAGTCGAAATAACCCGCAATACCAATGATAAGGAAAGCACTACGGGTGCAATAGAAAGAAAAAGGGAAGTGACATGAGTATCGGACAGTGGTCCGAAGGAGCATAGCTGTAGGATAATACAAAGCATGAGGATTGAGATTACTGGAAAGTCCAGTTAGAAATGAAAACTCCAAACCTCATACAATAAGGAAACTGCCGGATGGACGGCTATCCAAAATAAGAGATTATCGAAGGAGTCCCGAGGACTACCAATTACATGGAAATTAGAAGGAAGTATCGCTACCAATGTACCTTGCACCAATAGCCCATCCTGCATGGCGCACTTGCCATAGCAAGTGCTACCACAGTTAAGCTACACGGAAAGCCATCATGGAGAAATAGGAGAACGCTACAGTTGTAGCATATATTAATACCGGATTGTAAATCCATAAGAACAGAAAAATAAGACCTTGGAAGGGCCTGATGGCCTGACCATGATGAGATGAGTCGACACATCAGTCAGCAGGGAGCTGAACATAGACGAAATACTAAACCATATAAATACTAGCAACGGTATAACCCACTACAACAACAACCGACAGTACGGTAAGAACACCAATCTCAAACTCCACGAGGAAAACCTAAGAGATCGCTCGGTGATCCGAGCAAAACAATATGTAAGCAATAACATACAAGGAATGTATAATAAGATACCATTGAGACCGTTGACATAACGTTTTCCAAAAAGAGCGGGATAAAACTCCCGAGATGACCGTTAAAACCTGCCGATAACAACAAACTTCGATGAATATGTTAGTAAACCCCAGAAACAAGGACAGAGAGAGTAGACTTAAGATATAACCTACCAAGAGTTAAGGACATACGAGTCCCACGGAGGAAAGCTCAGAGGACTACCCCCACAGAGCGGGCATAGTCGAGCCGAACAAACTGATGAATGACAGCTAGTACTGTTCGTCTAACTCATTAACACCCAAGTATGATTGATCATCAACGGGTGGCGTAGTCAACGGAAGTTGAACGAAGCGTTGAGATGGAAGTATAAGACGACAGGATGATATCCAACTTGGACACCGTAAGGCAAACGCCTAATACGAACCTAACCTTGACTACAAAAGGACATGAGCCTAGTAAATAACAGTATTGTCAAAGGCATTAAGTAACCTCAGATCACCTGAACAACTTCCATAGCAGGAAGCAGGATGCAGCAACTTACCATGAAACCGATACCACATTTAGTAGGTAACCAAACGGTGGATAGTGATCAAAGAACCAGAATCTCATAAGGATGACCTGCAGGTGAGTAAGAGTACAATAATGAACTGAGGCATTAAGCGCTAAGAGCCTACGAGCCGAGGATGTTAACCACATCAGGGCCGAGGTACAGTAAGTTGTGAGAGACCTTATTTAAGCCATGAGGAACTGCAATGTGTAGATGTGAACGGTTACAAACCTATAACTTAGATTGGGGAAGATATTACTAAGAAAGAGTACCAATGAGAATATTGAGATAATGCTAAGGACAGGGGCGGAGAACGAACTATGCCTTTTAGGGTGGGGATACCTCTCCTTGTTGTGAGGCCATGAGTGGGAATAAACCCCTCAAAAGGGCTTTCACTTATTAGAGATGAAGTAAACTTTATTTAGAAAATGGAAACTATGAACCTTGAGATTACCTTAGAACATACCAGATACACTTGAGTAATAAGGAAGGTTGCACAGATAGACCCCATATCCAACACCCAGGATGTAAGAATTAGTAATGGACAGAGATAAACATTGTGAGTGCACATTATGGCACATCAATTAATCAATGCTCAGAAGAGCTTGTGATTCAGTGAATGACTTCTTCAGGAACCGGTTAAATTGCATGGTAAGCAGCATCATAAGGATAAAAGAATGCGAGAGGAATTAGCCTACTTACGAATCTGAAATTGGAACAGAACATCTTCATATTAAGAGTCAACTATTTTACAGCACGGTATGACAACCACCATACACCGGAATGAGAGAACTTCTAGGTATATTTACCAAAAGAAGGGATCGAGTATAAGCTAAGACATGAGAATAAGTGAATAAGAGGTTGCACCATTGATGGACAACATGGTAAGGGCCAACTACCACGGTAGTAATGGTCGTGAGTACAATAGTTAGATAAGTGGATTAAGTCATGGTGCGCAGTAAGGCGACCATTATGTATGAGCCGTCAAGTATTGACACTGAGGCAATTAGATTTATGAGTTAAGACCAGCATAAGTAAAAAATAAGATGGTAGACGAACTGTGCATTGATGCCAGGTCGTATGGATCTGGTTGGTAGATTAACAGGAAGCACAAACCCATTCCTTAAGGAACTGGAAGTGCATTCCTAATTCAATGAATATGAAAGAAGATAGGAGGCCGTATGGAAAGAGACCTAAGCTACTAAGAAATAGAATCAATGCAGAAAGGAGCTGGAGCATACCGTACCCAAGAACACAGTAAATGGACTTCCCTTGATTAACTTCAAGAAGAACAATAAATGTTATTATGGAACGATGAAAGAGGAGATCGACAACAGAATACTTCATAATTAGCAATAGCTAAACGTGGACGGACACTATGAGTTTACTAAAACGAGACGTGGGACGACTGCACCCCACAGGGGCTTGCAGGCCTGACACGCTCATTATGAGTTAGTTGGGTAAGTAGTAATGTACCAGTAAGGTACCCCATGCATGTAGACGAGTAGTGTAAGGAACACGGGAGGTAGTCGACTCCGTACCACGGACAACGGCGCAAGATCACACAAGAGCAGCTACTACCACAGACAGTCGAAGAGAAGAATTCAGTTGAACCAGCAACACAGAGGAACCAGAGAACAAATAATTAAGGACTATGAAGTGCGAAGAGCACGGATTGTTAAGTACAGACATTGGACATGTCTTAAGATGTAAGAGATTAAGACTGTAAAGCGCGATATGCACTAAACAGTAGTTTCAGACTAAGAATCATCCTCAGACCAAAGGTCAGTTGGGGAGAACAATTTAGACATTCGAGAAAATACTAAGAGTATGAGCATAAGACCTTCAAGGAGAATGGATAGACGAGTTACAACTCATTAAGGCCGGTGATATAAAAGATAACACGTGTCCATTGAGAGACCAATATTCCTAACTGTAAGGAGGCAAGAGGATATATAATACTATGAAGTATAAGAAAATCAGTTAAGCCTAAGATTATCAGAGTTGCGCAGCGAAAAGCTAGTAGATCAGTACCTTTGAGGTTAGACCAAACTAAGTTAAGAATATGGTATAAGTACCATTAAGAATCCTCGATGCAGAGACTAAGTCATTAGCATAGTTATGACCCTCTGATCGAATCGTAAGTGAGATAGATGACTGGAAGCTAGAATACTTGGTGAGAATTAGACATCTTGAACTTATGTTCAAGGATGATATAATGCTGATTACGTGGGCGTAATCCATTTTAAGGGGGGTAGAGCGAAAACGCTTAGCGTATGTTTGTGTACTGAGTACATAAACATACGGTGGCATAGCACAAATAATTTGAGAATATGTTTTACATAAACATTTTGAGATAAATCATGGTTATTTCACACAGAAGATGTGAATACCATACATATTAAGTACCTATCTTGTTAACTCCGTGGTGAGTACAAGTTAAGAGAATTAAGGAAGAGGATTAAGGAGACTTAAGGAATATATGAGATATGAGTCGATATGAGACTATGTGTGAGATAAGAATAAGATAACACTATGAGATATTATTGATATGAGTATGAGGAAGGAAATGTAATGCTATGAGATATAAGATGGTGAGAATTGGTATGGGACAGTTATAGAACTTAGTAAATTTAAATCTGAGGTAATTACTAAGAGATGAATCGGGAATTTGATGGACTGAGTCCACACTTTGGAGATGTATTGATTATGACTAGAAGAACTAAAAAGATAGAAAATTGGACATGAGTGAATTATTTAGATGTTTGAAAATGATGTGGGAGGTGGAACTTGATTTTCTAGGGATCAAGGGAAACCGAACACAAATTGGGGTGGAAGGATAGTTCTACATGATGATGATCACATCAGGGGGATGATTCCTGAAACTTCCTACAAGTGGTCACAATTAAATCACACTATGGATAGAGGCCTAGGATAAAATGAAATTGGAGCTGATTGTATTTTCAATTAGAGGAATTATTCCTCACATGACCTCGTAAAAAGGATACCTTTTTACTGAGTCTTGCCCATGAAGTCGAGGACACACGAGCCTTGTCTTCGGACCGGTGAAATGGGGAGGAGCAGAGTGTTTGTTATTTGGCCCATGGTGACGAGGACGAATGAGCCATTGTCTACGGACCGGTGACATGGGAGAATACGTTGGAAAATTATGTGAATGTTTTAATTATCAAAAGAAACAAAGAGAATTTTGAGTGTAAATTGCTTAAGCATGTTGTGTGATATTTGAGTATAAGAATATGGCGGATCTAATGATCCAATGAGTTTAAGTATACATAAGTATGATCTCTATGATCTGAGGAATGAGGTAAGATGTATCCTAATAAGATAAGATGCATGGGAACTTTGGGACAAAGTTCTTTTAAGGGGGGTAGATTGAAATACCCCAAACCAAAGTATGCTAAGTAAACATCTAATCATGATGTAGAAAGGCTAAAATATGCCTTAGAAAGATTGGTAGACATTTAAACCAAGGAAAACACAAAGTGCCATAAGGGCAATTAGGGCAAAAATGTGCTCTAAGCTTGGAGAGACTTGGGTAGTACCCAAATATCATGACACGACCTAGTAATATTCTAATGGTCATTGAAACCATACCAAGAAACCAAGCTTGAAAACAAGTTAAAACACAAAATGTGCTTTAAGAAGTCTTAAAGCACATTTTGAGAAATTGTCTTAGAATTGAGTTTTGAGTGGCTAAATGCCCATGATTACATCTTAATCAACATGTGTACTAATTAGTATCACATTAGGAAGTCTAAATCAATGGGAAATCAAAAATTTTAGAAATATGTGCACTAGTATGTGAATAGTGCCAAATAGTGACTAGTTTAGTCTTTAAGCAACTTAGCTTAGTTAATTGGTCAACAAAGGCCAAACATGCCCTTATTTAACAAGGGGGCCGGTTTTCTAAGGAGGATGAGTCACCATGAGTAGTCAAATAAGGAAGAAAAGAAGAGATAATTAAAAGGAGTAATATTTGCTTTATTAAAGCAAATATCTTATATTAGCCACCTTTCTTCTTCTCTCTCTTCATTTCTCTTCTTCCAACGATTTCACCATCTTCTTCCTCCCTTCATTCACGTAGGAGCAGCACCCATGGCACCACCACCTTGCTTTGGCAACAACTTACTCATTTTAGCTCCAAATCAAAAACTTAACACATATTTCTCTTAGTTAGGCCAAGACCTATCTTTCTATGTTTTCAAACCTTTCAAAGCTCAAGTTTGGAGCCATGAGAAAACTCCATTGATGGAGGAAAATCAAGTTTGAAGAGCTCATTAGCTTCTCCATTCTCTTAAGGTAAAGAAAATGTAAGAAAAAAAACAAGTTTCCATCATCTTCCTTATATGGCCGAAAATTCCTTCTCATGGGGCCTTGTTTTTATGCCTTGTTCTAGCTTGATTTATTCACCAAGTACTAGTGGAGGTCCTATTTCATTCAATGCCAAAGTCTATCTTGAGACTTCAAAGGTAACCATCCACGTTTATGCCTTAGAACACATTTCTAACCTAGGTTTTTATTCCTTGAGGTTAGTGTATTGTTTAGTACTCATATGAGTCATTGGATATTGATTAGAACATTGGCAAGGGGAATTTAAGTGGTGGCCGAGATTCATGTAAGAAGAAGGTCTAAGGACGAAGTTAAGATAAGCTTGAGAAAACAAGGTAAATTACTTACCTAATGGTGGTTTAAGGTTTAAGGAATGAGTTTTAGATGGGTACCAATGTAGCCTAGGGCTTACATTAGGTAATGGGTTATGTAACCTAAGAAAAAGAACTTAAATGAGCTTATGAACTTGTGACTAAGGAGCCAATGGGAATGAGTTAGAAATATAAGTTTAAGAGGGATTTTAAGAGTATTATAACTACTATGAGATTGATGAGTGTATTTGCAGGTTGAAAGCTTTTATATGTGGGAAATTCAGTGTTTAAGTTTAAGTCATTTAAGGGCCTAAGAGCCATGTCATTTAAGAGCCTTAGTGCTATGCAATTTAAGATTATTGTAATACAATGAGTTGATGTGCTGAGTTGGTTTGGGTGATGAGATATGATGAGAAAGAACTTGATGTGTGTGAGATGGATGAATGAGGAAAAATAATGTGTTTGGGCAAGATAAGATGCTAGAGAAGCTATGACGAAATTTGAGTAGAAAACGAAGTGTTTAAGTGGTAGTGGTGAATTAATATGACCTAGGATTTACTAGGAGTCATTGTGAGGAATCTAAGTGGAAACTAGTGAACTAAGGAGTTATTAAGGTTTAGAATGACCTAGAGATGTCTAGGAGGAATTAGAGGATTGGTGAGTGTATTAAACACACCAAAATCATGATATGAGGAATGTAAGACTTGTGCATAAGTTTTAAGGAGGAGGTGTATAATGCTTAAGGTGATTTAGGTATGAAAGTCTTGGGAAGCTTGCCTAAGTAGTGATGATGTTAGTAGGGGACTAATGAGGTTTAGTTTAGATAGTAACAAGTGGACTTAGGTGATGGAAGAGAAAGGTGAGGGAGAATGTTATCAAACGTCAATGAAAATGACTAGGAATGTAAAGAGCGTGTGATCACGAGGAAGGTGAGTAAGTGAATAAAAGAATGTATGAGTAAGCTCAAGGGTTTAGGAGTGATGAGTAACAAATGAAAAGAAGAGAAATTGTGCATGGACATGCAAGATGACCTTGGAAGGTTTAGCTAGCAAGATGGATTGCAATGATGTTAAGGAGGAGTTATATGGGTTGAAAAGAAACATTTGGGATAGTTAAAGTTCTAGACAAAATGTACATGTTGTAAATGTAAGGAATTATATGACAAATGTTAGGAGTGTTTGTAAGAATTTAGTAAATGTTGAGAAGATCTTTGGAAGTTGTTTTGGAGAGTTTGGTGGAAGTTCTAAGGTGAGTTTAAGTGCCTAAATGGTATAGGACACATGGGGGAACTTGTGGAGAAGTTTGGAGTCAAATGGGAATTTAGAAATAAAGTTCTGGAGCCGACCGACCTTGGGACCGGACCTGCAAGGTCGGTCGAGCTCAGTTTACACTGCCGGAGAAAGTTTCTGGAACCGACCGAACATGGGACCGGACTTGGCAAGTTCGGTCGAGCTTAAAATTTCCCACGGGGGAAACTCTCGGGAATGGACCGACCTTGGGACCGGACTTGCAAGATCGGTCGGGGTAGAATTTTCAAGCGCTAATATGTTCTGGAATGGACCGACCTTAGGTAAGGTCGGTCGGAAGTTCGGTCGAGCCTAAAAATAAAAATAAAAAAAAAGTAATTTTGAATTCTAAGGATGGTAATAGGTAATAAGGTATACCTTTGGTAGGGTGGTAATGATTAGGACCCTAAGGACTAAAGGGATTAAGTTAAGTTAAGTATAAAGTTAAAAGTATAAGGTTAAGTTGTAAGATTAAGTTTAAGACTTAAGAGGTGTTAGGTGGGAATCATTAAGAGTTAAGTAAGTTAAGTAAGTTGGATTAAGTTGTAACACCCCTAAAACCGGCCTAAGAGTTAAGGGTATTACACGCCGCGTATTACTACCAATAACGCAAGGCTCTAAACGATCAAAAGCAATAAAGGCCCAAAACAGAGTTCACTTAACATTGCAAACCAAAGTATTCAAATACAGCGGAAGTAAACGGATTCAAATACATATCCGAATTCAGAAACTCAAACAGAGGAAGGCCCGAAGGCTACAACGTCATAACAAAAGTTTAAACAGTCAAATGAGCTAAACACTACAGCTCCAGAACTCAAGATGATCCTCGCTGATCAATCTGCAAAAATGTTAGAAGTAGGGGAATGAGCACACAACTATGCCCAGTAAGCAGCGACCGTCATCAGCAAGGTCGCTCAAAACAATTGAAATCAGAAGAAGAGAGATAAACATCTTATGCACAATTCTCAGATAGTCAGAAGCTTTCAGAAACAGAAGTAGAGTGGAACACAAGGGTTCCCATTTCAGAAACAGTCAGAGCACTTAACAGAAAGGGGACAAAACACAATGCACACACTCAGAAGGGTCGAAGACCCATAGACCATACCAGGTCTCTCGGCAACGCAGAAATGACTCGAAAGAGCCAAAGGGTTCGTCAACCCCACAGAACAGAAAGGGAATGACCCACACTCAGAACGACGTCTACATGGTATACCACGGAATAGCTCGACCCAGCCATTCACGGCTCAGAAACAAAGTGCAATGTCCCAAAACAGAAAGGTTGCTTAAACAGAAGCAAAGTTGCATTTAAATATGCCAAAACACTCATAAATCAGTAGCACAGATCATAAGGAAACCAACGCCACAAACGGCACTCAAATCGGAGTTCAAACGAAGAAGTTATGTTGAAAACAGAGGGGTGTCCGAACTTGTGTCCGGACATTGAAGTTCGGACACAAGTCGAGACTCAGAAACCAGAGAAAGCCAAATGTCCGAACTTGTGTCCGGACATCAATGTTCGGACACAAGTCGAGTTGAAATCAGATAGAGGAGTTCAGCATGTCCGAACATCCAAGTTCGGACGGATGTTCGGACAGGTTTTACGGGAAAACACGCGGAAGGTCCGACCTTGTGTCCGGACGTCGAAGTTCGGACACAGGTCGAACTTAAACCAGAGGGAAAACCTGAGGGTGTGTCCGAACATCCATGTTCGGACAGATGTTCGGACATACCCCGAACTCGCAAATCAGAAAGGCAGAAACGCACTGTCCGAACTTCAAAGCTCGGACGGAAGTTCGGACAGTGCGAAAAATGCATTTCCAGAAGACGAACAGAGCAAAAAACAACACAAATCAATGCCTCAAAATGCCAATGAAGCACACACACCAAATCAGACATTAAAACAGGAAACCATGGGGGTTTAGCCATCCAAAATCACAACAAAACGCTAAAGAATCACACACAAAAACCAGACAACGCTCTTGCAACACCCCATGGCTGAACTTCCAAACGATCGAGTAACCACCTACCTCAATTAGCAGAAGCAACAACGAACTGAGGCAGCAGGCACAATCCACGCAGAGCAACAATCCGGACAGACCAACAGCCACTGATTATCCAAATCAATTGACACAAAATCAGAAACTGAAAAGAAGAACCCTAGATTATCCAAACCCCAAAATCTGCAACACCAACCTGATTCAAATGAAAGATCTCCACAATCTGCAGCAGTTCCACAGCCCGCACAATTACAATTCAACAGCGACGAAGCCTTCTGATTTAATCAAGAACAACGGCTCAAAATCAGAAAACAGAGAGAAAAGAAAACCACAACGCAGTCCCGAATTCTTGAATACAAACCTGAACCGATCAGAGAAACGCAGCAATAACACAATCTGATCACAACAGCGGATCTTGCAAACTCACAGAGGAAGAAGTTGAGAGGAGGAGAGAGGGCAGAGAAACTGTCGATGCTCTGAACGCACGATCGGCTCGATGGAGGAAACTGATCGTGATGTAAGAATAATTAGAAAATGTAAGGGAAAATAAGGAACCCTTCTCCTTATAAATCAGATAATTAATTACCTTAATTAATTAACCGAATGACCTCCTCGCCCTTGACAATTAAAACAATACCGTCGGAGTCCAACTGATAGCAAAGAATAGATAATCCAACTTAGAACAATATTGCAACTGATATAACATAAGGTAGGAATTATGCGGGTTATAACATCACCTCCCCCTTAAAAGAATCTCGTCCTCGAGATTAACTCACCTTACTGCTCGAACAGAGAGGGAAACTTGGCACGCAGCTCATCTTCGAGTTCCCAAGTCGCTTCACTCTCTAGCTGATCTGACCACTGGACCTTCACCATAGGCAGGGTCTTACTACGAAGCGACGGACGTCCCTGGCTAAAATGCGAGTAGGCACCGCCTCGAAACTGCAATCCTCTCTCAGCTGAAGCTGGCTGTAGTCGATCACGTGAGACGGATCATGCAGATACTTCCTCAACATAGACACTGGAAAACTCCGTGGACAGCAGACAAAGCAGGTGGCAAAGCCAAACGGTAAGCCACAGGGCCAATCCTCTCCAGAATCTCAAACGGTCCAACGAACCTTGGGCTAAGCTTTCCACGCTTCCCAAACCGGACCACACCTCTGACCGGCGACACTCGCAGATAGACATGATCTCCCACCTCAAACTCAAGCGGCCTGCGCCTCTGATCTGCATAGCACTTCTGTCTGCTCTGAGCAACAAGCAAACGCTCCCGAATCGTCCTGATCTTCTCTACCGCTCCCTGTACCAGCTCGGGTCCAACCAAGACCCTCTCCTTCAGGTCATCCCAACAGATGGGGGACCTGCACCTCCTACCGTACAACGCTTCAAACGGAGCCATACCAATGCTCGCCTGAAAGCTGTTGTTGTAGGCGAACTCAATCAGAGTCACATGCTGCTCCCAGCTACCACCAAAGTCCAGGACACATGCACGAAGCATGTCCTCCAAAACCTGATTAGTCCTCTCCGTCTGGCCATCCGACTGAGGATGGTAAGCTGAACTGAATGCTAAATTCGTACCCAAGGCCTTATGCAAACTGCGCCAAAATCTCGAAACAAAACGAGGGTCACGATCAGACACAATAGTAGTAGGCACACCGTGAAGCCTCACTATCTCATCCAGATATAAACGAGCTAGGCGCTCCAGACTGAAGGTCTTCTTCACCGGCAGAAAATGAGCAGACTTCGTCAGACGATCAACTATCACCCAAACAGCATCACAACCCGAAGGAGTCCTGGGCAAACCCATGACGAAATCCATCCCCACACTCTCCCACTTCCACTCAGGAATGGGAAGGGGCTGAAGCAAACCCGCTGGCCTCTGGTGCTCAGCCTTAATCTGCTGACAGGTCTGGCACTTCGAGACAAACTCTGAGATATCACGCTTCATCCCAGACCACCAGAATGACTCTCTGAGGTCTCGATACATCTTCACCCCTCCTGGGTGAACTGAATAAGGCGCTCCATGGGCCTCCTGAAGGATCTCTCTGCGCAGCACTGCATCGTCTGGCACACATACACGGTCTCTGAAACGCAGACAACCATCGCTGGAGACACTGAAATCTGAACTCTGCTCTGCAGACAGCCCCTCTCTAATCCGACATAAAGCTGAGTCTGACTCCTGACCAACCCGAATCCTGTCGACCAACGAAGACTGCACCTGAAGCGCTGCTATCACACTGGCACTGGCTGGTCTGACTACCCAAACTCCCATACGCTGAAGCTCTAAGGCGGACCTCTGAACTCCTGACAAGGCACAAGCTACACCGAAGCACCTCTCCGGCTCAAGGCATCTGCAACAACATTCGCTCTACCCGGGTGGTAGAGGATCTCTAAATCGTAGTCATGAAGTAGCTCCAACCACCTCCTCTGTCTCAAGTTCAGCTCCTTCTGAGTGAACAAATACTTGAGGCTCTTGTGGTCAGTGTAAACCTTACACGACGCTCCATATAAATAATGTCTCCAAATCTTCAGCGCGAACACTACAGCTGCCAGCTCCAGATCGTGGGTAGGGTAGTTCTTCTCATAGGGCTTAAGCTGTCGGGAGCCATAAGCCACTACCTTACCCTGCTGCATCAAAACACATCCCAGTCCCTTATGGGACGCATCACAGAAGACCTCAAATCCCTCAGTCCCAGAAGGCAAAGTCAGAATCGGTGCCGTCGTCAGTCTCTTCTTAATCTCCTGGAAACTCTGCTCGCAAGCCTCGCTCCACTCATACTTGATCTCCTTCCTCAACAGACGGGTCAGCGGGGATACAATCTTAGAAACCCTCAACGAACTTCCTGTAGTACCCAGCTAACCCAAGGAAACTGCGAATCTCAGCAACATTCGTGGGCCTCGCCCACTCCATCACAGCTCTAATCTTCTCAGGATCCACTGAGATACCGTCCTTCGAGACCACATGTCCCAAGAATACTACGCGGTCAAGCCAGAAGTCGCACTTCTTCAACTTAGCATACAACTCATGATCCTTCAACGTCTGCAAAACAATCCTCAGATGCTCCTCATGCTCCTCTGCGCTCCTGGAGTACACCAAGATATCATCTATGAAGACCACTACGAACTGATCCAAATAGGGTTTGAAAACCCGGTTCATCATATCCATGAATACTGACGGAGCATTAGTCAAACCAAACGGCATGACTAGGAACTCGTAATGACCATAACGAGTCCTAAAAGCGGACTTAGGCACATCCTCGGCCTTAATCCTCAACTGATGGTAGCCTGAACGAAGATCTATCTTCGAGAACACTGTGGCACCCGCCAACTGGTCAAACAAATCGTCGATGCGCGGAAGGGGATAGCGATTCTTGATGGTCACCTTGTTCACTCTCTGTATCGATGCACAAACGGAAGGTCCCATCCTTCTTCTTCACAAACAGCACTGGCGCTCCCCAAGGCGAAACACTAGGGCGTATGAAGCCCTTATCCAACAGCTCCTGAAGCTGGACCTTTAGCTCCTTCAACTCCGCCGGACTCATACGGTAAGGGGCCCTAGAGATGGGCTGAGTCTCTGGCGCTAAATCGATGGTGAACTCCACCTCTCGCACTGGTGGAAGTCCGGGCACGTCGTCCTGGAAGACCTCAGGAAACTCTCTGACAATCGGGATGCTCTCCAGCTAGATCCCTCACGCACCTCTGGCAGATAACATAAGAAGCCCTGGCAGCCCTTCCTCAAGAAACTGGCTGCCTGCATCGCTGACACAATCACCGGCGCACATGGAACTGCATTCCCAGAGAAAGCAAAACGAGACCCGTCTGGCAAGTCGAACACCACCCTCTTCGCTGCACAATCTATATGGGCATGGTGCTCTGCTAGCCAATCCATGCCCAGAATCACATCAAAACAGGTCATCCGCATCGGGATGAGGTCAGCAAAGAAAGTCTTGTCCCTAACTACTATGGGACAAGCCTTACACACAGAATCCAGCACACAAGGGGCAACCCCACCTAATGGACTACTCACAACAAGTCTATCTCACTAGGCACAGCAGTCAGTCCAAGGTCACCCAACAAATCACAGCAGATAAAGGAGTGCGTAGCTCCAGAATCAAACAGACAAAACACATCTCGAGAATGGATCTGGAGAATACCTGAGATGACGCGATCACCGCTCGATCACGCTCTCCAGCCATAGCATAAACCCGGGCCTGAGTCTGAGGCTTCTTCTGATCGGACCTCGCCCCTGAATCTGAGCCGGTACCTCTATCCCCTGAGCCTCTACTGGACGCCTGAGGGCACTGAGCAATCCGGTGCTCCATCGACCCGCACTTAAAGCAGGCACCGGTCTTCTTGTAGCACTCCCTACCAGGATGGGAGCGACCACAAGACCCACACTTCGTCCCAGCTGACGAAGATGAAGAAGCTCCCCGGCGATCTCCATAGGTCTGCTTCTTCTGAGGAGGAGCAGCCTCCTTCTTCTGAGGCTCCTCAGCACGCCTCTTCCCTTTATGGTCCTTGCCAGCCTGTCTGCCCTGATGTCGCCTCTACCAGCAAGGCGACATCCGCACATCTGAAGTCCGGTGACGAAGAGGTGTCACCGCCGACCTGATGTCTGGCCTCAATCCGCTCTCAAACTTACGAGCCTTCCTGTGCTCATCCGGCTCTGGAGCATACTTCGACAGCGTCACAAACTTCCTCACATACTCCTCTACAGTCATCTCTCTCCCCTGGCGCAGCCGGTTGTACTCATTGATCTTCTGGTCTTTGTACACATCCGGATAGAACTGCTTGTTGAACTCCAAGCAGAACTGATCCCAGGTCCAAGGCTGGGGATGCCTACCCATCACCATGCGCCACCACTCCTTCGCCTCCCCCTTAAAGAGGAACGTAGCGAAGTCCACCTTCTGGTCATCCTCCGACCCCATCACTCTCAGCAGGTCCTCGACCTCTGTAATCCAGTGGCTCGCCTCCTGAGGGTCACCACAGCCATCAAAGGATGGAGGCTTAAGCTTCATGAACTCCTGGAGAGCTCGGACTCGGCCTCCCACAGCATTCGCTCCTGCTGGGCCAGCACCACCAGCTCCTCCACCAGCTCCCCCAGCAGCTGCAGCCATCGTCTGCATCAACTGCGTCACAAACTGCTGCACTACATCCGCAGCATCTCCCTGAGGGGTCACTGGTGTCCTACGAGGAGCCATTCTGAGATATACAAATCCAAAACTTGTCAGAACTAACTCATACAGTCAACCACTGTCACAACTGACTCTCACACAAGCAAACACGCCCACAGACACCAAAGAAAGCCAAACCTGGCTCTGATACCACTAAATGTAACACCCCTAAAACCGGCCTAAGAGTTAAGGGTATTACACGCCGCGTATTACTACCAATAACGCAAGGCTCTAAACGATCAAAACAATAAAGGCCCAAAACAGAGTTCACTTAACATTGTAAACCAAAGTATCAAATACAGCGGAAGTAAACGGATTCAAATACATATCCGAACAGAAACTCAAACAGAGGAAGGCCCGAAGGCTACAACGTCATAACAAAAGTTTAAACAGTCAAATGAGCTAAACACTACAGCTCCAGAACTCAAGATGATCCTCGCTGATCAATCTGCAAAAATGTTAGAAGTAGGGGAATGAGCACACAACTATGCCCAGTAAGCAGCGACCGTCATCAGCAAGGTCGCTCAAAACAATTGAAATCAGAAGAAGAGAAGATAAACATCTTATGCACAATTCTCAGATAGTCAGAAGCTTTCAGAAACAGAAGTAGAGTGGAACACAAGGGTTCCCATTTCAGAAACAGTCAGAGCACTTAACAGAAAGGGGAAAACACAATGCACACACTCAGAAGGGTCGAAGACCCATAGACCATACCAGGTCTCTCGGCAACGCAGAAATGACTCGAAAGAGCCAAAGGGTTCGTCAACCCCACAGAACAGAAAGGGAATGACCCACACTCAGAACGACGTCTACATGGTATACCACGGAATAGCTCGACCCAGCCATTCACGGCTCAGAAACAAAGTGCAATGTCCCAAAACAGAAAGGTTGCTTAAACAGAAGCAAAGTTGCATTTAAATATGCCAAAACACTCATAAATCAGTAGCACAGATCATAAGGAAACCAACGCCACAAACGGCACTCAAATCGGAGTTCAAACGAAGAAGTTATGTTGAAAACAGAGGGGTGTCCGAACTTGTGTCCGGACATTGAAGTTCGGACACAAGTCGAGACTCAGAAACCAGAGAAAGCCAAATGTCCGAACTTGTGTCCGGACATCAATGTTCGGACACAAGTCGAGTTGAAATCAGATAGAGGAGTTCAGCATGTCCGAACATCCAAGTTCGGACGGATGTTCGGACAGGTTTTACGGGAAAAACGCGGAAGGTCCGACCTTGTGTCCGGACGTCGAAGTTCGGACACAGGTCGAACTTAAACCAGAGGGAAAACCTGAGGGTGTGTCCGAACATCCATGTTCGGACAGATGTTCGGACATACCCCGAACTCGCAAATCAGAAAGGCAGAAGGAGAAGAGAAGAAGAAAAACGCACTGTCCGAACTTCAAAGCTCGGACGGAAGTTCGGACAGTGCGAAAAATGCAATTTCCAGAAGACGAACAGAGCAGAAAAAAAACACAAATCAATGCCTCAAAATGCCAATGAAGCACACACACCAAATCAGACATTAAAACAGGAAACCATGGGGGTTTAGCCATCCAAAATCACAACAAAACGCTAATAGAATCACACACAAAAACCAGACAACGCTCTTGCAACACCCCATGGCTGAACTTCCAAACCGAATCGAGTAACCACCTACCTCAATTAGCAGAAGAAACAACGAACTGAGGCAGCAGGCACAATCCACGCAGAGCAACAATCCGGACAGACCAACAGCCACTGATTATCCAAATCAATTGACACAAAATCAGAAACTGAAAAGAAGAACCCTAGATTATCCAAACCCCAAAATCTGCAACACCAACCTGATTCAAAGTGAAAGATCTCCACTCTGCAGCAGTTCCACAGCCCGCACAATACAATTCAACAGCGACGAAGCCTTCTGATTTAATCAAGAACAACGGCTCAAAATCAGAAAACAGAGAGAGAAAAGAAAACCACAACGCAGTCCCGAATTCTTGAATACAAACCTGAACCGATCAGAGAAACGCAGCAATAACACAATCTGATCACAACAGGGATCTTGCAAACTCACAGAGGAAGAAGTTGAGAGGAGGAGAGAGGGCAGAGAAACTGTCGATGCTCTGAACGCACGATCGGCTCGATGGAGGAAACTGATCGTGATGTAAGAATAATTAGAAAATGTAAGGGAAAATAAGGAACCCTTCTCCTTATAAATCAGATAATTAATTACCTTAATTAATTAACCGAATGACTCCTCGCCCTTGACAATTAAAACAATACCTCGGAGCACTGATAGCAAAGAATAGATAATCCAACTTAGAAAATATTGCAACTGAATAAACATAAGGTAGGAATTATGGGGGTTATATAAGTGATTAACAACCTAAAACTGAATGAATGTTTAGGACTGGGGTTTTAGACCGGAAGAGAGCGAAGCAACCGACGACCAACGGTGAAGGTCAGTTTCTTCTTGTGACCTGCTTGCTAACGAGGTGTCCTCGGCTTGTGTGCTATTTGTTTTGTGTGCTCACTAAATTAAGATAAAGCATGCAAACCGGATAATATTAATTATTGTTGTGTGATGTTTGAAAACTAACACAACATACCGTGAGAACTTACTAACCAACGTTTAGTAAGGAATTGAGTGAGACTAAGGAATGCACCCTAATATGGGTTGATATAAACCGAAAGAGGTTAACCAACAAACATGGTCTTGAGACTACTACTAACTGGAACTTGAGTGAGGAAACCCGGGACCGATCTCCGGTCATGCATGCTAAGGAAAGGGGGTCGGTATCTATAGCAGATTCCACTTCCGATTAAGGACTAGTCCTCGGACTAGTAGCCTTGGGTCGGTTGGCCGGCTCGGCTACATTGGACATCCAGTCCAAGGTAGGTGGCTTTAAGATGGCGTGGGGGGATCAAGCCTACATCCCCAACAATTTAAGAATGTTGTTTATTGCCGGTAAGTGTCCTACTGCTGGCTAGGGTTAACCAAGCCCTACAAAAATAAACAACGAACTAAGGGCTAACCTGTTCCCAATGAGGGAACGGTTGGGATACATAAGGTACGGTTAAGATAAGTTGCAACCATTCCTTTTTAAAGGATGGTTTGTATTATTAAGACTAAGATAAGCTACATCCATTCCTTTTTAGGATGGTTATTTCTAAGATTAAGATAGGACTAAGATTAAGAGGGAACATTACTTAAGGAATTAAATAATCAACTCTCTAATTAAGGGAACGCATTTAAGTCGTTCATTGTGTGTGAACTTTGATTGTTCATATCTGAGTTGTTGCTTACTGCACTTTCTATTATATTGTGCATCTAATCAACCTCCATGCTATCGACAATTAGTCGTCGTAGCCACGTTAGCTTGGGGGCCATGAGAGGATCGTACCAGCATTCGTGCTGACCCCCTTTGGGGGCTGTTTTTACTACACAGGTGTACATCAGGAGGCGACCATCGCAAAAGTAAGAAGAGAGTACAAGTGTTAAGGGTTATGTGCGGCCTACGAGTTGTGCATGTACACTCGTATGGCAATTGAGTTAGTAAGATGTATAGGATGTGAGGGGGATTGTAAGAAGGAAATGTATTTGGTTAAGGTTGTTATGTACTAATGTTCGGTATATTCTGTAGTCAGACCGTGGCAAGGTCCTGGATTGTAAAGAATTCCGCTGTGACATGTTTATATATATACTGTTAAGTTGCGAGACCACATCTGGATTGAGTTGGGGTGTTACATATTTTCCTTCGGTAGTGAATGGTATCCTCTGGTACCTTAGATGATCACTCTGGGTATTTCACTTTGTTCTTTGAACATTTGTGTGTTCATGTTAGGCGTTGCCTTACTGTGTTTAGACCGGGTATCCATTCCGGCTATTTCATGCTTCTGTTTCAATTTCTTGAGACATACCCAATGTCTTTTATTCAATTACCAGTGCTTATCGCACTTCTTAATTCTTAATCGTTCTTCATAGGTGAGTTCTTGACTCCTTTAGCTTGTAAGCTCATCTAGGTTCATCTATCATTTGAGGTGTTCAACTGTTTCGGTTTGCATTTACCTTATAGTCCGTAGAACGGAGCTCACTACTTCCCGTGTTTCGTACACTACATGTATACATACGTGGGGTACCGTATTGGTACATTACCACTTACCTGACTAACTCACAAAGGGTCTGTCAGGCCCACAAGCTCCTTCGGAGTGCGGTCGTCCCACATCCCGTATATGGGTACACTCGTAGTGCTCGTCACACGCCTAGGTGAAGTATTCTATCGTCAACTCCTCTTGTATCACTATATGATACTCACCATAATTCTTCTGGTTTGGTTTTAGAAATCTGGGGTTTAAAAGAAAGGTTTTGTAGTTTTGAAAGAAAAATTCTGGGTTTTGAAATAAAAATCTTGAGTTTAAAAGGAAATCTTCATGGTGTTGCCATGTTTGAAATCTTGACCAAGTTCAGCTTCCTGCCGACTGGCATGTTCGTTAATAGGATAGTCAGGCCGTTAGGCCGTTCCAAGGCTTCTTGTTCAAGTTCTTAAGAGTAGTGATCATATACTTGCTTCCATCTTCATGGTGGTACTTTTAGTAAGTACTTGCTGGTTGTCAGAAGTCTCCCAATTCGCCTTGTTGTTGCTGCACTTGCCTTGGCAAGTGTGCGGGTACGTCGGTTTTCAGGTTAACTTATACCGTTTACGGTATTGTTTTCATCCGTATTTTGTGTTTTTATAGGATCTTCCTTTGATCCTTTGATCTCAGTGATCCATCTCCTGAGTACTTCACAGTGCTCTTGACAAAGTTGTTGTTAATTCGGGTGCCTTCCCGATCCTTGAGGCCCTCCGTGTACCTTACTCAGTTGCTCGTTCCTATACCTTTACGGTGGTTACTGAGGTTTGATGAATCCTTAGGAGCTACGTCGTAGTCCTTTCGGTGTTGGCTTAATGGTTACTCTTAGTTGTCCGAACTATGTTATTTGGTTATTTCGGCCTTTTGGCGTTGTAGGTTCGGATTTATCCAACCTTGGATATTTCCATAGCCGGTTAGTATACCATTGACGGTATCATCATGCGTTTGCAATCCGCAGACCCTCATGTCTCAGGTTTTGTTACTTTGATTTTCTGCTCATTGTGTAGCTATGCTTCCCTTCTTGTTGGCTGCGCATGGTTCTCACGACTGCGATGCACGTCGCCCCATGGTGCCGCAAATTTAAGTGTCCTCTGGTTAGGATCTTCAATCTTCTGCCATTCAATACGGTTATTGTCGTTCAAACGGGAACCGTCTTCGGGATTTCCAATTCTAGGAATCTACCGTATGATATGTTCTTTCTCCTTACAAGGTTTATTCTACATCTGCCAGATCGGGTTTTCCCGAGTATGAGAGGTCTTTCCATCTCTCTGGCGTTCTTTCCCTAACTTTAAAACGGTGGTTGCGGAGGGCGGGATTGGTTATGTAGGTACCCAGATCACACTGGAAGTTCCTAACTAGCGTACCTCACACGCTAACACTCAACCCTTAGCCCTAAGTCTCTAATTCCTAACTCGGTATTTTCCTAAACTCGGTATTCAGACCATTAGAGCGATACTTCGCTCTGATACCACTTTTTGTAACACCCCTACCGGTAATCACACCATTATCCTCTAACCCGTCTCAAATACCAACAACAACGCAGTGGTAATTCCAACACAACCGGGGGTGAAACAATGCCGTTAGTCACCCACGTGACTAACTAGGCCAATCCAAACTCAATTACAACAAACAAATACAATATCGGTCTGATGGGTCTTATACCGAGTACACTATACAAAAGATACCTCAATTCCTTAGCCAATTCATAAATCAAATACAACCTTTAATTCCACAATATACCAATGCAACAACCATTCAATACTATACCGAGTATCTATTACAATTCCCAGACTTATTGACCACACGTCGGTCTTACAATTCCACAATACAACCCAAATACAATTCTCAAACAGCTACCCATATCTATCACCACCCCGTCCTACTCTCGAACGGTTGATCGGCTTCAATGTTCCTGTAAAATAAAAACGATGCCCCTAGGGGCTCAGCAAAATTGCTGATATGACTTCCGCATACCCCGCGTACTAGTGAGGGTACGCCGACTAATTGGTCGAGAGCATGCGAATCATTTTATTTCAATCAACATGCATACAATATACATTATATATGTACATTCACAATCAAAGTTCAAAAATACTAACACACAAATCAAGAGGTTAGTTTACTTTGTTGTATTCTTAGGCTTTGAGGGTTATACCTCACTATGCCTCAATTCTTTCTACCTTGTCACCCACTCACTTGGGTTACACTTACTCACATCCCCTTACTCTCAATCTCCACTCAATACTCAATTACAACTCAATTCTCACAAGTCTCAACTCAATACTCAATACTCAAATGCTCGATTCTCAATACACAATACTCAAGTTCTCAAGGGTACATGTTAAGTCATTATTCATGACCTCCGGGCAGGGTCATACACAAGACCCACCACCGGGCTTTCAAATACAAAGGGGTTGTGCATTAAGCTCCTCAAGTTCACCAATGTCTAGTTCTCTACTGGAAACTCCACTCTCGGAGTCAATTCTCAATCTCAAGGATTATCCTAGAAGTATCTCTCTCGATAACATCTAATGGCTTAGGGAATTCTCAATGTCTAGTATCCTAAGATTTAGGGTTTTACCCAACTTACGGAATACTCTCATGTTCATGACATTGTTCGCTTTAGTCGGTTCCTCTCATTAGGGTTCGACTATATCTCTAAGGGGTTTGGTGATCCCTTATCTTACCTTGCTTCTTTCAAGGTTCAAGTTTGAACTCTCATGAATCCTCTAACGGAGGTTACTTAGTTCTTCCACCATTATATGTTTCGTGGCTTAAGTCAATTCGGTTCTCTCACCATTATCGGGAGTTTACTAATCCCGTACAATTCTCTCACGTTCTAGTGAGTTCGTAATTTGGGTTACTGTATATTTGTTCGATAGTTCGGGTGTGTTTCCACATTTTTATTATCTCGAACTTGACTCTTCCTACGAGTCACTACTCAAACAAGACCCAACTATGGGTCGCACTACAATACACAATCACACTCAAGCAATTCATCCTTATCCATATATTTCATGAATTATACAAACTTTGATTAAAAGAATACAACCCAAAAAACAACAATACCATACAAGCACTAATGAGTGCACACAATCCAATTCGTGCTTTTATCTTGTTAGGTGATCAGACAATCAAACAAGCACACAAATTGGGGTAACCAAGTTAGGATACAGAGCATGAGGAAATCATACCTTTCACCGGGTTTAACTTTACCGGGTGTTCTCACGTTCCTTGGTTCACACTTGTTCCTCGTGTCTTACTCTTGAACCACTAATTACATATCAAATGGTTCAATTATCATTAAGGTGTTACGGTATGTACATAATTGCTACTCCCATACTTACCCCGTTATCCCGTTATTTCGGTTTAACTTAGTGTACTTAAACTCACAATTTTCTCAACTACTTCCATCCTTTGTTCGTACTCCTTAGGACTTTAAAGGTCACCAAACAACTCCTAAACATCATCTAAAACCAATACCATTCAATCCCTCATGTTTTAAAGCCTTAAAAACACTTTTTATGCATTTCTGGGGGTGGTCTGGGACTTGGTCTGGACCCAAAATCTCGGACCAATACACTGATGAACTCTTGGCTACATTTTCTACCCTGGTCCGGGACTTGGTCTTGGACTAAGGTCCCAGACCACAACCTGTTTTCACTCTCGAACTGATTTTTAATGTTG
Source organism: Limonium bicolor (assembly GCA_023374045.1). NCBI lineage: Eukaryota > Viridiplantae > Streptophyta > Magnoliopsida > Caryophyllales > Plumbaginaceae > Limonium > Limonium bicolor. The sequence goes on from CM041779.1 coordinate 239,574,875, forward strand.
TCCGGGACTTGGTACATATCCTAAGTCCCGGACCCTGCTAAAAAAATTGCTATTAAGGTGATTTTTCACCCCCTAATCAACCCTTAAACCACCCTCAAACTTTCCCTAATCTTTCCACAAGTTTTCTACATAATTAATCACCCTAAAACTAGCTTTAAACCACTCCAAATCCTTGGTTTAATCCACCACCCAATTCTTGCTCAAATTCAACAAACTTTCATTCTCACACTTGTGTTTTGCATACTTGTGCATTTCTAAATTCCTCTTTGTAGCTCAACACCTCCTACAACCCTACCAAATCATTCTTGACCATAACCAATTCATTCCTAGGCAAGTGCATTAACTAAACCCGTATACAACCCTTGTTCCCAAAATCTTGCACACCAACTCATTCCTAGTTTTTCCTATGAAATTTTACACCCTTTTGCTACAGATTTTTACACCTTTCAAACCTATTCTTCATTTACCATTCCAAGGTTACTAATCATCTCTACTCAACCCAACTAAATAACTAAGTTTCCCATCTCATTAAACCACCTTAAAACACTTACTTTTTATTGAAATTTCACCATAGCTTCCCCATAAACCTAACATCTCCACATTCATCAATCTTCACTATTTTCAATCCTAATCTAGCCACACCCATAAAGGGTCCTACCAGCACATAATATATCATCAAAATTATCCAAACAACAATATAGCTCCGAATTCAAATGCATTGGCACTTAGGCCCTTAAATCAACACAAGCTCACAATTATCTCTAAAATCAACTATACACATTCTCCCACATAGATTTCAATTCATAGTTTGGGTTCATTAATTTAATTACCCATCCCAAATCCTAAGGCAATTTAAAACAAAGTTTAAGGTAGATTTTCTTACCTTAATTTACAAGTTCTCCCTTAATTCTCCTCTTGCTCCTCCTCCCCTTCAATTCGGTCAAGTGGGAGTGGAGTTGCCAAACTCCATCCCAACACCCAAGAAACACAAAATTTACACAATTAAAATCCTAACCCTTTGGAAATACTCTTATCCAATAAAGGAGCTTAAAGAACAACATTCTAGGGTTTACCTTTGGAGTTTTGGAGGGGTTTTCACCCTTGAATCATAGAAATGGTTCCACCACCATTGGAGGGTTGAAAGGTAGCTCCAAAACAAGAAGAAAATGGGGTATCAAAGAGGGGCAAAATCGGTCAAAGAAAGAGGGTGAAGAAAAATGAGTTTTTCTTGAATATTTTTACCTTAGGAGAGAGAGGAGACTCCAAGCTACTCATTGATGCCATTTTCTCTTCAAATGGGGAAAACCCATGGAGATTAACTTCTTCATTTTTGGATTTTGAAAAGAGAGAAGTGTAGAGCTAGTTGAGGGGATGAAGAATATATGATTATTTTTATGTTTTGAGCCTTAATAAGACTTGGGCAAGACAAGGAAGGAGGGAAGCCATTGTTGGCTGGATGGAGAATTCAAATCGGCAGCCCAAGGAGGAAGGAGACGGCTGGGAGAAAGAGAAGGGGAGGAAAGAGAAAAGGAAGAAAGGAAAATGAGAGGAGAGAGAGTGTGGGTGGGGGGTATAAGTTACTTTTTCACTTTTTTCTTTTTGACTTATTTAATGAGCTAACTAGTCATGTGTGAGGGGGTTGTCTACATTAATAAAACCGGCCCACTAGTATATACACACTGGAGTGTTTTTCGTCTTTTACAGAAAATGCTCGTTAATTTACCCGATTTAGCACCATTCACTAACCGGGCCCGTTTTCCGGAATTTTGAAGCTTGTGAATACAATTAGGTTATGGACTCGGTATGGAAGGTGCACTAAGCATACTTACAAAGGCACAAGCCAACGCAAGCGGTACTATCCTCACCGGCACCTTTCCGATTAATGGGATTGAGGCATCGGTTCTCTTCGACTCAGGGGCCTGGCATACCTTTATCTCGGCATCTTTTGCGAGGAGGTTGGGGCTAGACGCGGATGAGCTAACCGACTTCACGGTTACACTCCCGTCTATGGAGAAGGTTCATTGCACTCGCTACTACCGAGGAGCCATCGTCAGAATTAAGGGGAAGACTTTCCAGTCAGTTTTATTGTGTTCAGGGAATTAGGATTTGATGTTATCTTCGGGATGAACTGGTTGGAGCGGCACAAGGGACGTATCCTCTGCGCCGAGCAGCGACTGCTGCTCAGGAGTCCGTCTGGGGTAACAATATCGTACCGCCAGAGGCCCAGGGAGCCTTCGACTAAGATCATCTCCGCTATGGCAATGTATAGGGAATTGAGGAGGAAGGAAGAAGTGTACCGCTGCTATGTCCAGGACATAGAGAGAGACCCCGAGTTCGACCCCGACTTACCGGTAGTGTCGTAGTTCCCCGATCTCTTTCCACGGGAACTGCCCAGCATGCCACCCACTCGGGAGGTAGAGTTCACCATCGAGCTGCTACCTGGAACCGGACCGATAGCCAAGGCACCATACCGGATGGCTCCGACAGAAATGAATGAGTTAAAAGATCAGTTGAAAGATTTGCTAGATAAGGGATTCATTAGACCGAGTGTATCACCATGGGGAGCGCCAGTTCTCTTCGTGAAGAAGAAGGATGGTAGTCTCCGCCTCTGCATCGACTGTAGAGAGTTGAATGTTGTGACTGTGAAGAATAAGTACCCACTACCCCGCATTGATGATCTGATCGATCAGTTGAAGGGGGCATCGGTGTTTTCCAAGATTGATCTCAGATCGAGGTATCATCAGATAGCCATTAAGGAGGGAGATATTGAGAAGATGGCATTCGGACACGATACGGCCACTATGAGTTTACAGTGATGCCGTTCGGTTTGTCGAACGCACCGGTGAAATTTATGGATCTAATGAACCGCTTGTTCCGGGAGCAGCTGGACAAGTTGGTTGTGGTATTCATCGACGACATTCTGATATATTCAAAATCAAAAGCTGAGCATGAGGAATATTTGAGGAAGGTATTAGAGATACTGAGGGAGAACCAGCTTTACGCTAATTTCTCCAAATGTGAGTTTTGGCTTGACCAGGTCTCTTCCTAGGTCATGTCATCTCAGATGCTGGGATCTTGGTAGATCCGGCAAAGATTGATGTCATGCGTACCTGGCCGAGACCGAAGACAGTTACCGACATTCGGAGCTTTCTTGGTTTGGCGGGTTACTACCGGAGGTTTGTTAAGGATTTCAGCAAGGTCGCGAAGCTGATGACCAGCCTGATGAAGAAAGATGCACCGTTCGTATGGATGGCTGATTGTGAGAGTTCGTTTCAGAGCTTGAAGGACTCACTGACCACTGCACTGGTTCTGACCATTCCAGACGGTACGGAGGGCTTTGAGGTTTATTGTGTTGCATCCAGTAGAGGGCTGGGTTGCGTGCTCATGCAGCATGGCAAGGTGGTGGCTTATGCCTCACGCCAGCTGAAGAAACATGTGGAGAACTACCCCACTCATGACTTGGAGTTGGGAGCAGTGGTATTTGCCTTGAAGATTTGGCGCCACTACTTATACGGGGTTAGTGTGACGATCGACATCGATCATAAGAGCTTGAGAAACATATTCACTCAGAAGGAGTTGAATCTTCGACAGAGGAGATGGTTAGAGTTTCTAAAGGACTATGATATTGACCTCCAATACAAAGAAGGGAAGGCCAATGTTGTAGCGGACGCCCTGAGTCGTCAAGCACACTCACTCCATTTGCTAGTTTCTATCTCCAGCTTGGTTGATGAGGTGCGAGAGGCTCAGAGGACAGATGGGTATATGAGAGAAGTCAGACAGAAGATGACAGATGGTACCTTTGAGAGTCAGAAATACGACTTCAGACTTCATGATGATGATCTGATCAGACTTAAGGGCCAGTTATGCATACCATGAGGCAACACAGATTTGAAAGACCGTATACTTAGAGAATCACACTGTTCTTCGGTTTCCATCCATCCGGGAGCCTCTAAGATGTATAAAGACATGAAGAGATACTTCTGGTGGTCAGGGATGAAGACAAATGTTACCGAGTTCGTCTTGAGGTGTCTCACACGCCTAAAGGTAAAATTTGAGCGCCGACGACCGGGCGGAATGGTACAGTCGATGCCAGTTCAAGAGTGGAAGTTTCATGATATCTCCATGGACTTCGTAGTCGGACTCCCACCTGCAAGGGGAGGTCTGAGCATGATATGGGTGGTGGTGAATCGCCTTACCAAAGTAGCCCGATTCATACCGATGAAGGATATTTGGATGGTAACTAAGTTGGCTGAGTTGTTTGAGAAAGAAGTTATGAGACATCACGGGATACCGAAGACCATAGTGTCAGATAGAGATACCAGATTCCTTTCGAGGTACTGGAGAGCTACCAGAGAAGCGTTGGGTACAGAACTGAAGCTGAGTACCGCGTTCCATCCTCAGACAGATGGTCAGACTGAGCGTACGATTCAGACACTCGAGGACATGCTGAGGGCATGTGCCTTAGACTTCCAGGGTAGGTTGATTGACAAGTTGCATCTGACCGAGTTCTCTTACAACAATAGCTATCATGCTTCGATCAAGATGGCACCTTTCAAGCATTGTACGGTAGACCATGCCGTACACCGCTCTGCTGGGATGAGTCGAGTGAGACGGTCATCATAGGACCAGAATACTTTGAACAAGTTAAGGCTGAAGTTCAGCAAATCAGGGAGAATATGAAAGCTGCTCAAGATAGGTAGAAGTCGTATGCTGATGTTCGATGACGAGACCTGGAGTTCACAGTGGGCGACCGGGTATTTCTGTGAGTTTCACCGATCAAGGGTGTATTCAGATTTGGGCAGCAGGGCAAATTGAGCCTGAAGTTTGTTGGTCCTTAGGAGATTATGGAGCGGGTGGGCCCAGTCGCTTACAGGTTGGATTTACCTGCTGATCTGGGTAAAGTGCATGATGTTTTTCATGTTTCACAGCTAAAGAAATACATGCACCACCCCTCCCATGTGTTAGAGCCTGAGAGGTTGACGTTAGAACCGAATATGAGATCCGTGGAGATTCCTCAGAGGATCTTGGATAGTAAGACTATGGACACTCGCCATAAGTCAGTGTGACTGGTGAAGGTTCTCTGGTCTAACCAGGATGTCGAAGAGGCCACGTGGGAATTAGAGGATAAGATGAGATCGAAGTACCCTTCGTTATTTACTGACTAGATCATCTGTATAGGGTACGGGGCATACCCTTTTTAAGGGGGGTAGAGCTTCCTCGCTTTTGAGTTAGTAAACGAACATGTTAGTCGTTTTGTTTGGTTGGTGTAAGATGTGGTTTTGTGTAAGTTGTTACACTTGTGGTAAGTTTAAGATATGTGTCATACTTCTGTATGGTATGGTGGCAGACCTTTGAGTTTTGTGTTGTGTGAATGTGAAAATAAGATATGATGTTAAGTTTAAGTAAATTGAGTATCGGGAATGATGAAGTATATATGTGAACTTTGGGGACAAAGTTCTTTTAAGGGGGGTAGATTGAAATACCCCAAACCTAGATATGGTGTTTAGATGATAAAATAAGATCTAGGAAGGCTAAATAATGCCTTAGAAACATTAAGAAACAAATTTAAACTGAAGAAAACACAAGGAAACACCATAAGAGCAATTTAGGCAAAAATGTGCTCTAAGCTTGGAGTAACTTGGGTTGTGTTACACCCCTACCGCTAATCCCTTACTTACTGTCTAATCGCCCTAATAATCCTACTACATCGCAGCGGAAATACTACTACTACGGCGGGTGATACAACGCCGCTAACCGCCCATACGGCTAGCTAGGCTTACACTACTTACAGTTACGATCTGATGTCTAAATATACTGAGCTACTACATTAAACACCAAATACAAAAGTTCATATACTTACATTGCTGATTACCGAGTATTCAAATTTATAGTAAATTACATCCCTTTTCAATCTTCCAAAATAATAAGTTTCTACCAACTACTCATCTACACCATCTCAATATTCTTTCATTATCCAAAAGGGGTGTACCCCATGGTACACCGGCTAACAAAAACCTACAGCCGTGTACAACTTAGTACACCGTTTACAATTCATTAATTACAGACAAAAAGAAATCATCTTGAGCTCACAAGTCTTCACCCTTCACGAGGACCTGCATTATATTAAAAACATCACCCCAAGGGGCTCAGCACAAAGCTGCATATAAACTTTGCATATACCGCGTGCTAACTAGGGTACACCGACTATTTAAGGTCGACTATACATACGGTTCATTATTATCATACATACATGCTTTACATACAACATACAGTCATATACAATACAATACGCAAGCCAAATAGCATTATAGTAGACTACACAACACTTACCTTCACAAGGGTTAGCCAAAATTACACATCCGGGTTAATCGGATGCTTATTACTCTTTTACTCATTACACAATACTTTCTCTTACTTTACTTACTTTACTATACTTGTTTACTCATTCTTACTTACTTTTACTCATGTTAAGTCGGTATAACCTCCGGGCAGGGACTACACCGTCCCACCACTAGGTTTTACTTGGCCACCAATCCAGGATGCTACCCATTTAAGGGGTTTGGGCCGTGGACTAGTTAAGAGCCAGGAATTGGAGCCAACCTCTTGTGACTCCGCCTCCTCATGCGTGCCCGAAACTATATCGGACTTCTACTTATTCCAATTTACCAATTTATTAAGTTAGATTGGTTATCTTGTTAGGAATTAGTTAGAAGTCCATAACAGTGTATTCGGTCACAACACAATACATCAAGCATACACACATTCATTACCATCCATACAAGGATTCTGACCGGGGTTTCGACATATCTCATGGTCGGCTCAATGGATAGTCTCTCGGGCTCTAGGACATGAGAAGGATCGGCGATGTACTTCTTGAGTTGTGACACATAAAAGACATCATGGACACGCCCCAAGTCCTCGGGTAATGCTAACTTGTAGGCTACAGCTCCAACTCTCTCGGTGATAGTGTACGGCCCTACAAATTTTAGGCTCAGCTTGCCCTTCTGACCAAAACAGAATACGCCCTTCATAGGTGAAACGCGCAAGAACACTTGGTCGCCCACGGCGAACTCAAGGTCGCGTCGTCGCACATCCGCATAGGATTTCTCTCTATCTTGGGCTGCCTTCATATTGGCTCGGATTTGTTGCACTTCTGCTTGGACTTGTTCTAAGTACACCGGTCCTATGATGACCGCTTCACTTGACTCATCCCAACACAAAGGTGTACGGTAAGGTCTACCGTATAGGGCTTGGAAAGGCGACATTTTAATCGAAGTGTGATAGCTATTATTATTTGAAAACTCGATAAGATGAAGCTTATCTAACCAACTCCCCTGAAAATCTAAGGCACATGCCCTGAGCATGTCCTCCAGTGTCTGGATGGTCCTTTCTGTCTGACCGTCGGTCTGAGGATGGAAGGCGGTACTCAGCTTCAGTTCTGTACCCAGCGCTTCCCGTGTAGCTCTCCAGTATCTTGATAAAAGTCTGGTGTCGCGGTCAGATACGATAGTCTTCGGGACTCCGTGGTGTCTGATAATCTCCTTGTCGAATAGCTCTGCGAGCTTCGCTACCTTCCAGGTGTCTTTCATCGGTATAAATCTGGCAACCTTGGTGAGGCGATCGACTACAACCCAGATCATGTTGAGTCCTCCCTTGGCAGGTGGGAGTCCTACAACAAAATCCATGGAGATATCATGAAATGTCCACTCCGAAATTGGCATCAATTGTACCATTCCGCCCGGTCTACGATGTTCAAACTTCACTTTCTGGCATGTCAAGCATCTCAATACATGCTCTGTCACATCTGATTTCATTCCTGACCACCAGAAGTACCTGCAGACTGATTATTAAGAGTGGTTGGAACTGGTGTAATTAAAACAAAATAAAAGAAATTAAAACTCAAAATAACAGTTGGGCTGCAAACAAATCCCGGTCGTAGCAGTATAGTAAAGTGTAAGCGACCGGATATCGAACCGTGGGACTAAGTGGAATTATTAAGTACCTAAGCGCGTCACAAAAAGGGGGATTAATTGACTTGTTTTTAATAACAAAACAACAGATAAAATTAACTGAGTTGAAGATAAATTAAACGGGACTCCGGATTCAGGTTTATATAATCTGATTAATTATGCTATCTCTACCGGTTTAATTAAAATTGTTTGGCAAATTTCCTCTTATTATCTTAAGGTCCGATGAAAACTCATAAGAACTCGTTTACCTGAAAGTGCAAGGTCCGATGAAAACTCAAGCAAAATACGTGTAAACGGACGGTTTAGATATGAGAAATAATTTATGCATCTGAGTACTAACTTATCCGATGAAAATAAGTTTCCTCCAGATTTACGGCTTAATTAACCTATCTGTTTGTCACCGATCAGATTAAAACAGATTTAGTAGAGCTTTTTAATAAATCGATGAAATTTATTAAAAAGGTGAGAGATAAACTTTAATCGTAACAACTGTATTTATTTTAACCGGTAAAAATATAGATTACATAATTAAACAGACTATAAATTAACCTTCGCCTGGAGTAAATCCTCTTAGCCCAACGTCATTAAAAAGACAGAATAAGAAGTAAAAGAAATCATCTCGGGAAGAAGATTAATTCAGCTCCACTATCTTGACTGCTAATATTTGGGCAGAGGTTGGACAGAACAACGGTATGGAAATGGAATGTTTTTATGGAATGAGGTGTTGTATGGAATTTATGTGGATAATATGTGGATGAGATGTATGATTTTTAGAGAGTTTTATGGTATTTTTATGGAAGGAAAATGGCATAAGTTTGGGGTGGAATGAGATATGATTTAATGGAGGTTTGGAGGTGTATTTATAGAGAAATATAGGGTAAATGGGGTGGTAAGGCGGTGGTAATTGCGTGTGAAGAGATAAGGATTTTATCTCTTCACACGGCTCCTTTTTTGCTGGCAAATTGCGTGCGTCCGGACCATGGTCCGGACCAGCTGGTTCGGACATGTCGACGCTGCGCGGAGCGCGCGTCCGAACCAGTACGTCCGGACGGTGGTTCGGACAAAAATTGTTTTGCCTCTAAAATCTTTGTTTGAGCTCCGATTTGATCCCCGTTTTCGCCTATGCGTTCGTCTCTTCGTGTACTTTGCTCCTAGCTTGGTTTTCCTCATGTTTAACCAATAAATTTGTGAGATAATCAATAAAACATAAACTAGAGGAAAACTAACCAAAGTGGAGAAATGAGCAAGAAAAGTGCTAATATAATATATGAAATACACCTATAAAACATGCTCATTTGGACACTTATCACACCCCCACACTTATCGTTTTGCTTGTCCTCAAGCAAAACCATGTACCCAAGTAAGTAGGGAATGCTCAATATTAACAAATATTATTATGAAGGGTAGGATAAAGAGGTGAACAGTACATGATCTTTAAATTTTTTCGAGGAGTGTGAAAAATCAACTGCTGGTGGCATAGGTGTGCTCAGGGTAAAAATAAAATATAGAGTTGTGGGGTATGATCCAAGGTACTTCCATGCTTCTTAGTTTAGGTGACTCTGAGAACTTTTACCATGGCCAACTTCTCTCAAGAATGGGCGTTGAGGAAAAAACAAAAGGAAAAATAGATTTATGCATTTGTTTCACTTTTGCAAAAAGGATGAGAAGATAAAATGTAGGCATCACGCCTTTGTTTTTAAGAACACTCAACTCTCTTCGTTGGTTCCAATGGCGTCTCGCAAGTCCCTTCTTTATTTTATGTATATTTTTTTAATAGAGAAGCACCCCTTAGCAATCCCTAAGAGAGAAGACAGAAAGAACCCCTGAGCAATAAAAATCCAACCATTTGCAGATTATTTGGTCACACCGCATAAAAATGCTCCTCAAAAGTGATCAAATGAAAATTTTTAAATTTGTACCATTTATCCCATAATTCATAAAGAGAACAACCTATATTAGCAGGGCCCATAATTATAATTTTTGAACACATGCAAGACCAGTAGAGAGATTTAAACATTTTAAGCACAAAAATGCCCCGAAAAGGGCTCTCCCCCACACTTAAGCTGAAGCAATGCCCTCTTTGTGTAGATGGAATTAAATTAATAGGGCACAGCAAAAGGGAAAGAGTGTACTCCCCAAATTTCGTAGAGTGTGTAGAGCTCCCCCACACTTGAGTGCAGCTGTGGAATGTCATGAAATATACCTGTAAAGAATATCCTACACAGCCAGAAGTACTCAAGTAAAACCTGCATTTTATTATAACAAATAAAAGTGAAATATAGTACAAAAAGGAAACAATATTAAATTAAAGGAAAGACAATAGATAGATAGTGGGTTGCCTCCCACCAAGCTGCCCGGGTTTAACGTCTCTAGCTAGACGCATGTTCGTCATTATCCCGGATCATAAATGAAAGTTGACAATGGTAGCACCGGGAATAGGAATTTGGTAATGAGTAGGGCCGAACCACCTGGATCAAAACAAAGTATTACGGCAACAATTACAGTAGGAAAATACAAACTCCACAAAACCTGGTTTTGAAGGAGTTGTTTGCCGTCATTAATATTGTATTGAAAACCGGGTGATGGTGGTATTGCTTCGTCAAACTGGAGAATGTAAACATTCTCCCTCTTTTGTTTAGACGTATGGATGTAAGATGGTAGTGGTGGTGCTTGCTCAGAGTGGAGGATGTAAATTTCCGCCCCTGGAACGAAAATGAAGGTGGAAGTGGGTTTCAATGGGTGGCTTGGGTGGGCATTATTTTTCTTTGGAGAAGGGCCCAGATTTTTTAATGGATGACCCTTGGTGCGAGGATCAAAATTGGATGGCTCCTCCTCCTCAAATTTGAGGACGTATATATCCTCATCTTTTTGAAGAGGCTCATAGGAAGAGCCCAGATAGAATTCAACTTCAGAGGGAGATGGCTCCTTGAAGTTGAATTTGGTGTTTTGTTTGGATATTCTGGCGGGAGCGAGCATTTCCTCATCTTCATTTTTGAGGATGTAACTATCCTCTTTTTCTGGATATAGCACGGAGAAGGGGGGAAAATAACGGAAATTGACTTCAGAGGGAGGAGACTCCATGAAGTTGAAGTAGAAGTTGTCCTCTGATGGCTTGTCTTCAAGCTCAAGCAGAAGGTTTGATTCCGTTTGCTCTGGTTCGAACAGGGGTGGTAATATAGAGTAACTTAAATCCTCAGGTAAGTCGTCCACTATATGAACCAGTTTGCTCTCCGGTTGCTGTGATGTAAGGTCTAGTGCACCTTCCATCATTTCGTTTATCGCAACTAATTTGGCATAGAGCTTCAGTTGGTTCATGTCGAGGTATTCCTCCTCAGCCTGCTGCTCCACTTCAGGGACCATTTCACTCTCGGGTTGTTGCTCCCTTTGAGCTAATGTGATGGGCTGGTCCACTACGTAAATTGCACTTGCATACTCTTTTGGATTAGGATTGGTCTGTGAAGGAAATTTACCTGGTGGCCTTTGTTGGGTAAGGAGTTTGAATCTGGGACTACAAGTCTTTTTGGTCTTTACGCAGGGCTGCGACCTCTTCTTGCGTATCTCTGGACTTACCCATCATTGCCTTAAACATCTCTTGCATTTGAGACATTTCAGATTCAGGATTCAAAGGAGGTGGAGTTGGTTGACTCGAAGAAGCATCATTGCCATAAGGTTGTTGCTGATACTGCCTCTGGCCTCCTTGAAAATTGGTCTGAGGTCTGTAATTTTGAGATGTTTGTAGTGTATGTGGGTTTTGGATATTTCGGTGTTTGAGTAGCGAAGATTTGGTTGCCAAGGTTGCCTGTACCCTGAATTGTTGGTGAGATAGTTTGCTTCCTCTGCTTCTTTTAATTTTTGTAGTTGGGGGCATTGTTCATAATCATGAGGCCCACCACATTGCGTACAAGAATTAGTAGGAGATGATTGGGACAGAGGAGCATAGCCTGGAGGGATTGTAGATGAACGAGAAGTCATCGTCTTTGCTTGTTGAGGGTAGGAGTTCATCGCCATCTGCTCAACCACTTTCTGCAGAGTACTTACTTTTGTTGCCTGCTGCGCATTACTCTCCATGAGTTGCTCATGACTTTTCATCAGCTGGTCAAATTTATTGTCACTCTCCCCAACATGGTATAAACCTGGAGTACCGCCTCTTGATCCACCTGTGGCCCAGTCTCTGATCTCCTCGCAGAGGGATTCTATGCCATTTAGAAACTGTGCGCCGGGCTTTTTCAGAATGTCAGCACCTAAAGAGGATAGTACCATTGTTTTACACGGACCAATTAAGCCCTTGTAGAACAATTGTGATACTTGCTCTTTCGTCAGACCATGGTGAGGACAAGTAAGTAGTAATCCTTTGAAACGGTCCCAAGTTTCACAAATGTTTTCTGACCCTGGTTGCTTGAAATTATAGATTTCAGCAATCATTTCCAACGTTCGGCTCGGGGGCAGGAATTTGTCGTAGAACTTGGTGGCCATGTCATCCCAAGTACCAATGGTACTTGGTGTCAGGCTGTGATACCATTTGCTCGCATTTCCCGTCAGGCTGTGAGGGAATAGTGACAGTCTTGCGTACTGAAGTACTGCGTCTGTCGCAGTTAGGCTATTGGCATGCTGCAAGAATTTGGTAACATGTAACAGAGCTTCGTCAGGACTGGAGCCATCGAACATGCCCAACTCCTTTACACATCGGATCTGATGATATGGCTTTAGCTTTTGCCACTCATCGTATTCGGATGGGGTAAGGTGGGGAAGGATGATGGCAGGCTGTTGTCCTTGATTAGACGGCCTGTTGATATTTCGGATTGTCGCTGGTGAAAATGCCATGTCAGCTTTCGGGTTAGATTCTATCACTGTGGTGGCTATGTTTTGTTGAGTTCGTCTCTGCCTTAGGGTGCGCAGAAAGGTTCTCTCGATCTCTGGGTTGTAACCAACAGTGTGATTATTAATATTTTCCGGGTAGCTGTGTGACCTGGTAAAAGGCATTCACCACTCAAAACAGAGAAAAGAAACTCGTGATGCGTTAGAATAAATAAAAATGTTAGGAATTAGTTGACAGAAATTATAAGTTAGTAGTTAGTATACTGTAAATTATAAGTTAGTAGTTAGAGACAATGGAAATTAAAATGACAGAAAATTAAATGACAGAAAATTAAATGACAGAAATTATAAGTTAGTAGTTAGGTACAGTAAATTAAATGACAGAAAATTAAATGACAGAAATTATAAGTTAGTAGTTAGGGACAGAAAGTTAAATGACAATGGAAATTAAATGACTGAAAAATAAATGACAATAAAATAAAGAGTTAGTAATTAGATGTCAGAAGTCAGATGTCCGTAGTCAGATGTCCAAAGTCAGATGTCCAAAGTCAGATGTCCAAATTAATAGTAACAGATTATTATAATATAACAGGTGAATTATCCGGGGCTTAGGGACTAGAATAAATCAAGTCCCCGGCAACGGCGCCATTTTGCAGACTGATTATTAAGAGTGGTTGGAACTGGTGTAATTAAAACAAAATAAAAGAAATTAAAACTCAAAATAACAGTCGGGCTGCAAACAAATCCCGGTCGTAGCAGTATAGTAAAGTGTAAGCGACCGGATATCGAACCGTGGGACTAAGTGGAATTATTAAGTACCTAAGCGTGTCACAAACAGGGGGATTAATTGACTTGTTTTTAATAACAAAACAACAGATAAAATTAACTGAGTTGAAGATAAATTAAACGGGACTCCGGATTCAGGTTTATATAATCTGATTAATTATGCTATCTCTACCGGTTTAATTAAAATTGTTTGGCAAATTTCCTCTTATTATCTTAAGGTCCGATGAAAACTCATAAGAACTCGTTTACCTGAAAGTGCAAGGTCCGATGAAAACTCAAGCAAAATACGTGTAAACGGATGGTTTAGATATGAGAAATAATTTATGCATCTGAGTACTAACTTATCCGATGAAAATAAGTTTCCTCCAGATTTACGGCTTAATTAACCTATCTGTTTGTCACCGATCAGATTAAAACAGATTTAGTAAGCTTTTTAATAAATCAATGAAATTTATTTAAAAGGTGAGAGATAAACTTTAATCGTAACTACTGTATTTATTTTAACCGGTAAAAATATAGATTACATAATTAAACAGACTATAAATTAACCTTGGCCCGGAGTAAATCCTCTTAGCCCAACGTCATTAAAAAGACAGAATAAGAAGTAAAAGAAATCATCTGGGGAAGAAGATTAATTCAGCTCCACTATCTTGACTGCTAATATTTGGGCAGAGGTTGGACAGAACAACGGTATGGAAATGGAATGTTTTTATGGAATGAGGTGTTGTATGGAATTTATGTGGATAATATGTGGATGAGATGTATGATTTTTGGAGAGTTTTATGGTATTTTTATGGAAGGAAAATGGCATAAGTTTGGGGTGGAATGAGATATGATTTAATGGAGGTTTGGAGGTGTATTTATAGAGAAATATAGGGTAAATGGGGTGGTAAGGCGGTGGTAATTGCGTGTGAAGAGATAAGGATTTTATCTCTTCACACGGCTCCTTTTTTGCTGGAAAATTGCGTGCGTCCGGACCAGCTGGTTCGGACATGTCGACGCTGCGCGGAGCGCGCGTCCGAACCAGTACGTCCGGACGGTGGTTCGGACAAAAATTGTTTTGCCTCTAAAATCTTCGTTTGAGCTCCGATTTGATCCCCGTTTTCGCCTACGCGTTCGTCTCTTCATGTACTTTGCTCCTAGCTTGGTTTTCCTCGTGTTTAACCAATAAATTTGTGAGATAATCAATAAAACATAAACTAGAGGAAAACTAACCAAAGTGGAGAAATGAGCAAGAAAAGTGCTAATATAATATATGAAATACACCTATAAAACATGCTCATTTGGACACTTATCAGTACCTCTTCATGTCTTTGTACATCTTGGAGGCTTCTGGATGGACTGACAATGTAGAACTGTGTGACTCTCGCAGGATGCGATCCCTTAGCTCAGCATTGCTTCGGGGGACGCATAGCCTACCATTCAACCGAATCAGACCATCTTCTTGCTACTTAAAATCATATTTCTTCTTCTCAAATGTATCGTCTATGATCTTTTGTCTGATTTTGGTCAGGTAAGGGTCGCTCAACTGAGCATCTCGCACCTCGTCAACCAAGCTAGCAGAAGCGAGTAGTGAATGGAGCGAGTTGTGCTCGACGACTCAGGGCGTTGGCTACAACGTTTGCCTTCCCTTCCTTATACTGCAGGTCGATGTCATAGTCTGAGAGAAACTCCATCCACCTTCTTTGTCTCAAGTTCAACTCTTTCTGCGTGTATACATACTGTAAGCTCTTGTGGTCAGAGTAGATGGTGATACTTACCCCATAGAGATAGTGTCGCCATATCTTCAAGGCGAAGACAATGACTCCTAGCTCTAAGTCGTGTGTCGGTTAATTCTCCTCATGCTTTTTCAGCTGGCGGGAGGCATAAGCTACAACCTTGCCATGCTGCATGAGTACACATCCCATTCCCTTTCCTGATGCGTCACAATACACCTCAAATCCCTCTTTGCCCTCTGGAAGAGTAAGGATGGGCACTGAGGTCAATGAGTCTTTTAGGCTCTGAAATGATACTTTGCACTCGTCTGTCCATACAAACGGTGCATCTTTCTTCATCAACATAGTCATGGGCTTAGCGACTTTCGAGAAGTCCTTTACAAATCTCTGGCAGTAACCGGCTAGACCAAGAAAGCTCCTAATGTCGGTAACAGTCTTGGGTCTAGGCCATGATCGTACAGCTTCAATCTTAGAAGGGTCAACTGATATACCTGCGCTCGAGAAGACATGACCGAGGAATGATACCTAATCTAGCCAGAACTCGCATTTGGAGAACTTCACATACAGCTGGTTCTCGCGCAGTGTCTCAAGCACTTTCCTCAAATGAATTTCGTGTTCTTCTGCTAACTTGGAGTACACAAGGATGTCATCAATGAATAAAACAACTGAGGTGTCCAACTGCTCACTGAAAAGTCGATTCATAAGGTCCATGAATTTTGCTGGTACGTTTGACAAACCGAATGGCATGACGGTGAATTCGTAGTGGCCATATCTGGTACGGAATTCCATTTTCTCTATATCTTGCTCTCTGATAGCAATCTGATGATGCCCAGAACGGAGGTCGATCTTGAAGAAGACTGAGGCTCCTTTTAGCTAGTCGAATAAGTCGTCGATGCGTGGCAATGGGTATTTATTTTTTACTGTGACCGCATTCAGCTCGCGGTAGTCAATACAAAGTTGAAGGCTACCGTCCTTCTTCTTCACAAAGAGGACCGGTGCTCCCCAGGGTGATACGCTCGGGCGTATGTACCCTTTGTCGAGTAGGTCACGCAACTGCTCTTTCAACTCTGTCATTTCTGCAGGTGCCATAAGGTACAGTGCCCTAGCAAAGGGACCAGTACTAGGCAAGAGGTCAATCTCGAATTCTACTACTCGTCGAGGTGGCATACCAGGTAGCTCCTTAGGGAATACATCAGGGAATTCAGATAAAATGGGTACTTCGGGGTTGACTCTGGATCTCTCTCCAAGTCTTGTACATAACACAGATACACTTCTTTGCCCTTCCTGAGCTCCCGGTACATAGCCATAGCAGAGATGACTGTGGTCGAAGGCTCTCTCGGTCTCTGGCGGTAAGATACAGTAACCCCAGAAGGACTCTTGAGCAGCAATCGATGCTCGGCGCAGAGGATTCGCCCCTTGTGCCGCTCCAACCAATTCATTTCGACTATTATGTCGAATCCCAACCCATTAAACTCGATGAAGGAGATGGGAAACGATTCGCCCTTGATTTCGATCGTGGCTGATTTGTAATACTTGGTACATCGTATTCGCTCCTTCGATGGGAGAGTAACCAAGAAGTTCGGTAGCTCATCCGCATCTAGGCCCAACCTCTTCACAAAGGATGGTGATACGAAGGTGTGAGAGGCGCTGGAGTCGAATAACACACTGGCTTCAATGCCGTTCACTAGGAAGGTTCCCGTTAAGATGGTGCCGCTTTTACCGGCTTGTGCTTCGGTGAGGATACTCAGGTTACCTTCGGTACCGAGTCCACAACCTATTAAAGTCACAAGTTCATAAGTAATGATGGTGGACACAAGTGGAATTTAAATCAACACTGCTCTTTATTGATAAACCAACCATCATACATACCGTGTCTCTAATGCATGTTACTAATACATTACATGATACTATGAAATTAATACTTCCTAAAGGTAAGGTTCAGGCGTCCTGGTTTCATGTGTGTGGCATTGATTATTGCCGGCGGTGCCGTATTCAACTTGATCTTGTTGATCCTGTGATACAACATCCTAGATTTTCCACCCATGATTAGGACATCTCCCGATCTAGTACCAATTTCTCTGCACGGTCCACACGCTTCTGCTCGCTATACAAAAAGATGGTGTCATCACCAATGGACCAAGACACTACGGGCACTCCTTGTTCAAGAGATTCCGCTGTCTCGTCCTTGTCTTGGTGTAACCCAAGTCGTCCTTCTTTCTCATAGAAGTTGACGATACAATGGTCAGCTTCGATTGCGGGGATCGGATCGTTTTCACATTGTTGTGCAAGTTCTACTGCTTGTGTAACAAGTGTCTGAAATAATGGGGGTATTGTCGGTGGCGTCGCTCCGTCTTGTGTAAGTGTCTCTTGGTATGTCTTGGTATAAGGATTCTAATCCTTTCCCAAGCACATCATCTTCAGCTTCATCTTCTCTCCACCGGGGAATTCGGGTGTATAAAATCCTCCTGGACCCGCTCCTAGTTCGTTGCATCGTCGGATGATTAAGATTTGTGCTTCGGGTGTCAGGTATCCTCTTAATAAAATCATACCTGGGCGGATGACCTGACACTGCTCATTGGTGTAGTAGTGGTTGGTGATGTCGGTCTCTTCTTGATTTGGTTTCGAAGGTATCGGATAGCAGATACTAAAGCTACCTATGGTTGTAAATTTCATCTACGGTGAGTACTAGTTTCAACTACTTCATTTCATGCGCATTACATACTCCAATTCATTCGTTCATGCATTCATTCAAACAGTTACTCCTATACTTAGTCATGCTTCTCAAGGATTAAAGGTTTAGACAATTACCTAGGCCGGACTTAGAACCGGTCCCATCTCTGTCAATGATGTGCAAGGCAGGATGCCTCTAGGGTGCGCCCTTCTAAGGACCTCGGGATCCCTGTCCCTGCGGGGCCTGCTGGGCTGGTGCATCGCCAGATGCAACCTCCTTGCCTTCCCTCTGCTTGTAGCTCTGGAAGTTCCCTTTGGGCTTGGCATTTTCTGGGCACATGTTGGCTCGGTGTCCGGGCTTTTGACAGTTGTAGCACCGGATTTCTCTCCCATGGTAATCCATGCCGGGATGGTCTTGGTTGCACTTTCTGCACACGTAGGTGCGGCCGTCTAAGTAGTTCTTGGTGAAACCGGAGCCAGAACCCTTAGGTGGGTGTGACCTCAGTGGCTTCGCAGCCACTGGTGCAGAAGAACCAAGTTGAAGAAGCTCAACTGGTTTGCCCTTATCAGCATGGGCACTGCTCTCACTTGGGAAGTTCTTTTGGGTTTGTTGAAAGAACTTCCCTTTCTTCTTCTTCTAGCTCTTGCCCTGGTTCTGCTCCTCAGCACTTGTGTTTTTGTTGTTGGCCTTGTGCTTAAGCGCGATTTCTTCATCCCTTAGTTGGCAAGTGATCTCAACGCGAGACGCCACGTGATAACACTCCTGAAGTTTCATGTATTAGCCAGGATTCTTATTTAGAAAGATAAGGTAAAGCCTTTAAAATGGTACTAAGGGTTTAACCGATATTTACCTGAAGGGAGGTAAATCCGGTGTAGCCCATGTCGTACCGAAGGCGATGGCTCAGACCGCCATAGAAGCGATCGACCAACACCTGGCCGGTGTACCCAAGGTCGGGTAGAAGACATAGAAGGGAGGTGAAGGTGCGGTAGTACTCATCGACAGACATCTTCTCAGTCATTTTCAAAGCATCAAGCTCAAGTCTTTTTCTTGTTTTGACGTGTTCAGGGTAGTACTTGGATCGAAGGAGGGTTGTGAAGGATTCCCAGTCAAAGGTGGGGTCATCGGCATGCTCGTTCTTGATTAGTTTCCACCAATCCATGGCTGCATCCTTTGGGTAGTAAGCCGCTACTCTAACTCGAACTCCAGCAGGAGCTTCGAGGGTTTCGAATGCCGTCTCCATCTCGGAGATATAGGCTTCTAGCTTAGCCGGATCACTCTCGCCTCTAAAGCATGGAGGTCGGAGTTCCGCTACAGCTTTTACCCAGTTAGCTTCTCTGGGTGGAGGGGGCGGGATTGGTCCCGTTTGAGTTTGTTGGTTTTGCTGGGTTTGCTGCATCGCTGTGATTACTTGTGGTAGCATTTGCGCTACCGTGGCGGCGACGATCTCTGCTATCGTCTGCGCGCCGGGTCCATCAGAGGTCTCTCCTCTAGTTCGGCCTCGGCCTCGTCCTGACATCTGAACATTTAACATTTACATTAGGCTTCGTACATGGGACCAAGGGGTCTTGAATTTAAGCAAGGTATCATCCATAAAGACGTCAAGGGTATCCGTTGTTAACAACGGTAGTTCCTAGTTAGGTTTCTAAGTATCCGTTTTAAAACGGTTGAAATCCTAACTCAGTAATCCCTATCCTCAGTAATCTAGGTCATCAGAGCGTAACTACGCTCTGATACCACTTTTTGTAACACCCATACCGCTAATCCTTTACTTACCGTCTAATCGCCCTAATAATCCTACTACATCGCAGCGGAAATACTACTACTACGGCGGGTGATACAATGCCGCTAACCGCCCATGCGGCTAGCTAGGCTTACACTACTTACAGTTACGGTCTGATGTCTAAATATACCGAGCTACTACATTAAATACCAAATACGAAAGTTCATATACTTACATTGCTGGATTACCGAGTATTCAAATGTATAGTAAATTACATCCCTTTTCAATCTTCCAAAATAATGAGTTTCTACCAACTACTCATCTACACCATCTCAATATTCTTTCATTATCTAAAAGGGGTGTACCCCATGGTACACCGGCTAACAAAAACCTACAGCCGTGTACAACTTAGTACACCGTTCACAATTCATTAATTACAGACAAAAAGAAATCATCTCTCACAAGTCTTCACCCTTCACGAGGACCTGCATTATATTAAAAACATCACCCCAAGGGGCTCAGCACAAAGCTGCACATAACTTCTCATATACCGCGTGCTAACTAGGGTACACCGACTATTTAAGGTCGACTGTACATGCGGTTCATTATTATCATACATACATGCTTTACATACAACATACAGTCATATACGCAAGCCAAATAGCATTACAGTAGCACACACAACACTTACCTTCACTAGGGTTAGCCAAATTACACATCCGGGTCAATCGGATGCTTATTACTCTTTTACTCATTACACAATACTTTCTCTTACTTTACTTACTTACTTTACTATTCTTGTTTACTCATTCTTACTTACTTACTTTTACTCATGTTAAGTCAGTATGACCTCCGGGCAGGGACTACACCGTCCCACCACCGGGTTTTACTTGGCTCACCAATCCAGGATGCTACCATTTAAGGGGTTTGGGCCGTGGACCAGTTAAGAGCCAGGAATTGGAGCCAACCTCTTGTGACTCCGCCTCCTCACGCGTGGCCGAAACTATATCGGACTTCTACTCATTCCAATTTACCAATTTATTAAGTTAGATTGGTTAGCTTGTTAGGAATTAGTTAGAAGTCCATAACAGTGTATTCGGTCACAACACAATACATCAAGCATACACACATTCATTACCATCCATACATTTCATGAATTATACAAACTATGGTTTAAAGACAATACCCAAACAAGGAACAATATCAAATATTCACAAGTAAGCATAATAGTTCCAATTCATGCTTTTATCTTGTTAGGTGATCAATTAGCACACAAGCACACAAATCAGAGTAGCAAAGGTAGCATACGAGGCATGAGAAGTTCATACCATTCACCGTTGTACTTGTAACCGACGTTCCTTCGGTGTTCACAATTCAAGTCCTATCACATACATACAATTGGGTGGTTAATTACCCTTACTTAACCTTACTACTTACTTTACTAACATTTCCTGGTTTATACTTACTAATTCATTGTTATTCAAATACATGTACCTAGGTTACTTACATAAAATTATTGAAATACCCCAAACTTAAATATAGTGATTAAGATTATTCTAATCCGTATTTAAGAGCCTAATAATGCTTGAGTAATATTGGTAAGGAGAAATAAATCCAAAGGAAATAAATAAACGTTTAAAAAGCGGAAAACACAAAATAAGCGTTAAATAACCATAGGAGGTATGAGACCTCGGTTAGCGTATTATATGGATTCTAAAGGTTTAATAAGACCTAAATAATATATGGGAACAACTCCCGAAGAAAATGGATCCAAAGAATGCATTAAAACGCTAATAGAGCTTTAGCGCACGTCTTTCGAGAAAACCCGAAGACGTGCTTTTAAGTGGTCAAACGAACCCGTAAAAATTATAAATCATTAAATAACAATTATTAAGCATTTATGGAAGCTTAATAGTCAATAAAAAAAAGAAACAAGAAATTCCGGAAAACGGGCCCGGTTGGTGAATAGTATCAAAACCGGGTAAAATAACGAGCGTTTTCTGTAAAAGATGAAAAACGCTCCAGCTAGTAATACTGTGTGGGCCGATTTTAATCAGTCAAAAAGCCCTCTCACACACACACACACTAGCTAATTAAATAAGAGACCAAAAAGTAAAAAGCAAACTCCCACACTCTCTCATCTCACCTTTCTCTTTTCTCTTTCCTCCATTCTCCTTTCCCACCGTGAGCACCCTCCTCCCTCTGGCTGCTGCGATTTCTTGAAGCTCCACAAGCCTCCCATGGCTTCTCTTCTTTCTCCTCATGCTCTAGCTCCATTTGAGCTCCAAATGTAAAATAAATTGCATATTTGAACTCCTCTCATCCTCCTCTACACTTCTCTCTTTTCAAAATCCACAAATGAGGAAGTTCATTTTCGAGGGTATACCCCACTAGTGAAGAAAATAGCATCAATGTGTAGCTTGGGGTCTCCTCTCTCCAACAAGGTAAAAATCTACATGAAAAACTCATGTTCTCTTCACTCTCCTTCACAACCGATTTTTGCCCCATTGTAACACCCCATTTTCTCTCTCTATTTTGAGCACAATATCAACCTTGCAATGGTGGTGGATTCACCTTCTTGAACCAAGGGCTAAAACCTCTTCTAAAACACTCCAAAGGTAAACCCTAGAAATCTTGCTTTGAATATTTCATTGAACTAGCATTAATCTAAGGGTTAGTATGTTAATTGTAGTTGTTTTGTGTTCATTGGGTGATGGGAATGGAGTTTGGTAACTCCATTCCCCACATAACCGATTTTGAGGCAAGAAAGGAAGAAGGAGGAAAAATGAGAAAGAAAGAAGGAAGTATAAGCTCAAGGTAAGGGCTCCTTCCTAATGTTAAATTCTATTGCATTAGAGTAATGGGAATGGGTAAAATATTTAAAGAACCCAAAACCTTGTACTAGTATTGAAGATTGTGAAGTTTGAGTATTTAGGAGCAAAGTTGAAATACCCCTAACCTTTAAAACTAAATTAAATGATCTATTAATGATCTAAGATGATTAATAAACATCTAAATAGTATTGGGGAACAATCTAAAAGATCTCAACAAGGCAAAACACGCCCTAAGATCGGTAAAGCCAAAAATGTGCTTTAAAGCACCATAAAGATTGTATGACCTCAAATAGGATCCAAAGTGGATTCCTAAGTATTATAATGAAGTAAGGAACACAACAAAACCGTTCTCAAGGAGAACTAAGCTCAGGAACACCCTGTGACACAAAAATGCGCACTAAAACACCTTAAAGCACGTTTTTGTGAGATTGCCTTCTAAATTGGTTTTTAATGGGCTTAAAGGTTATAATTACCTTTAAATATGATATTTAATCACATTATATCATATTAGGAATTTAATCCCAGAAATTTACAAATTTTTACAAATTTAATATTAAAATATTAATAAAACCCCACAAGGGGGCCCGTTTGAGTCAAATTGACCAAGTATGGTCAATGGTCAATTAATGACCCATTTGACCCCATGGAAATCGGCAGGCAAGGAGGAGAGGAGACAGCTCACAATCATTATTAGACAAATTGCTACCTAATACCAAATTTGCAATAGTAAACTTACCTTTTTCAATTATTTCAAGCCTTTCCAATCATTTCTCTTGCTCTTGTCCGATTCCCTCCATTCCAGCCGAGCTCACCTCCTTCCTAGAAGCTCTCAAGCCTTGTTCTTGAGCATGGAAGGCAGATCTAACTCCTAAGCTCTTAAGGTAAGGTTTTAAGGTCATTTTTAGCTCTTTTTCTTCATCTCTTCACTACCTACACCTAGATTTCGTGGCTCATCAATTCCTATGGCTCATTCTCAGTGTTCTAAGGTTAGAACAACATCTAAACTCGGCTGAAGCAAGTATAGGGACCAAGATTGCTCAAAGTTGCATTTTAAGGTAAAAATATACCTTAAGCCTCTCTACACTCCAAGCGATTTTCTTCCTTGAATTTTTATGAGTTTATACACTCATAATCTTCATATTTACATGTTCATTCAGTTGGTTAGCCATTTGGAGCAAGGGTGGCCGAGATCCAAGAGAAATACCCTCTTTTAAGGCATATTTTCAAGGTAAAATCAATTACCATAGCAGCTTGTTGTTGTCTAGCTATTTCCTATGTTGATATGGTAAATTTAACACCATTAGGTGTGCTTGGTACAGGCAGAAACCAGCTTGAACTTCCCTTGCATTTTTAAGGTGATTTTTGCCTTAAATCTTACATTAATTGTTCCTTATGGTTAAGCTCAAGCTTGGAGTATAACCATATCTTATTTTGGTGTATTAAACATGTCTAAATAGTGTGGTGAATTTACCTTCAAGTGGCCGAGCTGTTACAAGCTTAAACCAAGGTATAAACACCTTAAACTTATGATTTCTATGATTTCTTAGCATATATATATTGCCGAGAGTGAAGAAGTTAATATGGGTTATATTGACCTAAAAATGGGAAAAAATGAGTAAGATAAATTAAGCTAGTCATTTAAGAGATTTAACTAACATAATGGTCAAATTATGACATTATGTGGAAAAATATATAATCTAAAGTGAGGCCGTGAGTTATACAATATTTTGAGACATTTAAAGTGTAATTTATTTTGCATGTTCAAGGTTGTAATAAGGCCATGTCATTAGGCCATTTTAATTTAAGTTTATAAGCTTATTTAGTTAGATTTATGCTTATATAATTAAATTGGGGCCAAACCGTAATTACTGGAAAATTAGAAAGCCGTGGGCTTAATTTAGAAGAGTTTAGGGTTTTTAAATGAATTTAATAAAAATTATAACCTTTTATAAAGTTTTGGGTCAAATTGTAAAAATAGAAAAGTATAGGTTATTATTAGTGATTAGCGAAAAATTGGTTCCCATTTGGTATTAGAAGTCAAAGTTGACTATATAGGAGACTTTGACCAAGTTTGGAAAAATTTAAGAAATCAAAATACTATCTTATAATAAGATATTTATTAAATTGTGAAAGATTTATAAAAGATGGGGCTATAGTGTAATTTCCGAGACTTGGGGTATTAAATGGAGTTTAGTAAAATCCTTAAGTTATTAGGAATTTTTAGAAGTTTATTTGGTTAAATTTGGAGTTATTATGAATTATATAACTATAATATATGGTATTTTATAACATTGTTACAAATGGGAAAGATATGTGTAGAAACCGAGAATTAGAGGAAGAATAAGGTTAGGAATAATATTTATAACCTTTTGGTATAGTTTGGTAATTTTTGGAGTTATATATAAGGTTTTATAAAGAAATATGTATAATATATAGTTTTAATGGAATTAGAAAACTATGTATTATAAATTGGGATGGAATTGTGATTTATAGAAGTTTAGTGGTGTATAATGGAAGCCGAAAATATAAGGGGCTATTTGGTATTTTATAAACAGAATCTAACTATAGGATATAATTGTTTTAATGACTTAAATGTCATAATATATGTTATATAACTATAATGTAACATTATATTAATTACGTGGTGGATTTTGTAAATATTTAAGAACATAGGTGCTGTTCGGAAATATTAACATTTTTAAATGGAATTTATAATATGGTTTTTAATGTTATAAGAGTTATAACATTTATAATATGAGAGGTATTCATTAAAAAGAATGAATATAGGTTATAAGACTTACCATATAATAGATAGTTCCATAATACATATATATAACTAAATATATGTAATGGTGTAGAAAATGTGGTAACTATAAATTATCATAATTAAAATGATAATAGAAGAGGAGAAAAGAATTATAAACATTGGATATGGAAATTCTAATGTTAAGAGTATTCATGGGATAATAAGGATTTATATAATTCAAAGTACTGTTTACATATAAATTGTACCACATTAAGTATGGAAAAACAAACCTTAGAAAAATAAATACTAAGGCGAAATGTATAATACATGATAAAGAATTATACATGCAATGTAGAAACAAACTACATAATATACAAGGGTATATTAAGTTACATGCGATAACAAGTTCAACAATAAGTATATTAATATACGAAACAAGACTACGCATGTAATATAATGTTTTGCCAAAATCTCGAGTTAAGCCGAAAACCCGACAAACGTTGACAGTTCATAACGGGGGATTAACCGGGGGATGTTAGTGACGGTACGGGGTACCATAGAGTTGAGTTGTTATACGGGATGCTAATCAGTAGCATTATTCATTGTTTAGATTGTTAGAGACGACACGAAGCATAGGATCTTACTGATTCATACTCCACCGTAATACATCAGGGTGAACGGTATGTTGTTATGTGTCTCTGATTGTCTCTGAGGGCTTCCTCAGTTCAGACTTCTGAGTGATCTGTGATAAGATTGTTTGTCTGAATGTGTTAATTAATATGCATGAATTGTATATTTATAGCTGCTTATTATTTACTGTTGTTGAGTTAACAGTATCGGTTCGTATATATGAACCAATATATATAAAAACGAACTAGCGGCTATGGTGCTATCTTATATGAAATATAAGGAACGTAAGTAAAATATTGTAGCACTAGGATAATAACATATACATATTATCCAAGATTTATACGGAGCATTGGCCTTTCTATACGCCGCTCTCGTATCTAACACTGGATCCCGAGTTTACAGACTCCGGATTGGACTAATGACCTTAGTCTGCTGTGTTAGAAAAAAAATGGTAATGCGATGCGATGGTATAATTAATTAATGGAAAGATAGTAAAGCCAGGAGGATGTGGCTCTTGGTGCGCGCTGTGATCACAAAAATGATACCAGGATGTCCGCGTACGGGTCCGCAAGTATCAAGAAAATTTCCCGTGAGCTAGAATGGCTCGTTGGTCGGAGACTCTACCGTTGGAGTGGCTACTGCCGTGGGTGACCCGCCATAATATATGGGTAACTAGAGACATGTCGTTTTAACGAGACATTGTCACTAGGTATAACTGAACAATTAAAACAATTGAGACTTGTACAGTGGAAACAATTTTGGTTTCTATACCATGGACGAGACTTAATACTTGTTTATTATTCTCGTTGTTTCGCTTTGTTGTTCATTGGTTATACTTGTGGTTATTTTATTGTGTGTTGATGGTTATGTTATTGTATGGATATTAATGTTATTTGATTTACAGTTTTAAATATTAAAACGGTATTGCATGTAACGAACCTCATGCTCTCGACCAAATAATTGAGGGGTCTTTGGGGGCATGACGGGGCATGTGATAACATACTCAGCAGGGGCTGATTCCATACCACAAACCATTTTTATTTCAGGAGAGTAGCTGGTGCTCGACGCGAGGCACGACGGTTGTAATATTTCTGTTGTTAAGACTTGGTACGGTGTGATACTAAGGTTGTTTTGGACTCGGGTTGTTTAACCGAGGTGTATTTGGATTAGATGCTCACGGTCTGTAATAATTGGTTGATGTTAGATTCGTTTTAAATTGTTTAAGTACTGCTATCTATCTCTTGTGGTCACTACGGGAATACATTTCGCAAGTTAATTATCAGGTAATTCGTTATCACCCGTATGGGCGAGTGATAACAGTGACACCAGTAGGGCGACAGTCTTTTATTTACCGTTGCGATATATTTATTATGTGTGACAGTTGTAGGATATTTAGGAGCCGAATTAGTAGGGGTGTTACAAAAGTGGTATCAGAGCGGAGTACCTCTCTGATTACAAGAGATGGTAGTTTAAGTACCGTGAGCTTAGGTTATTCACACACCAGTACCAAGGAGATAGTTGTAAATAATTTGAGTTAAGTTATGGTAGGGAAAAGTACAGTATTTATCACGAAGAGCTGACTTTGATTCTGAATTTTTCAGATGTCTTCCGGAAGACGATCAGCTGGCAGAGGAAGAGGAGGTGGTGGAAGAGGCGGCGGGCCTGGAGGAGGTCCTCCGGAGGCCCCAGCCGTGGGCGTGGCTGAGACGGTAGCCGCCGTCTTCGCTCAGCTAGCCCAGATGGGAGGCATCCAGATAGGAGCACCACCTGCACCACCTGTAGTCCCACCCGTACCCGCACCTAGAGAGCCGAATTGGCTGAAGAGCGTAGCTGACACGCGAGTACCTACCTATGATGGTGTTGCTGACCCCACTGTCCTCGAGAGATACATTGTTGAGCACGAGAAGGCGTTTGATGCCATTCATGTGCCTGCTGAGCACCGGGTTAGCATAGCAGCCTTTCATCTGAAGGACGCTGCCAGTACGTGGTGGAGGTCCGTGAAGGCACATTACCTTGCTATGGAGGGTTTTGGATGGACAGGTTTTATGGAATTGTTGAGAGAGAAGTACTATCCTGCTCATTTGAAGCAGAGGAAAAGGGAGGAGTTTGAGGCCCTGAGGCAGGGTAGTATGACAGTAGATCAGTACTACTCCTTGTTTATTGGGCTCTTGGACTTTGTCCAAGAGTTGTCTATTATGATGCGGTGAAAGTAGAGAAGTTTAGAGGCGGGTTGAGATATGATATCAAGGCCGCCATGGGTGCTACCTTGTACCCTACGGTCTAGGTAAAATTAATTGACAGTTTGTACCTTGTAACTCAGTTTGATTTATTACAAGTTCGGGGAAACAAAACTCTAAGGCGATTACAGACCATCGGGTTCCAAACACCCGACACCAAACCTCACCAATTACAACTTACAATCTACAAAAGCTACGGTCTGAACTCGAGAAAAACTTAACACAAACATAATAGAAATTAAACATATTCTCTCTCACAAAACCTAGTCCCATCCCAAACGCTCATTCTCCTCGTGGCCACCTGTAAATCAATTCGTACCTGCAAGATGAAACCAAGCAGCCACCCCAAAAGGGGCGGGTCAGTTCCCTGGAATGGAACTGGTACAATTCTCAAAAAAACAAACTTATAAATCATAACTCTTCAAAATAAACAGTAACATGAAAACAACTCTTAAAAGTAAAACGAGATAGAGCACTTCAAAACAATCAAGTTAAAGAGAAAAAAACAAGACAAAGATAGAGATAGAGAACTTCCAAAACAAGTCATCCACTTAAGTAGTCCACACCACATAGTTAGTAAGCATACATTGTTTGTTAGAACCAATTCCCATTAGGAGTAGAAAAACCCGATAGCCACAAAGGACTAGGAATGATAAATAGATCCAAGAACCAAGAACTCGAGAGTGGAATAGTTTAAAACTGGGAGAGATGGCCCCC
Organism: Limonium bicolor; assembly: GCA_023374045.1. Classification (NCBI taxonomy): domain Eukaryota; kingdom Viridiplantae; phylum Streptophyta; class Magnoliopsida; order Caryophyllales; family Plumbaginaceae; genus Limonium; species Limonium bicolor. The sequence continues at coordinate 239,603,716 of CM041779.1, forward strand.
ACCGCCAATATCAATGTCCGTATGGACGAGGGATATACAGCCCCCTACTGTCAAATATCAATGTCCGTATGGACAGGGATATACAGCCCCCTACTGTCAAATATCAATGCCCCTATGGGCGAGGGATATACAGCCCCCTACTGTTAAATCAATGTCCGTATGGACGGGGATATACAGCCCCCTACTGTCAAATATCAATGCCCTATGGGCGAGGATATACAGCCCCTACTGTTCACATTAAAGACGCGCGCACGTCGAAAGAAAGATTTCCAAGATTGACCTTTTCCAATAATCCCGCTAGATCACCAACTACCCAGAGCAATACCAAAACACTCAGTCCTACAGAGTGCAGAAGCGTAAACCCTAAGCAGCCAATGCCTAACGGGCAACCAAGTAGAAAACCAATACCCAAGTGAGTTCCACATCCAAGGCTCAGTTAGTCACACAAGCTGAGTTAGTCACACAACCATTTTTTTTCTTAGAAAATCCTCTTAAATCAGTTAGCGTTTTCCAAAACATTCCACAAGTCAACCATTAAAAATATCGAGTACGAGAAATCGTACAACACATTCCATAAAGTCCAAAACAACATCAAGATGAGTACGAGAAATCGTACAACACACATTCCATAAAGTCCAAAACACATCAAGCTGAGTACGAGAAATCGTACCTGGATAACGCTGTAGCAGTTCTAATCAACTTGCGCAAACAATCAACAGTACTCTGAAGAATATTAAGGATAATCTACCATCAATCACTTGTAGCCTATGTTACGCTTAAATAACTCCTTACTCTTATTTCAAAGTCTCAATTATATTTAAGCCCTCACTTAAATGTTATGTAAATCTTTGTGTTATCTGAGAACGTTGTATAGCCCAAGGTGGTAAGATCAAGGAATGTATTCGATCAACATTGGCTAATTGTCCACTCCTAGTCCACTTTATTCATACTTAACCACAATCCTCACATTCAAGACTTTTGAGACCTCTATATCATAAATGTGTTTATGTTATATATTAAATCTAAGAATTTCGACAATAATCTTAAGCTCAATACCTCTATTCTTAATTTAAAATAAACATTGTATTATGACCTATGATAGACTCATCTCAGAATACTATTTATTATCTCACAATGTAAAGATTATATATTTAAACAATTTCTACTAGACAACCCATTATGATTAAGTCTTTCCCTTAACTTAATTAAGACCTACATCTTGTATATTGGAATCATAGTGTTGTAGACGCATTTTATTATAAACTTAATCGAATTACTAACTCATTTATCTTATCTTTAGTTCAGAATAACTTTAATACACCATCTAAAAATCTTGTCATAAGATGTTAAATTACTTTTCATCTTGAAATACCATATTATAATTAACTTAGACATAGAACTCTTACATTTAGTATCCACAGGGTATATTATTACTTTATCATAACTATATAATAAGGTGTTTTAAGATAACCTTTTATGTATCCTTACTTACATTTAATTTCCTAAATGTTCTATTTTTACACACATTCCCTCCATAGGCTATGTATAAACCCTTTATATTAAACTTCGTTAAACTCAAGTCTTAAATACATTTTATATTGTTTACAAAACCTAAAGTTTCAAAAGAATAACTTAATAAATTAATTTCCTTTATTGTATTCAGGATGGACAATATATCTACATAAAGTAGAATTTATCAAAGAATTAAATTCTGGTTCGTAAGTGAAATTGTTAATTATTTAATAAGATAATCTATTATGAAAAATCCCCATACCTTATATTCAAATGACACATTAATATTTCCCGTGTCAAAAGGTAAATCCTTATAGCCTCTTATGTAACTTAGTTCCTCTAAATAAAGGTTCAAAGGTTTATGTATCTAATTTCTATTTATAAACCTTTCAGTAAATCTTTAACTATTATGTACAACACTTATTTATAAACTCACATCTTGAATATTAGTAATAAATGTATTCTATATGGCTAACTAATTCTAAGAAACTTAAGGATTATTATTTAGAGTAATTTCCTAATCATAGTTTAATATAGTTTTATACCATAATCCTTTTAATGATTTTATCTCAAAATATCAAGTTATTACTCAATACTATAAATATTAAGAAATGATTAAATCTAGACTTATTTATCCTCTTCACATTTAGATGTAAAAGTAACTCATTTACTTTATTATTGTTTATATAATAAGAACATTTAAATGTAAAAGTATTTCATTCATTTTATTATCAATTATATAATAAGATCTATTTGTGTAACCCTTTATGTAAACTAATTACAAATATTCCTAAATTTCAACTTATTAATTTCTTAACCCAATTATAGATTTACATTGTGGACATTGACTAAATATATACATGTATTTTAATACTGTTTATATAAATCTTAGAAATTCAAGGGTAACTAAAAACTCAATTCATAACCATAAATTAATACCACCTCATATAGTATTCTATTATTAGTATTATGTAGAGGTTTTATTTTAACTCATTAATTCCTTCATATTATATTTTCTATAAGGTATTTTATTTTTTTATTTATCGTATATATATATATCCTTCCTATTATATTTCTCAGAAGGAATGTTATTTCCTTTATCTATTTTTATTGTATTTATATATTATATATATATATAATATATAAATATATATATCTACATACATTAAGATTTATCCAGAACATTCTTTAAGAAATTCTATTGTAATTATATTTAATATCTTTTAGACATATCCACAACTGATTTATGGTTTATAAAATAAAATATTTCCCTTAGTTTTAGTTAAACATATTAGCTTCCATATTATATAATAAATAAAATGTAGTTTAGTTAAATTCCTTGATTTAATATAAGTTTCTATTTATTTCTCTCATATAATATATATATAAATATATGTAACAATTTTTACCTCACTTAAAGTTAATTCCCAAAATATTTATAAACATACTGTATTAAATGTGAATTGGTCTTATTATATTTTCCCCAACCTATAAAATTCATTAATCAACTATACTTTAATTTTTGATTACATAAAAACCATATATTATAGGTTATTCTTATGAAAAACTCATAAACACAATTTTTAAAACCCTTTACCATTGCCCAAAAATTCCCAAATTTAATATACAGTAACTATAACATTTTAGACATATTATAAAATTTTTTTTCATAAAAATATCTTTTTAATTTAGCCAAATAATTCCAGAAAACCCGTAACTTGTAAAATCATAACTTATGTTTAAAAACTCCAAAACCATAATAATTTACATCAAAATAAACTAGATAAAATAAGGAATCTATGGTTAAAATTTCAAGTCAAAATACATTCGGGAAGATATTTAAATTAACCCAACAAGTTAAGACTATTTACTGAATTTTTATAATTATTTAATAGCACGATCTAATCTCGGCCGTCCAATCTTTTAAAACGAGATCGGACGGCCCCTGTACACCCAGTTCTTCAGCGAATTCAGATTCCCAGTCGAGTACTAAATCATCAATATCTCCTAATCTACAGAACGAAATCGAGTGATTCTTGCTTCTATGGATTCGAAATCGAATTTCGGTTCTATTGAGACCGGTTTCCCCAATTATAATGCACTATACGATGGATTACGAATTCAATTCGAATGTTAGGGTTTATTTCGGTACAGAACACGATTCGAAGACAATTCCATCAAATTCTCCTAATCTAACACGTAATTGACTAAATTGAGACATGGGTTAGGTCGGTAACATGATAACTAATGACAATAACAGGGCAATTTGATCGGAAACTCACCGGAGTTGTGCGAATTGGGTGATTTCGAAATCGGAAATCTGGAAAAATATGAACTTTGAGCAGTTCGTTGTGCCAACTTCGAAGATCTATAACTAGCAGTACAAATTGAGTTAGGCTATGAGTAAGGGCTCATTCGAAAGAGCAAACTTAGATCTACGTATTGATAGCAAGAACTCACTCTAACTCACAACACACAAGAAGAAATCAAACCCGAAGTTACGAGTTTACCTTCTCGTTTCTGGAAAAATTCTGGGCAAAACGCGACCAGATCGGGGTCGGAACTTTAGACGCCTATATCTTCCACATGATTAAGAATTAGATTTGGTCATCAACATGAAAGTTGTAGAGGGATTAGCGCTCTTTAAAACGAGCTAAAGAACACGAAATTTGGATGAGAAACGAAGAAGTTATGGTTAGTCAAGTTACCTGATTCGAAAGGAAAAACTGGAATCTGCAGTTTCGGTTTTGCAAGGTGCCTACTTTGGATCGAATTTCCGGATGATGTATAATGAATTAGGGTATGTGTGAGTAATGGTTGGAAAGAGGATTCAAAGGAGAAGAGAATGAAAAAGACGGCATTGAAAAATATTGAGAGATGAGTGAGATACAGCCGTCCAAATTAGGAAAATCATGAATTCTGTTACCGAAATTCGAGGGATAAATTGGCTAAGTGTTGGCGACCCGTGACAGAGTGACACGTGGCATCTTTCAAATTTTTGACTCAAAACTTCAATCTAGCATAACTTTGGCTAGGATGATCCGTTTTTGACGTTCTTTTTATCGATTTTCATGGTTTTTCATAACCTATTTATTGGTATAGGTTTCATGACCTGGTTTGACCATTCTCAAAAAGTCAACTCTAGCAAGGCTTAATAAGCTTTAAGGTTTCTAGAATTTTATATTGACTTTTATATTTCAAAACAATGTTCCAACACTTCCTAAAATCTTTATAATATATTTGGAGTGTTTAATAATTTTCCCAAGATTTATTGACTTATAAATCTTATTATTAAATTCATAATACTATATAATATATAATAATTAGGAGAAAACCCCTAAATAAATTTCACAACCCCATATAATAATTTAATATTCATAATTCCATATAATAATTTAATATTCCTCATTCCATATAATAATTTAATACTTAATAATTATTAAAGGTTAATAAAAGAAATCCCCTAAATTAATTTAAATTAATTTAGGGGTATTTCAGCATATCCCCCTTAAAAGAAACTTCGCCTCGAAGTTTAAAAATCAACTAATAAGCACTCACACCGCTTCGGGTGTGCTGAGACAATAAAAGTTCCAATGAAGTTCCATACCAAACCAATCCTTTATTTCCATCCATTTCCATAACAACATTCCACTCAAGATTACTCAAAATCAAACTGAATCAGGATATACCAAGATATAGCATGATGAAAATCAAAAGTCACATACTGAGTCATAATGCAAAAGCCAAGCACATACAAACACCTCTCATTCTGCTAATACTGTTCTCCCTTTGCTAACAATGCAACGAGGCATAATCCGGATGAGATAACGAAGGAGGAGTATGCCAGCATATCCCCCTTAAAAGAGCTAAGGTACGCCCTCGTACCGCTACTAATGGCACATTCAAAGAATTCAACACCTTATTAACCAGCTTTGTTGAATTTTACTGCACCGTTGATTATATCTATGATCGTTATATATCTGTATCTCTTGATTGTTATGTATTTGTATTTCCTTGGTGGTTATAAAATTTTATCTTATGATTATTATCCATTCATTTAATGACTGATACGAATTATATGTCCATATATGATCATTTATCATATCAATTATATTACTAAGCTATACCTCGGGTGTAACGTACTTGAGTAGTTTAACATAATATTCCCGATCATTTAATAATCCTCAATAATCTTCCAAAATTATCTTCAAAGGTTTTTAGCCAACCATATGTTAAAACTCTATAAGATAAATATTTTCTGTGACTTTTCAAGTTTCAATTGTTTCTATGTTTACTTTATAAAATTTACTTATTATATAACTTCACCCAAGGCAGAATTTTAGAAAGTTCGTCCAAAATCTGATTCCTTTATCTTAAAATTTATACATTATATATATATAATATTTTTTTTTTAAGGTAGGGACCCTGTATAAAATTTTAGGTCAAATGCATTAGTCTAATGAAAACTCACCCACTCTTGATAATTATTTTCCTTAAGGTTTGTTCTATGTAAGTATTCTTCTGATTATTAAATCTTAGTACTCTCTTAGACATTGGTGGCTTTTGGTGAACATCACTCTTAGTGTGTCTTTTAAAATTTTATACATGTATAATGTTAAACATCCAAGTAAACATGAGGATTTTCAATCTTTAAGTAACTCTCAATTTTTTTTTAAGATGCTCAATACTCAAGTATTTAAGGATCAATGATACTTAGTTTAGTATTACTCTTCTCTTCACTCAATCTTTAAGTAACTTCTTTTATTGATTTTTTTTTTAGATCCAACCAGGGGTAGATGTTGTATCTTGGAGTACCCAAACTTAATCCCCTTCCTCCATATACAGGTATTTTTCACCAAAGATTTAACTCAATAAACCCTTTACATTTATGAGTTTTAATACCGGATCTTAAGATACAAATATTGATTTGTTCATTGTGGTTAGCAATGAAATATGCCTAGCTCAAGATTTCATGATGGTAACGTCTTACCACCACTTCCCCTCAAGTTCAACACAATCCATCACCTGCGTGGAAGATTATATACGGTTAGATGACAAGGCTTGTCTAGCCCCTAAACTTCTAGAAGTGGGTGTGCACCCCCACTACTTTCAGCCTAGGAGTTCGTCGCACCAGGCACTTCCCGTAGGGTGTTAGGTTTATGTGTTTTCTTTCTAAAGTTAACATAGGGTTTTAATGTGTTTTACAAGTTCAGATGTTGATCTTTTCTAATACGCTACTAGTTCTTGTTAGCTTAATAATCTTCTAGACTTAAGATTTATCTTAAACATTATCTTTAGGTAATAAATTGATACCAAGTAGTTCATGAGATTTATTTTCAAACTTTAAAGGAGTTGAAGTACTTTCACATAATATCAATACTAATTTAGTTATGTAAAGTTCTATTTGTATACTGTTTTCAACCAAAAGTATTCTTTAAAATTCTAGGAATTGGTGTACTATCTTTTAAAGGATTGCATTTTTAGCAATGTATTCTCCATGAGTATGCTTTTGAAAAATAGCTTAATATTTTGTTTATCTCAACCAAAATCTTATCGTACTTAATATAGAATGTTCCAAATTATATATATATATTTTGTAGTTTATTGTTGGAACGGTATAACAACACATCACCCTCAACAGACATTCACAAAAGAAAAGTGTGTAAAGGAATCGTTCACAATTCCAAAAAGGGTTAGGAGTCGTGCCTTACTGGAGTCCTCACTTCCCAATTCTACCCCAGTTCCCCAGTTTTAAGTGCACCTATAATCTAAGTATTTCACTCGGCTTGTTTTCTCGGGTTCAGAGCGTAACTACGCTCTGATACCACTTTCTGTAACGCCCCTATTAACCATAAATACAGCGGAAATAAAACTCTAAGGCGATTACAGACCATCGGGTTCCAAACACCCGGCACCAAACCTCACCAATTACAACTTACAATCTACAAAAGCTACGGTCTGAACTCGAGAAAAACTTAACACAAACATAATAGAAATTAAACATATTCTCTCTCCACAAAACCTAGTCCCATCCCAAACGCTCATTCTCTTCGTGGCCACCTGTAAATCAATTCGTACCTGCAAGATGAAACCAAGCAGCCCACCCCAAAAGGGGCGGGTCAGTTCCCTGGAATGGAACTGGTACAATTCTCAAAAAAACAAACTTATAAATCATAACTCTTCAAAATAAACAGTAACATGAAAACAACTCTTAAAAGTAAAACAGAGATAGAGCACTTCAAAACAATCAAGTTAAAGAGAAAAGAAAACAAGACAAAGATAGAGATAGAGAACTTCCAAAACAAGTCATCCACTTAAGTAGTCACACCACATAGTTAGTAAGCATACATTGTTGATGTTAGAACCAATTCCCATTAGGAGTAGAAAAACCCAGATAGCCACAAAGGACTAGGAATGATAAAGTAGATCCAAGAACCAAGAACTCGAGAGTGGAATAATTCAACTGGGAGAGATGGCCCCCACCGCCAATATCATCCGTAGGACAGGGATATACAGCCCCTCACTGTTATCACGTATGGACAGGGATATACAGCCCCTACTGTCAAATATCAATGCCCCTATGGGCGAGGGATATACAGCCCCCTACTGTAAATATCAATGTCCGTATGGACGAGGGATATACAGCCCCCTACTGTCAAATATCAATGCCCCTATGGGCGAGGGATATACAGCCCCCTACTGTTCACATTAAAGACGCGCGCACGTCGAAAGAAAGATTTCCAAGATTGACCTTTTCCAATAATCCCGCTAGATCACCAACTACCCAGAGCAATACCAAAACACTCAGTCCTACAGAGTGCAGAAGCGTAAACCCTAAGCAGCCAATGCCTAACGGGCAACCAAGTAGAAGAAACCAATACCCAAGTGAGTTCCACATCCAAGGCTCAGTTAGTCACACAAGCTGAGTTAGTCACACAACCATTTTTTTCTTAGAAAATCCTCTTAAAGTCAGTTAGCGTTTTCCAAAACATTCCACAAGTCAACCATTAAAAATATCGGAGTACGAGAAATCGTACAACACATTCCATAAGTCCAAAACACATCAAGCTGAGTACGAGAAATCGTACAACACATTCCATAAAGTCCAAAAACATCAAGCTGAGTACGAGAAATCGTACCTGGATAACGCTGTAGCAGTTCTAATCAACTTGCGCAAACAATCAACAGTACTCTGAAGAATATTAAGGATAATCTACCATCAATCACTTGTAGCCTATGTTACGCTTAAATAAACTCCTTACTCTTATTTCAAAGTCTCAATTATTTTAAGCCCTCACTTAAATGTTATGTATAATCTTTGTGTTATCTGAGAACGTTGTATAGCCCAAGGTGGTAAGATCAAGGAATGTATTCGATCAACATTGGCTAATTGTCCACTCCTATCCACTTTATTCATACTTAACCACAATCCTCACATTCAAGACTTTTGAGACCTCTATATCATAAATGTGTTTATGTTATATAATTAAATCTAAGAATTTCGACAATAATCTTAAGCTCAATACCTCTATTCTTAATTTAAAATAAACATTGTATTATGACCTATGATAGACTCATCTCAGAAATATATTATTATCTCACAATGTAAAGATTATATTTAAACAATTTCTACTAGACAACCCATTATGATTAAGTCTTTCCCTTAACTTAATTAAGACCTACATCTTGTATATTGGAATCATAGTGTTGTAGACGCATTTTATTATAACTTAATCGAATTACTAAACTCATTTATCTTATCTTTAGTTCAGAATAACTTTAATTACAACCATCTAAAAATCTTGTCATAAGATGTTAAATTACTTTTCATCTTGAAATAACCATATTATAATTAACTTAGACTTATAGAACTCTTACATTTAGTATCCACAGGGTATATTATTTACTTTATCATAACTATATAATAAGGTGTTTTAAGATAACCTTTTATGTATCCTTACTTACATTTAATTTCCTAAATGTTCTATTTTTACACACATTCCCTCCATAGGCTATGTATAAACCCTTTATATTAAACTTCGTTAAACTCAAGTCTTAAATACATTTTATATTGTTTACAAAACCTAAAGTTTCAAAAGAATAACTTAATAAATTAATTTCCTTTATTGTATTCAGGATGGACAATATATCTACATAAAGTAGAATTTATCAAAGAATTAAATTCTGGTTCGTAAGTGAAATTGTTAATTATTTAATAAGATAATCTATTATGAAAAATCCCCATACCTTATATTCAAATGACACATTAATATTTCCCGTGTCAAAAGGTAAATCCTTATAGCCTCTTATGTAACTTAGTTCCTCTAAATAAAGGTTCAAAGGTTTATGTATCTAATTTCTATTTATAAACCTTTCAGTAAATCTTTAACTATTATGTACAACACTTATTTATAAACTCACATCTTGAATATTAGTAATAAATGTATTCTATATGGCTAACTAATTCTAAGAAACTTAAGGATTATTATTTAGAGTAATTTCCTAATCATAGTTTAATATAGTTTTATACCATAATCCTTTTAATGATTTTATCTCAAAATATCAAGTTATTACTCAATACTATAAATATTAAGAAATGATTAAATCTAGACTTATTTATCCTCTTCACATTTAGATGTAAAAGTAACTCATTTACTTTATTATTGTTTATATAATAAGAACATTTAAATGTAAAAGTATTTCATTCATTTTATTATCAATTATATAATAAGATCTATTTGTGTAACCCTTTATGTAAACTAATTACAAATATTCCTAAATTTCAACTTATTAATTTCTTAACCCAATTATAGATTTACATTGTGGACATTGACTAAATATATACATGTATTTTAATACTGTTTATATAAATCTTAGAAATTCAAGGGTAACTAAAAACTCAATTCATAACCATAAATTAATACCACCTCATATAGTATTCTATTATTAGTATTATGTAGAGGTTTTATTTTAACTCATTAATTCCTTCATATTATATTTTCTATAAGGTATTTTATTTATTTATTTATCGTATATATATATCCTTCCTATTATATTTCTCAGAAGGAATGTTATTTCCTTTATCTATTTTATTGTATTTATAATATATATATATATATATAAATATATAATATCTACATACATTAAGATTTATCCAGAACATTCTTTAAGAAATTCTATTGTATTTAATTATATTTAATATCTTTTAGACATATCCACAACTGATTTATGGTTTATAAAATAAAATATTTCCCTTAGTTTTAGTTAAACATATTAGCTTCCATATTATATAATAAATAAAATGTAGTTTAGTTAAATTCCTTGATTTAATATAAGTTTCTATTTATTTCTCTCATATAAATATATATATAAATATATGTAACAATTTTTACCTCACTTAAAGTTAATTCCCAAAATATTTATAAACATACTGTATTAAATGTGAATTGGTCTTATTATATTTTCCCCAACCTATAAAATTCATTAATCAACTATACTTTAATTTTTGATTACATTAAAAACCATATTATAGGTTATTCTTATGAAAAACTCATAAACACAATTTTTAAAACCCTTTACCATTGCCCAAAAATTCCCAAATTTAATATACAGTAACTATAACATTTTAGACATATTATAAAATTTTTTTTCATAAAAATATCTTTTTAATTTAGCCAAATAATTCCAGAAAACCCGTAACTTGTAAAAATCATAACTTATGTTTAAAAACTCCAAAACCATAATAATTTACATCAAATAAACTAGATAAAATAAGGAATCTATGGTTAAAATTTCAAGTCAAAATACATTCGGGAAGATATTTAAATTAACCCAACAAGTTAAGACTATTTACTGAATTTTTATAATTATTTAATAGCACGATCTAATCTCGGCCGTCCAATCTTTTAAAACGAGATCGGACGGCCCCTGTACACCCAGTTCTTCAGCGAATTCAGATTCCCAGTCGAGTACTAAATCATCAATATCTCCTAATATACAGAACGAAATCGAGTGATTCTTGCTTCTATGGATTCGAAATCGAATTTCGGTTCTATTGAGACCGGTTTCCCCAATTATAATGCACTATACGATGGATTACGAATTCAATTCGAATGTTAGGGTTTATTTCGGTACAGAACACGATTCGAAGACAATTCCATCAAATTCTCCTAATCTAACACGTAATTGACTAAATTGAGACATGGGTTAGGTCGGTAACATGATAACTAATGACAATAACAGGGCAATTTGATCGGAAACTCACCGGAGTTGTGCGAATTGGGTGATTTCGAAATCGGAAATCTGGAAAAATATGAACTTTGAGCAGTTCGTTGTGCCAACTTCGAAGATCTATAACTAGCAGTATAAATTGAGTTAGGCTATGAGTAAGGGCTCATTCGAAAGAGAAAACTTAGATCTACGTATTGATAGCAAGAACTCACTCTAACTCACAACACACAAGAAGAAATCAAACCCGAAAGTTACGAGTTTACCTTCTCGTTTCTGGAAAAATTCTGGGCAAAACGCGACCAGATCGGGGTCGGAAACTTTAGACGCCTATATCTTCCACATGATTAAGAATTAGATTTGGTCATAAACATGAAAGTTGTAGAGGGATTAGCGCTCTTTAAAACGAGCTAAAGAACACGAAATTTGGATGAGAAACGAAGAAGTTATGGTTAGTCGAAGTTACCTGATTCGAAAGGAAAAACTGGAATCTGCAGTTTCGGTTTTGCAAGGTGCCTACTTTGGATCGAATTTCCGGATGATGTATAATGAATTAGGGTATGTGTGAGTAATGGTTGGAAAGAGGATTCAAAGGAGAAGAGAATGAAAAAGACGGCATTGAAAAATATTGAGAGATGAGTGAGATACAGCCGTCCAAAGTTAGGGCAAAATCATGAATTCTGTTACCGAAATTCGAGGGATAAATTGGCTAAGTGTTGGCGACCCGTGACAGAGTGACACGTGGCATCTTTCAAATTTTTGACTCAAAACTTCAATCTAGCATAACTTTGGCTAGGATGATCCGTTTTTGACGTTCTTTTTATCGATTTTCATGGTTTTTCATAACCTATTTATTGGTATAGGTTTCATGACCTGGTTTGACCATTCTCAAAAAGTCAACTCTAGCAAGGCTTAATAAGCTTTAAGGTTTCTAGAATTTTATATTGACTTTTATATTTCAAAACAATGTTCCAACACTTCCTAAAATCTTTATAATATATTTGGAGTGTTTAATAATTTTCCCAAGATTATTGACTTATAAATCTTATTATTAAATTCATAATACTAATATAATATATAATAATTAGGAGAAAACCCCTAAATAAATTTCACAACCCCATAATAATATATAATATATAATAATTTAATTCCATTCCAATAATTTAATATTCCTCATTCCATATAATAATTTAATACTTAATAATATTATTAAAGGTTTAATAAAAGAAATCCCCTAAATTAATTTAAATTAATTTAGGGGTATTTCAGCATATCCCCCTTAAAAGAAACTTCGCCTCGAAGTTTAAAAATCAACTAATAAGCACTCACACCGCTTGGTGTGCTGAGACAATAAAAGTTCCAATGAAGTTCCATACCAAACCAATCCTTTATTTCCATCCATTTCCATAACAACATTCCACTCAAGATTACTCAAAATCAAACTGAATCAGGATATACCAAGATATAGCATGATGAAAATCAAAAGTCACATACTGAGTCATAATGCAAAAGCCAAGCACATACAAACACCTCTCATTCTGCTAATACTGTTCTCCCTTTGCTAACAATGCAACGAGGCATAATCCGGATGAGATAACGAAGGAGGAGTATGCCAGCATATCCCCCTTAAAAGAGCTAAGGTACGCCCTCGTACCGCTACTAATGGCACATTCAAAGAATTCAACACCTTATTAACCAGCTTTGTTGAATTTTACTGCACCGTTGATTATATCTATGATCGTTATATATATCTGTATCTCTTGATTGTTATGTATTTGTATTTCCTTGGTGGTTATAAAATTTTATCTTATGATTATTATCCATTCATTTAATGACTGATACGAATTATATGTCCTATATGATCATTTATCATATCAATTATATTACTAAGCTATACCTCGGGTGTAACGTACTTGAGTAGTTTAACATAATATTCCCGATCATTTAATAATCCTCAATAATCTTCCAAAATTATCTTCAAAGGTTTATTAGCCAACCATATGTTAAAACTCTATAAGATAAATATTTTCTGTGACTTTTCAAGTTTCATTGTTTCTATGTTTACTTTATAAAATTTACTTATTATATAACTTCACCCAAGGCAGAATTTTAGAAAGTTCGTCCAAAATCTGATTCCTTTATCTTAAAATTTATACATTATATATATATATATATTTTTAAGGTAGGGACCCTGTATAAAATTTTAGGTCAAATGCATTAGTCTAATGAAAACTCACCCACTCTTGATAATTATTTTCCTTAAGGTTTGTTCTATGTAAGTATTCTTCTGATTATTAAATCTTAGTACTCTCTTAGACATTGGTGGCTTTTGGTGAACATCACTCTTAGTGTGTCTTTTAAAATTTTATACATGTATAATGTTAAACATCCAAGTAAACATGAGGATTTTCAATCTTTAAGTAACTCTCAATTTTTTTTTAAGATGCTCAATACTCAAGTATTTAAGGATCAATGATACTTAGTTTAGTATTACTCTTCTCTTCACTCAATCTTTAAGTAACTTCTTTTATTGATTTTTTTTTTAGATCCAACCAGGGGTATATGTTGTATCTTGGAGTACCCAAACTTAATCCCCTTCCTCCATATACAGGTATTTTTCACCAAAGATTTAACTCAATAAACCCTTTACATTTATGAGTTTTAATACCGGATCTTAAGATACAAATATTGATTTGTTCATTGTGGTTAGCAATGAAATATGCCTAGCTCAAGATTTCATGATGGTAACGTCTTACCACCACTTCCCCTCAAGTTCAACACAATCCATCACCTGCGTGGAAGATTATATACGGTTAGATGACAAGGCTTGTCTAGCCCCTAAACTTCTAGAAGTGGGTGTGCACCCCCACTACTTTCAGCCTAGGAGTTCGTCGCACCAGGCACTTCCCGTAGGGTGTTAGGTTTATGTGTTTTTTCTCTAAAGTTAACATAGGGTTTTAATGTGTTTTACAAGTTCAGATGTTGATCTTTTCTAATACGCTACTAGTTCTTGTTAGCTTAATAATCTTCTAGACTTAAGATTTATCTTAAACATTATCTTTAGGTAATAAATTGATACCAAGTAGTTCATGAGATTTATTTTCAAACTTTAAAGGAGTTGAAGTACTTTCACATAATATCAATACTAATTTAGTTATGTAAAGTTCTATTTGTATACTGTTTTCAACCAAAAGTATTCTTTAAAATTCTAGGAATTGGTGTACTATCTTTTAAAGGATTGCATTTTTAGCAATGTATTCTCCATGAGTATGCTTTTGAAAAATAGCTTAATATTTTGTTTATCTCAACCAAAATCTTATCGTACTTAATATAGAATGTTCCAAACTTATATATATATATTTTTGTAGTTTATTGTTGGAACGGTATAACAACACATCACCCTCAACAGACATTCACAAAAGAAAAGTGTGTAAAGGAATCGTTCACAATTCCAAAAAGGGTTAGGAGTCGTGCCTTACTGGAGTCCTCACTTCCCAATTCTACCCCAGTTCCCCAGTTTTAAGTGCACCCTATAATCTAAGTATTTCACTCGGCTTGTTTTCGGGTTCAGCGTAACTACGCTCTGATACCACTTTCTGTAACGCCCCTATTAACCATAAATACAGCGGAAATAAACTCTAAGGCGATTACAGACCATCGGGTTCCAAACACCCGCACCAAACCTCACCAATTACAACTTACAATCTACAAAAGCTACGGTCTGAACTCGAGAAAAACTTAACACAAACATAATAGAAATTAAACATATTCTCTCTCCACAAACCTAGTCCCATCCCAAACGCTCATTCTCTCGTGGCCACCTGTAAATCAATTCGTACCTGCAAGATGAAACCAAGCAGCCCACCCCAAAAGGGGCGGGTCAGTTCCCTGGAATGGAACTGGTACAATTCTCAAAAAACAAACTTATAAATCATAACTCTTCAAAATAAACAGTAACATGAAAACAACTCTTAAAAGTAAAACAGAGATAGAGCACTTCAAAACAATCAAGTTAAAGAGAAAAGAAAACAAGACAAAGATAGAGATAGAGAACTTCCAAAACAAGTCATCCACTTAAGTAGTCACACACATAGTTAGTAAGCATACATTGTTGATGTTAGAACCAATTCCCATTAGGAGTAGAAAAACCCAGATAGCCACAAAGGACTAGGAATGATAAAGTAGATCCAAGAACCAAGAACTCGAGAGTGGAATAATTCAACTGGGAGAGATGGCCCCCCCCGCCAATCACGTCCGTATGGACAGGGATATACAGCCCCACTGTCAATATCAATGTCCGTATGGACAGGGATATACAGCCCCCTATGTCAATATCATGCCCTATGGGCGAGGGATATACAGCCCCCTACTGTCAAATAATATCAATGTCCGTATGGCGAGGGATATACAGCCCCCTACTGTCAATATCAATGCCCCTATGGGCGAGGGATATACAGCCCCCTACTGTTACATTAAAGACGCGCGCACGTCGAAAGAAAGATTTCCAAGATTGACCTTTTCCAAAATCCCGCTAGATCACCAACTACCCAGAGCAATACCAAAACACTCAGTCCTACAGAGTGCAGAAGCGTAAACCCTAAGCAGCCAATGCCTAACGGGCAACCAAGTAGAAGAAACCAATACCCAAGTGAGTTCCACATCCAAGGCTCAGTTAGTCACACAAGCTGAGTTAGTCACACAACCATTTTTTTTCTTAGAAATCCTCTTAAAGTCAGTTAGCGTTTTCCAAAACATTCCACAAGTCAACCATTAAAATATCGGAGTACGAGAAATCGTACAACATTCCATAAAGTCCAAAACACATCAAGCTGAGTACGAGAATCGTACAACACATTCCATAAAGTCCAAAACACATCAAGCTGAGTACGAAAATCGTACCTGGATAACGCTGTAGCAGTTCTAATCAACTTGCGCAAACAATCAACAGTACTCTGAAGAATATTAAGATAATCTACCATCAATCACTTGTAGCCTATGTTACGCTTAAATAAACTCCTTACTCTTATTCAAAGTCTCAATTTATTTTAAGCCCTCACTTAATGTTATGTATAATCTTTGTGTTATCTGAGAACGTTGTATAGCCCAAGGTGGTAAGATCAAGGAATGTATTCGATCAACATTGGCTAATTGTCACTCCTATCCACTTTATTCATACTTAACCACAATCCTCACATTCAAGACTTTTGAGACCTCTATATCATAAATGTGTTTATGTTATATAATTAAATCTAAGAATTTCGACAATAATCTTAAGCTCAATACCTCTATTCTTAATTTAAAATAAACATTGTATTATGACCTATGATAGACTCATCTCAGAATACTATATTATTATCTCACAATGTAAAGATTATATATTTAAACAATTTCTACTAGACAACCCATTATGATTAAGTCTTTCCCTTAACTTAATTAAGACCTACATCTTGTATATTGGAATCATAGTGTTGTAGACGCATTTTATTATAACTTAATCGAATTACTAAACTCATTTATCTTATCTTTAGTTCAGAATAACTTTAATTACAACCATCTAAAAACTTGTCATAAGATGTTAAATTACTTTTCATCTTGAAATAACCATATTATAATTAACTTAGACTTATAGAACTCTTACATTTAGTATCCACAGGGTATATTTTTACTTTATCATAACTATAAATAAGGTGTTTTAAGATAACCTTTTATGTATCCTTACTTACATTTAATTTCCTAAATGTTCTATTTTTACACACATTCCCTCCATAGGCTATGTATAAACCCTTTATATTAAACTTCGTTAAACTCAAGTCTTAAATACATTTTATATTGTTTACAAAACCTAAAGTTTCAAAAGAATAACTTAATAAATTAATTTCCTTTATTGTATTCAGGATGGACAATATATCTACATAGAATTTATCAAAGAATTAAATTCTGGTTCGTAAGTGAAATTGTTAATTATTTAATAAGATAATCTATTATGAAAAATCCCCATACCTTATTTCAAATGACACATTAATATTTCCCGTGTCAAAAGGTAAATCCTTATAGCCTCTTGTAACTTAGTTCCTCTAAATAAAGGTTCAAAGGTTATGTATCTAATTCTATTTATAAACCTTTCAGTAAATCTTTAACTATTATGTACAACACTTATTTATAAACTCACATCTTGAATATTAGTAATAAATGTATTCTATATGGCTAACTAATTCTAAGAAACTTAAGGATTATTATTTAGAGTAATTTCCTAATCATAGTTTAATATAGTTTTTACCATAATCCTTTTAATGATTTTATCTCAAATATCAAGTTATTACTCAATACTATAAATATTAAGAAATGATTAAATCTAGACTTATTTATCCTCTTCACATTTAGATGTTAAAGTAACTCATTTACTTTATTATTGTTTATATAATAAGAACATTTAAATGTAAAAGTATTTCATTCATTTTATTATCAATTATATAATAAGATCTATTTGTGTAACCCTTTATGTAAACTAATTACAAATATTCCTAAATTTCAAATATTAATTTCTTAACCCAATTATAGATTTACATTGTGGACATTGACTAAATATATACATGTATTTTAATACTGTTTATATAAATCTTAGAAATTCAAGGGTAACTAAAAACTCAATTCATAACCATAAATTAATACCACCTCATATAGTATTCTATTATTAGTATTATGTAGAGGTTTATTTTAACTCATTAATTCCTTCATATTATATTTTCTATAAGGTATTTTATTTATTTATTTATCGTATATATATCCTTCCTATTATATTTCTCAGAAGGAATGTTATTTCCTTTATCTATTTTTATTGTATTTATATATATATATATATATATATATATATATATATATATATATATATATATATATATATATCTACATACATTAAGATTTATCCAGAACCTTTAGAAATTCTATTGTATTTAATTATATTTAATATCTTTTAGACATATCCACAACTGATTTATGGTTTATAAAATAAAATATTTCCTTAGTTTTAGTTAAACATATTAGCTTCCATATTATATAATAAATAAAATGTGTTTAGTTAAATTCCTTGATTTAATATAAGTTTCTATTTATTTCTCTCATATAATATATATATAATATATGTAACAATTTTTACCTCACTTAAAGTTAATTCCCAAAATATTTATAAACATACTGTATTAAATGTGAATTGGTCTTATTATATTTTCCCCAACCTATAAAATTCATTAATCAACTATACTTTAATTTTTGATTACATTAAAAACCATATATTATAGGTTATTCTTATGAAAAACTCATAAACACAATTTTTAAAACCCTTTACCATTGCCCAAAAATTCCCAAATTTAATATACAGTAACTATAACATTTTAGACATATTATAAATTTTTTTTCATAAAAATATCTTTTTAATTTAGCCAAATAATTCCAGAAACCCCCGTAACTTGTAAAAATAATACTTATGTTTAAAAACTCCAAAACCATAATAATTTACATCAAAATAAACTAGATAAAATAAGGAATCTATGGTTAAAATTTCAAGTCAAAATACATTCGGGAAGATATTTAAATTAACCCAACAAGTTAAGACTATTTACTGAATTTTATAATTATTTAATAGCACGATCTAATCTCGGCCGTCCAATCTTTTAAAACGAGATCGGACGGCCCCTGTACACCCAGTTCTTCAGCGAATTCAGATTCCCAGTCGAGTACTAAATCATCAATATCTCCTAATCTACAGAACGAAATCGAGTGATTCTTGCTTCTATGGATTCGAAATCGAATTTCGGTTCTATTGAGACCGGTTTTCCCCAATTATAATGCACTATACGATGGATTACGAATTCAATTCGAATGTTAGGGTTTATTTCGGTACAGAACACGATTCGAAGACAATTCCATCAAATTCTCCTAATCTAACACGTAATTGACTAAATTGAGACATGGGTTAGGTCGGTAACATGATAACTAATGACAATAACAGGGCAATTTGATCGGAAACTCACCGGAGTTGTGCGAATTGGGTGATTTCGAAATCGGAAATCTGGAAAAATATGAACTTTGAGCAGTTCGTTGTGCCAACTTCGAAGATCTATAACTAGCAGTACAAATTGAGTTAGGCTATGAGTAAGGGCTCATTCGAAAGAGCAAACTTAGATCTACGTATTGATAGCAAGAACTCACTCTAACTCACAACACACAAGAAGAAATCAAACCCGAAAGTTACGAGTTTACCTTCTCGTTTCTGGAAAAATTCTGGGCAAAACGCGACCAGATCGGGGTCGGAACTTTAGACGCCTATATCTTCCACATGATTAAGAATTAGATTTGGTCATCAACATGAAAGTTGTAGAGGGATTAGCGCTCTTTAAAACGAGCTAAAGAACACGAAATTTGGATGAGAAACGAAGAAGTTATGGTTAGTCGAAGTTACCTGATTCGAAAGGAAAAACTGGAATCTGCAGTTTCGGTTTTGCAAGGTGCCTACTTTGGATCGAATTTCCGGATGATGTATAATGAATTAGGGTATGTGTGAGTAATGGTTGGAAAGAGGATTCAAAGGAGAAGAGAATGAAAAAGACGGCATTGAAAAATATTGAGAGATGAGTGAGATACAGCCGTCCAAAGTTAGGGCAAAATCATGAATTCTGTTACCGAAATTCGAGGGATAAATTGGCTAAGTGTTGGCGACCCGTGACAGAGTGACACGTGGCATCTTTCAAATTTTTGACTCAAAACTTCAATCTAGCATAACTTTGGCTAGGATGATCCGTTTTTGACGTTCTTTTTATCGATTTTCATGGTTTTTCATAACCTATTTATTGGTATAGGTTTCATGACCTGGTTTGACCATTCTCAAAAAGTCAACTCTAGCAAGGCTTAATAAGCTTTAAGGTTTCTAGAATTTTATATTGACTTTTATATTTCAAAACAATGTTCCAACACTTCCTAAAATCTTTATAATATATTTGGAGTGTTTAATAATTTTCCCAAGATTTATTGACTTATAAATCTTATTATTAAATTCATAATACTATATAATATATATAATAATTAGGAGAAAACCCCTAAATAAATTTCACAACCCCATATAATAATTTAATATTCATAATTCCATATATAATTTAATATTCCTCATTCCATATAATAATTTAATATATATAATAATTTAATACTTATAATATTAATTAAAGGTTTAATAAAAGAAATCCCCTAAATTAATTTAAATTAATTTGGGGTATTTCAGTTTGTACCTTGTAACTCAGTTTGATTTATTACAAGTTCGGGGAACTCATAGATATGTTACAGGAGTGTTATGACGCTGCTTCTCGGACTGATATGATGGTGAACAGCCGGGAGGACGGCCAAGGGCTGAAGAGTAAGGCCCCAGAGAAGGAGGCTGAAACTGAGGCTGGAAGCGGAGGCAGTAAGGGCTGTTAGTAAGAACCACCTTAAGTTATTTAATCCGTTTAAATTACTTACTTACTGCCTGCTTTTATACCTGCTATTCCTGACACTTTTGACGATCACGGGAAGAAAAAGTTCTCCTGGAGGGAGAAGAAGAAGGAGCAGGCCAGCCAAAAGGGCAAGGACAAGGTCCCGTTGCTGACCGGGCCTACCTACGATGTGCAGCCTCTTAGATCTGCACCCCCTAAGGGTAAGCGATCTAACCTTGTAAATGAATTGTGTACTACACTACCCATTACCATCCTTGTACTAATCTTAGTGTGATATGATAATAGGTTCTGCACCCCAGCGCCACTTTCACTGCAAGCGCTGTGGTAAAGACCACACGGGTGTCGACTGCACCGGGCAAGCGGTGGACTGCCACCATTGTGGAAAGAAGGGGCACAGGTCGTTCGAGTGCTTTGCTAATCCAGAGAGCCGATCGTACCGCCCGCAGAAGGGGACTCAGAGCGCACCTACTGGAGGAGGTGGAGCTCGAGGTGGCCAGAGGGGGCCGGCGCCCCAAGCCCAGAGAGGGCAGCAGCATCAGCAGCCACAGCAGCAGAACCAGGGCCAGAGGAACCCGCCGGGCAACCGTATGCTGAATGCAGCGGGAGCTTCAGGCGCTGGCACTAGTACCCACGGCGTGAAGGTTAGCATTTGAAACCTTAACCATTGTATGAGAGCATGACTAAGTGTTAAACGCTTTACCTTAGCATGAATGTGTGTTTTAATTACCGCTTAGATAAACAACTTACCTAGGAACCTGTTACCTCTTAGGAGACTTCGACATCTGCTATCCCACACTTACAAGACAGAGATCACCTAGACCCGTGGAAGAAAGACGGGAGTACCCTAGTGAGTTGTGTCACGTGGTCAGACCGGGCATGATACTTCTCAGAGAATTCCTAACCCTAGATGAGCAAATTGCCATAGTGAACGAGTGTAGAGCTTTGGGTAAAGGCATAGGAGGATTTTATACCCCTGTATTTAATAGTGGTTCTAGAATGAAACTACACATGATGTGCTTAGGGAAAGATTGGGATCCATAAGCTAGGGTTTATCGAGAGGTGAGGATGGTAGGTGGCATATCTATACCTAGCATACCTGAGAGTTTCCTAACCTTGGTGAGAAACGCAATGGATGTTGTTCAAGACTGTGAGACTTATCCATTACCCGACATGACACCTAGCGTTTGCATTATCAACTACTATGAGCAGGGAGGAAAGCTTGGGATGCACCAGGACAGTGATGAGACGACCGAGTCCATCACCAGAGGAATACCGGTTGTGTCATTCTCCATCGACGATGATGCTGAGTTTATCTATGGAGACCAGAAGAGGATGGATCTAGCAAGCAAGATCATCCTCAAGTCTGGGGATGTGTTAGTTTTTGGTGGACAGTCGAGGCTTGTATATCATGGTATTAAGAGCATTAAGCTCAATACCGCACCACCAGCTTTAGTGAATGATACCCACATCCGACCTGGCCATTTAAATTTGACTTTCAGACAGTACTGATGTAATAGCAGTAGCTAAGTGTGTAACCTTGTATAATACAGTGGATGAATGAAATAAGAGTTTTGTACCTTCAAGTATATGTGTTCAGTTTGTTGATACCGATAATTTATAAATTCAGGCTATGGAAATGGAAAGGAGGGTACCATCTGCATCTTAGATATGGCGCAAGCCAAGGAGTCCGATAATGTCATCACAGGTATGACAATTACAACCAACAGTAAATTAGTGATTTATTGGGACTCGATGCTGATACGAGAGGTGATCTCAGGTACCTTTCCTGTTGATAGTGTTAGTGCTTCCATATTGTTCGACTCAGGGGCTTCGCATTCTTTTATTTCCTCGGCATTTGCTAAGAAGCTGGGGGCCACCCCCGAACAGCTTTCAGACTTTTTAGTCACCCTTCCTTCGAAGGAGAAAGTAGGTTGCACCAGACAGTATACAGGGTTAGAGATCAGCATTATGACTGAGACCTTTCCCATCGATCTGATTGAGTTCAAGAATTTGGGTTTTGACATTATAGTGGGCATGGATTGGCTACAGAAGCATAGGGGCCGCCTTCATTGTGCAGAGCATCGACTACTACTGAAGGGGCCGAGCGGCAGGACAGTGTCATACCGCAGTGTGAGGAGAGAGCCGACTGTCAAGATAGTGTCAGCATTGTCCCTGATGAAGGATGTTAGGAAGGGCCGACAAGCCTTCCTCTGTTATGTACAGGACACGAGACAGAGCGACGTGACGGACGTAGACATTCCAGTCGTGGTAGATTTTCCCGACTTATTTCCTGACGAGCTGCCAGGCATGCCGCCTGTGCGCGAGGTTGAGTTCGCCGTCGACTTGTTGCCAGGTACGGGCCCCATTGCTAAGGCACCTTACCGTATGGCACCGGCTGAGATGAGGGAGCTGAAGCTACAGCTGAAGGACCTCCTCGACAAGGGATTCATTCGACCTAGTGTTTCTCCTTGGGGTGCTCCAGTGCTGTTCATCAAGAAAAAGGACGGCAGTATGCGACTCTGCATCGACTACCGCGAGCTTAATGTGGTTACAGTCAAGAACAAGTACCCATTACCACGGATAGATGATTTATTTGATCAGCTGAGAGGGGCCAGTGTGTTCTCGAAGATAGATCTCAGATCTGGCTACCATCAGATTAGGATTGCAGAGGGTGACGTTGAGAAGACAGCTTTCACGACACGGTATGGACACTACGAGTTCACCGTTATGCCATTCGGATTGACAAATGCACCAGCCATATTCATGGATTTGATGAACCGCCTTTTTAGAGAGCATCTTGATAGTTCAGTTGTAGTCTTCATCGACGATATTCTGATCTATTCAAAGACCAAGGAAGATCATGAGTTACATTTGAGACCGGTGTTGAATATTATGAGAGAACCAGTTGTATGCCAAACTCTCTAAGTGTAGTTCTGGTTGGACAGCGTGTCATTTCTAGGACACATTATATCAGCTAGCGGCATATCTGTAGATCCTGCTAAGATTGAGGCAGTGAAGAGTTGGCCAAGGCCGAAGACAGTCACAGACGTCCGTAGCTTTCTGGGTTTGGCCGGTTACTATAGAAGGTTCGTGAAGGACTTCTCCAAAGAGGCCAAACCGATGACTAATCTAATGAAGAAGGAGTCCCAGTTCTTATGGTCTGCAGAGTGTGAGCAGTCCTTTCAGACGCTGAAGGATCTCCTGAGTTCGGCGCCCGTTCTTACTATCCCTGAGGGCACCGATGGGTTCGAGGTATATTGTGATGCCTCTGGAACCGGTCTAGGCTGTGTGCTTATGCAGCACGGGAAGGTAGTTGCTTACGCATCCCGACAGCTGAAGAAGCATGAGGTAAATTACCCCACACACGACCTTGAGTTAGGCGCACTAGTCTTCGCTTTGAAGATCTGGCGACATTATTTGTATGGTGTGACAGTCACTATGTGAGCCTCGATTTTAAACCCTATCCTATGTGGATTAAGTTGATTAGGATCTAATCGGGTTTTAGGTCCACTTATAACCTAAGATTAATAACTATGTCATATAACAATAATTATAAAACCTAAGCTAGCTCACTGGAACCCATTATGAGTCGCCACCTAATTTTGACCTAGATTAAATTAGGAAAGGAGAGTTCGGGTTCGGGGCTTGATATTCGACTTAATTAGGGTTCAATTACTTTCATTACCATTCCTAGGTCGTTTTTCCTCTACTTGGTTTTTACGGCTTATTACGAGTCGTTTTAACCTAAGTGCGCGAGCTTCTGTTTTTTTTGTTTTTTTAGCATTTTTGACAGAAAACTAAAGTGGAAATTAAAATTACCTAACTTGGGTTTCGGAGGCAGAATTAGGTCAAATTTTGTTTCCGTCCGTGGCCACGGACCTAATGTCCGAGACCACGGAACCTAGTTAACCTATATGAAATAAAAGTCGAATTAAACAGAAAACAGAAAATTGTAAAGTCCGGGGCCACGGACAGGCCGTCCGTGGGCCCGGACATTATTAGAAAAACCTAAATTTTTAAAATTTAAAAATTTCGCCGCCGTCCGTGGGCGTCCGGGCTTACGGACAAGGAGTCCGAGACCCTAGACATGACGTCCGTGGGTGCGGACCGCCCTCGGACGGCGGCGTTAAGGCTGTTCCCGAAGGTGTTTTTGACTCAAATTTTATGGGTGTGTAGCCTGAAAGATGTACAAGACGTTAGTGATTTAAAGCTTTCAATTTGAGTTCGAATTAAGCACGAAACTTAGTAAACAAGTATTGGACAGAAGCTTAAACAACAGAGATACAGAAGCGTACGAAGGTTAGTTTGAGCCCAAAATTGACAGAGGTTAATAATGGTCGTGGGGAATTAGAAAAGTAGAGTTGCAACCTGTTTTACCTTCGAATTCAAGGTGATTCTTCACACCGGGATTCGTCGAGTGCTTCGTTGATGGCAGACCCGAAGGATTTCGATCCAAGCTTCTGGTTGTTGGTTGTTCTTCTTGCTGTTCTTCACGTTTTGGTGGTGTTTTTGTGGGTTTTGATGACTATTGATGCTTTGGGGGTTGGAAAACGTGTTTTAGATGGTGATTTCGGGGATTTTCGGTATGATTTGGGTGGCCGGGTGTTGAAATCGTGAGAGAGAGTGAGGAGGCTGTGTTTTCTTTCTCTAGGGTTCTTGAGCATATGAGGTTCTCCTTTGATCATGGGATAAGGTTCCTTATATAGGCTTCCTTAAAGATAGAAAAATCCGGTAAAAACCGAGATTTACCGACGTTTTAGCTCAAGGGCTTCCAAAAAGAATTTGATTATGAAATTTTACACATGGGTAAAGGATGATGTTTCTGAATTTTCTAAAGTGGAATCGAATTTTTTGGATTTGGAATATTTTTAATTCAATTTCTCGTCAGATTCAATCAGAAATTACTAGAAAATTATTGGAAATTCGAAAATTGAAATTTCAATGCCATTATGCTTCAAATGTTCCTCTATCATGGGTTAAAATTTCAAAGCATTTTGAATTGATTTGACCCTTATTTGGAGGAGAGAGAAAGCCTATAGGGGGCTTAGGAGCCTTGAAAAATTACGAAAGTGCCCCTGGAGATGACTAAGCTGTCCCTAGTACTCCGAAATGTGCCGATCGAACCGGGAACCCTCGCTACTATCCTATTAGTAGAGACTCTCTTTCGGGGGGGTTGAAATTTTGGGTATAACAGATTGCCCCCCGTCAACTAGACTTTGTAATGGAAATGAGAAGACTAGTTGATGCTTGAGTGATACCCCCAAAATTTTGGATCTTAAAAGACCCCACATGCAATTGAAATCTGACAAGTTGTGTCGAGCTGTTCTAAGGCGCTAACTACCTATGAGTAAAGTGGAAGGGATGTCAAGCGATTCTAAGGCGTTGACTACCTATGAGGATGATATGATGTCAAGCTATTCTAAGGCGTTGACTACCTATGAGGATGATATGATGTCAAGCTATTCTAAGGCGTTGACTACCTTTAAAGGAATGAAGTACGCCGAGCATTCTAAGGTGTCGGGAACCTGAAAGCGAATGAAATACGCCGAGCATTATAAGGTGTCGGGAACCTGAAAGCGAATGAAATACGCCGAGCATTATAAGGTGTCGGGAACCTGAAGTTGTATGAAATACGCCGAGCATTATAAGGTGTCGGGAACCTGAGATTAAATGGGACACGCCAAGCATTATAAGGTGTCGGGAACCTGAAGTTGAATAAAATACGCCGAGCATTATAAGGTGTCGGGAACCTGAGATTAAATGGGACACGCCGAGCATTATAAGGTGTCGGGAACCTGGAATACGCCGAGCATTATAAGGTGTCGGGAACCTGGAATACGCCGAGCATTATAAGGTGTCGGGAACCTGGAATGACGCCGAGCATTATAAGGTGTCGGGAACCTGAGATTAAATGGGACACGCCGAGCATTATAAGGTGTCGGGAACCTGGAATACGCCGAGCATTATAAGGTGTCGGGAACCTGGAATACGCCGAGCATTATAAGGTGTCGGGAACCTGGAATACGCCGAGCATTATAAGGTGTCGGGAACCTGGAATACGCCGAGCATTATAAGGTGTCGGGAACCTGGAATACGACATTATAAGGTGTCGGGAACCTGGAAAAGATGTAATGAGATCGATGTGATGCGTGCTTAAATTGACGAATGTAAAGTGGACCTAAGGGTGCCTAAGTGGAATGGTAGGAAATTGGGTTCATGACGAGCCTGAGGTTGAGTTCATCTATTCTGGTGAATCTGAATCTTTGGCTGAGAATCTGCATCTCTGAAGAATCTGCATCTTCGGCTGAGAATCTGTATCTCTGATCGGGTGAGAATCTGTATCTCTGAAGAATCTGTATCTTCGGGGCGAGAATCTGTATCTCTGAAGAATCTGTGCCTTCGGCTGAGAATCTGTATCTCTGGTCTATGATGAGGAGTTTCGTATGAACGGATGCGAGGTAAACTTTATGCAAATGATCATGATGAAAGTTGATTATGAAAGTGCCAAACGTGGCAAAGATGATGTGCTTGTCAAAATACAATCAAAGTGTATGTAGGAAACTTGTCCAAAACAAGAAATCGTTGGAAAATGTGCCAAACATGGCAAGGTTAAGGATCAAAAATTGTCCAAAGCAAGACATTGCTAGAAAGTGTGCCAAATGTGGCCATGATGAGGTTTATGAAACCGAAGTGGTTAGAGGAAAGTTGTTCAAGACAAGAAATTGTTAAAAGAGGTGCCAAACGTGGCAGTGTTTGAAGAAAATTCTGTTTAGTGAAAAGGAAAGTGAATTATCATTTCCTAACTATAGACTTTGGACTTGTAATTTATCTCCTACGAGATGAACATGCCGCCGGTGGGGTATGGTGTATGATGTGAAGGTAAGGGCTTATGTGGGCCTGTGGTGTTTGATGTGCAGGTAAGGGCTTATGTGGGCCTGAGGTGCTTGATGTGGTGGTAAGGGCTTATGTGGGCCAGTGTGATGTATGAAGTGAAGGTAAGGGCTTGTGTGGGCCTGAGGTGCTTGATGTGGTGGTAAGGGCTTATGTGTGCCTGTGGTGGGATGATGGTGGTCATGTTTGAGCTCTGGGTTCCAATTGGTGTTGTCATAGCAATTGTTGGAACCAACAATTGCCCCCAGTATTTTTCCCTTAAGACAATCTGAGCTAGAGTTCATGGCAATCGATCATTCCGATCGATTGCCCCCAGTATTTTCTTTGATCAAACGTGCGAACGAGTCTCGTCCTCACATGGTCAAGGCTTATGTTCTGATTTGGTGCTTCCTAACCTACACTCGACGTGTTTGGTGTTTACACTCGTTTCTCACGTACGGTCACAACTTCTAGACCATTGAATTTGATATTTGATGAATTTACGCATTCGATCTGTTACTTTCACGTGATTGGATACACAACTACCAAGTCGGAAGTCTTTGAGGCTTATAACGTGGCCATAGGGTGTGATGAAAGACGACGGGATCATGGAGGGATATTTGAGGTATGTGGAGCTTAAATGGGTGACCAAAGCTGCAACTTGCGTCTTCTCTCGGATTCATCTTCCTTGTCTAGAAGTCGTCTGGCTGCTTCATGTTGATGTTGTTTTCGAGCTTCTGGACCTGGACTTTTGAAGTTGTCCTTTACACCATTTCTCTTTTCGTCATTTGGATTTCTTCGAGGCACTTCGGGTTTGCCTTTTGTTTTATCCTTTCTTGCCTTCGGGGTTCTTGTGTTTCCCAGTTTTGGGCTTCGAGAGCTGTTTTGATGTGAGCTCTTTTGATCCTGTGTCACTCTAGGACCATTTACGGATCGCTTCGTCATGCTGATAGCGGCATTGCTTCTTTGGACTGATGAGAATGTTATCTGAGAGTCGGCTCCTCGTTTCCTTTGGTCACCGGGTCGGACATTCATCATTGGCTGGGTTATTTTGTGGAGCTCACAATATCGAAAAGGGATATACGAAAGGCTCAACGGGGGTGCCTAGGGTTTAATGATAGGGTTTACAAGCTTTTGGCTATGTGGTGCTGTACCTAGGTGCTTCGTCATTCCTGATAGTTGTGTATCCGTTCCTTGTTACTTTTCACAGGTCTAAGAGTAAATTTACAAATTATCTCCTTCGGTCGGAGTTATACCGTTTACCTCACCTTTGAATGTGGTCTCACCGGAGTCGTGTAAAAATGACACGCTCGTTCGCTCATGGTTTTTCCGCTCAAGACACTCTCGTGAATTTCACTCAGAGACTAGTTCACACGCTTAAACGAAAGATGAAAGATGATGAACCTAAACTCAGATTGCCCCCAGTATTGATTTGGGGTTAATGACGACAATTTAAAAGATATGGATTTGGAACCGCTTTGGGGGTCATTTGGATGTTTTGGGATAAGCTGTGGGGTTTGGTAAGGCATGTCCAAAACTTCAGAAACAAAATACAAGTCTTGTATTCCATTGTCGGGAGATAATTAATTCATGAACCATTTTCTCAAAAGAAACTTGTGTGAAACAAAACCTTCTCTTTTTTTGTGTTATCATTTAGACTTGAAAAAGTCATCGATTTGTGAACATGAGGAAGAAGATGATTTAACAAGATCGATGCTTCTTATTAGTGGTCAGAAAACGATCATTCTTTGAAAAATATGAGAGGTGCATTTGGAAGATGAGTGTTATGGCAGGTTATGCAGTAGAATGCATGGGAACCCTAAAAATTCTGTTGAATCCAAATCCTGCTGAACCGTCTGAAGTCGGCATGCTGAAGACTCGAGCTCTTGACCGCCGGGATGTCGCTAAGATGACTGCGATCGTCTTCTTCTTGGACTCTTAGTAGGCTCCTAGGAATGCCTATGGATGACGCATGAGACACTTGGGCCTGGATGTGAGGTGCATGGGTTGAAACAGTTTCATGAATGTGGATTAGGCGCTCGGGCCTGGATGATTTTCATGGATGTGGATAGGCACTCGGGCCTGGATGAATTGAAAGTGAGGCACACATGCCAGAATGATTCATAAGCGGGTTGGCACTCGGGACGGAATGAGGATGCGGCACTGGGGCCAGAACATGTTGTGAGACTGTGGCACTAGGGCCGGAATGTTTAGAATATGTGGCACTTGGGCCAGAAAGTGTTTGAGGATGTGGCGCTTGGGCCTGAATGTGTTTAGGAAAATGGCACTTGAGCCGGAATGATTTGGGATTGTGGCACTTGGGCCAGAACGATTTCAGATTGAAGTAAGAAATATGGGCCAGAGGGACTTCTAGACTGGAACGGATGTGCGGGCCTGAATACCCTTAATCTGGAAGTGGAGTAAACGGGCCGAAGGAAGCCACATGGACCGTGAATGTGCCACTGGGCCGAGAGAGAAACCTTGAAGCCTAAGATTCGTTTGATGATCTTGTTGGGCCTTGAGGCCAGAAACTAGAATGAATGGGTTGCGCAAACTATCTGGGATTCAAATGTTTTATGCTATGGGCCAAAATTTTGGATTCAGAGCAAAGTTCGTGGGCCAAAACTATGAATTGGTCTGTGGGCCCAGATTAAGTGAGTTATGAGTGTGGTACTTGGAATATTCTAAGAATTTGGCACCTGGGCCAAAATGTGTTTGGGCTAGAAAGAGGGCGCATGGGCCGAAATGATTTCTAAACCATGTCCCAGATGTGAATTGGAATTTGGGGCCGAGTACTTCTGATTGGGCCTAAAATGATACTTATACCTAGGATTTTGGGCCAAAGCCCGAGTGGAAAGTCTTTCTAGACTAGAATAAACCCTGAAACGGAAAGGCCTGATGGATTTTCATGAACTGCTTTCGGTGGATTTGTTTTCATGGGCCTAGAACTAAATTGATAATTCAAATTGGGCCGAAAGAGAGAAATCACCTAGGTCTAAACTTTTGGGCCAGAGCCCAAACAAACAATTCATTTATTCAAACCAAACAGGGCCTTAGGGCCGCAAACAATGAAGTCGTAAATTCCAGGTTGGGCTGAGTTGATATAGGAAGAGTTCCTATCAATTTCTAGGCTGGCAGTGGGCCGGTCATACAAGCAAACAAGGCCCACACAAGTTCAACATGTCCTTACTAGACGCTTCAACCAAATTGGGTATGGATCGATCCGGAGAGGTGCTTGGGGCATGGGCCCAGGTCACCACAAAGGAATAGGGCTTGCACGCTATTCTCTTTGGGCTTCCCCACTTTTTTCACATCACCTGAAGGTGTGCGTCTACGGTCGGGTCTTTGACTGACCAAACAATGGGCTAGGTAAGGGTACTGCCAGGAAAATGCTTGGGGCTAAAGCCCAGGTATTAAGGGGGTGTGGTTAGACGACACCCTCCTCTTTTCCCCCATTTATTCACATCACCTAAAAGGTGTGAGTCCCTGACAGGGGACCCTCAAACGGGTCCCGGGGTGAAACTGGTTTGCGTGGACCCTCGCTCTCATATGATGCAAGGTGCAAAAATTAAAGTGCGCACATAAATAAACAACAATAGTAAAAGCCATAAACAAACGTTTTCAAGTTAAACCCTCTTTCTTAAAATTAAACAAGTTAAAATTAAGAAGTTATCCCCAGCAGAGTCGCCAGTCTGTGAGCCTCGATTTTAAACCCTATCCTATGTGGATTAAGTTGATTAGGATCTAATCGGGTTTTAGGTCCACTTATAACCTAAGATTAATAACTATGTCATATAACAATAATTATTAAAACCTAAGCTAGCTCACTGGAACCTATTATGAGTCGCCACCTAATTTTACCTAGATTAAATTAGGAAAGGAGAGTTCGGGTTCGGGGGCTTGATATTCGACTTAATTAGGGTTCAATTACTTTCATTACCCTTCCTAGGTCGTTTTTCCTCTACTTGGTTTATTTACGGCTTATTACGAGTCGTTTTAACCTAAGTGCGCGAGCTTCTGTTTTTTTTGTGTTTTTTAGCATTTTTTGACAGAAAACTAAAGTGGAAATTAAAATTACCTAAACTAGGGTTTCGGAGGCAGAATTAGGTCAAATTTTGTTTCCGTCCGTGGCCACGGACCTAATGTCCGAGACCACGGACCCTAGTTAACCTATATGAAAATAAAAGTCGAATTAAACAGAAAACAGAAAATTGTAAAGTCCGGGGCCACGGACAGGCCGTCCGTGGGCCCGGACATTATTAGAAAAACCTAAATTTTTAAAATTTAAAAATCTCGCCGCCGTCCGTGGGCGTCCGGGCTTACGGACAAGGAGTCCGGGACCCCGGACATGACGTCCGTGGGTGCGGACCGCCCTCGGACGGCGGCGTTAAGGCTGTTCCCGAAGGTGTTTTTGACTCAAATTTTATGGGTGTGTAGCCTGAAAGATGTACAAGACGTTAGTGATTTAAAGTTTCAATTTGAGTTCGAATTAAGCACGAAACTTAGTAAACAAGTTATTGGACAGAAGCTTAAACAAACAGCGATACAGAAGCGTACGAAGGTTAGTTTGAGCCCAAATTTGACAGAGAGTTAATAAGGTCGTGGGGAATTAGAAAAGTAGAGTTGCAACCTGTTTTACCTTCGAATTCAAGGTGATTCTTCACACCGGGATTCGTCGAGTGCTTCGTTGATGGCAGACCCGAAAGGATTTCGAACCAAGCTTCTGGTTGTTGGTTGTTCTTGCTGTTCTTCACGTTTTGGTGGTGTTTTTGTGGGGTTTTGATGACTATTGATGCTTTGGGGATTGGAAAACGTGTTTAGATGGTGATTTCGGGGGATTTTCGGTATGATTTGGGTGGCCGGGGTTGGAAAACGTGAGAGAGAGTGAGGAGGCTGTGTTTTCTGATTCTCTAGGGTTCTTGAGCATATGAGGTTCTCCTTTGATCATGGGATAAGGTTCCTTATATAGGCTTCCTTAAAGATAGAAAAATCCGGTAAAAACCGAGATTTACCGACGTTTTAGCTCAAGGGCTTCCAAAAAGAATTTGATTATGAAATTTTACACATGGGTAAAGGATGATGTTTCTGAATTTTCTAAAGTGGAATCGAATTTTTTGGATATTGGAATATTTTTAAATTCAATTTCTCATCAGATTCAATCAGAAATTACTAGAAAATTATTGGAAATTCGAAAAATTGAAATTCCAATGCCATTATGCTTCAAATGTCATCCTCTATCATGGGTTAAAATTTCAAAGCATTTTGAATTGATTTGACCCTTATTTGGAGGAGAGAGAAAGCCTATAGGGGGCTTAGGAGCCTTGAAAAATTACGAAAGTGCCCCTGGAGATGACTAAGCTGTCCCTAGTACTCCGAAATGTGCCGATCGAACCGGGAACCCTCGCTACTATCCTATTAGTAGAGACTCTCTTTCGGGGGGGGTTGAAATTTTGGGTATAACACACTATCTACTCTGATCACAAGAGTCTACAGCATCTCTTCTCTTAGAAGGAGCTGAACATGCGACAGAGAAGATGGGTCGAGTTCTTGAAGGACTACGACATAGACCTGAGGTACAAAGAGGGCAAAGCAAATGTAGTTGCCGACGCCCTGAGCCGCAGAGCTCATTCATTGTTTACACTAGTAGCGAGCAGCAGTATGATTGATGAGATACGAGCTGCCCAGGAGAGTGATCAGTATTTGGAGAGCATCAAACAGAAAATGTCAGAGGGCTGTTTTGAGAGACAGAAGTATGATTTCGAACTGTGTAATGATGGTATGTTACGACTGAATGGCCGTTTGTGTATTCCGGAGTCTTCCCCTGACCTGAAGGAGAAGATACTCCTGGAGGCTCATTGCTCGTCCTTATCCGTCCACCCTGGTTCTTTGAAGATGTATAAGGATTTGAAAGCTCATTTCTGGTGGAGCGGGATGAAAAAGGATGTAGCTGAGTACGTGGCTAGATGCTTGACCTGTCAGAAGGTTAAGTTTGAGCATAGGAGACCCGGAGGTTTAGTGCAGCTTATGTCTATTCCTTGTTGGAAGTTCGAGGACATTTCGATGGATTTTGTTGTCGGTCTCCCACCGACTAAGGGAGGACTGAACACGATTTGGGTCATTGTGGACCGTCTGACGAAGGTGGCAAAGTTGTTGCTATGAAGGATACCTGGAACGTTCCGAAGTTAGCGGACTTGTTCCAGAAGGAGGTGATCCGGCACCATGGTGTGCCAAAGACTATTGTTTCTGATAGGGACCCCCGATTTTTGTCCAGATTCTGGGGATAGGTTCAGGAAGCCTTGGGTACGAAGTTGAAGCTTAGTACGGCATTCCATCCACAGACCGACGGTCAGAGTGAGAGGACCATCCAGACACTGGAGGACATGCTGAGAGCATGTGCCTTAGATTTTCAGGGGAGTTGGTTAGAGCGACTACATCTGATAGAGTTCGCCTACAACAACAGCTACCACTCCTCGATACAGATGCCACCGTTTCAGGCATTATATGGTAGACCATGTAGGACTCCTCTATGTTGGGATGAGGCCAGCGAGAATACACTTCTAGGACCAGAGTACCTAGAGCAGATTAAGGAGGATGTCTTACAGATTCGCAAGAACATGAGGCCAGCTTAGGACCGGCAGAAATCATATGCAGACACCAAGAGGAGGGACATTGAGTTCACTACCGATGATATGGTATTCCTTAGAGTGTCACCCATGAAGGGGATATTCCGGTTTGGGCAGAAGGGCAAGTTGAGCCCGAAATATGTTGGACCTTATGCGATTAGGGAGCGAGTGGGCCCGTTAGCCTACAGACTAGATTTACCAGCAGAGCTCGGGCGGGTGCACGACGTCTTTCACGTTTCACAGTTGAAGAGGTATGTGCCCCACCTATCGCACGTTTTGTAGCCAGACACTTTAGAGTTGGACCCCGCTCTACGATATGAGGAAGTACCACTCCGCATTCTCGATACGAAGACGAGGCAGACTAGGAACAAGACCGTTAGCATGGTCAAGGTTCTCTGGTCAAACCATGAGGTGGAGGAGGCTACATGGGAGTTAGAGGACTCCATGAGAGCGAAGTACCCAGCACTCTTCGAGTAATAGCTGTGATACTTGTACGGGTTCGTGGTCAAACCCTTTTTAAGGGGGGTAGACACCACTTGGCTTGCGCACATGTTGTGCATTAGGTCTTGTTTTTGTAGTGTGTTTTCGTTGGTATGCTGCGTCATACATGTTGCTTAGATGATTGTATGCTTGATACATCTTATGTATGTGCCTTAGTGCACCTGGTTGAATATATGTATAGCACCGCTGAGTACTTTTGGTTGATGAGTTGGATGTGCACCTTGTTTAGTGCTCTGATATGAATGAGTTTATACCATGAGTTTGGTTATTTGATATATGCTGTATGTATAGACTAGGTATGAACCTAGTGGGAGTTACTCCCTAGCAATGGACTGTTTGGTTACTTAGTGGAACTTGATTCCTTAGGTGAACTGTAGAGGATTAAGGACTTCGGGACGAAGCCTTTTTAAGGGGGGTAGACTGAAATACCCCTAACCTTTAAAACTAAATTAAATGATCCATTAATGATCTAAGATAATTAATAAACATCTAAATAGTGTTGGGGAACAATCTAAAAGATCTCAACAAGGCAAAACACGCCCTAAGATCGGTAAAGCCAAAAATGTGCTTTAAAGCACCATAAAGATTGTATGACCTCAAATAGGATCCAAAGTGGATTCCAAAGTATTATAATGAAGTAAGGAACACAAAAAAAACCGTTCTCAAGGAGAACTAAGCTCAGGAACACCCTGTGACACAAAAATGTGCACTAAAACACCTTAAAGCACATTTTTGTGAGATTGCCTTCTAAATTGGTTTTTAATGGGCTTAAAGGTTATAATTACCTTTAAATATGATATTTAATCACATTATATCATATTAGTAATTTAATCCCAGAAATTTACAAATTTTTACAAATTTAATATTAAAATATTAATAAAACCCCACAAGGGGCCCGTTTGAGTCAAATTGACCAAGTATGGTCAATGGTCAATTAATGACCCATTTGACCCCATGGAAATCGGTAGGCAAGGAAGAGAGGAGACAGCTCACAATCATTATTAGACAAATTGCTACCTAATACCAAATTTGCAATAGTAAACTTACCTTTTTCAATTATTTCAAGCCTTTCCAATCATTTCTCTTTCTCTTGTCCGATTCCCTCCATTCCAGCCGGGCTCACCTCCTTCCTAGAAGCTCTCAAGCCTTGTTCTTGAGCATGGAAGGCAGATCTAACTCCTAAGCTCTTAAGGTAAGGTTTTAAGGTCATTTTTAGCTCTTTTTCTTCATCTCTTCACTACCTACACCTAGATTTCGTGGCTCATCAATTCCTATGGCTCATTCTCAGTGTTCTAAGGTTACAACAACATCTAAACTCGGCTGAAGCAAGTAGAGGGACCAAGGTTGCTCAAAGTTGCATTTTAAGGTAAAAACATACCTTAAGCCTCTCTACACTCCAAGCGATTTTCTTCCTTGAATTTTTATGAGTTTATACACTCATTATCTTCATATTTACATGTTCATTCAGTTGGTTAGCCTTTTGGAGCAAGGATGGCCGAGATCCAAGAGAAATACCCTCTTTTAAGGCATTTTTTCAAGGTAAAATCAATTACCATAGCAGCTTGTTGTTTTCTAGCTATTTCCTATGTTGATATGGTGAATTTAACACCATTATGTGTGCTTGGTACAGGCCGAAACCAGCTTGAACTTCCCTTGCATTTTTAAGGTGATTTTTGCCTTAAATCTTAAATTAATTGTTCCTTATGGTTAAGCTCAAGCTTGGAGTATACCATATCTTATTTTGGTGTATTAAACATGTCTAAATAGTGTGGTGAATTTACCTTCAAGTGGCCGAGCTGTTACAAGCTTAAACCAAGGTATAAACACCTTAACTTATGATTTCTATGATTTCTTAGCATATATATATATTGCCGAGAGTGAAGAAGTTAATATGGGTTATATTGACCTAAAAATGGGAAAAAAATGACTAAGATAAATTAAGCTAGCCATTTAAGAGATTTAACTAACATAATGGTCAAATTATGACATTATGTGGAAAAATATAATCTAAAGTGAGGCCGTGAGTTATACTATATTTGAGACATTTAATGTGTAATTTATTTTGCAAGTTCAAGGTTGTAATAAGGCCATGTCATTAGGCCATTTTAATTTAAGTTTATAAGCTTATTTAGTTAGATTTATGCTTATATAATTAAATTGGGGCCAAACCGTAATTACTAGAAAATTAGAAAGCCATGGGCTTAATTTAGAAGAGTTTAGGGTTTTTAAATGAATTTAATAAAAATTATAACCTTTTATAAAGTTTTGGGTCAAATTGTAAAATAGAAAAGTATAGGTTATTATTAGTGATTACCGAAAAATTGGTTCCCATTTGGTATTAGAAGTCAAAGTTGACTATATAGGAGACTTTGACCAAGTTTGGAAAATTTTAAGAAATCAAAATACTATCTTATAATAAGATATTTATTAAATTGTGAAAGATTTATAAAAGATGGGGCTATAGTGTAATTTCCGAGACTTGGGGTATTAAATGGAGTTTAGTAAAATCCTTAAGTTATTAGGAATTTTAGAAGTTTATTTGGTTAATTTGGAGTTATTATGAATTATATAACTATAATATATGGTGTTTTATAACATTGTTACAAATGGGTAAGATATGTGTAGAAACCGAGAATTAGAGGAAGAATAAGGTTATGAATAATATTTATAACCTTTTGGTATAGTTTGGTAATTTTTGGAGTTATATATAAGGTTTATAAAGAAATATGTATAATATAGTTTTAATGGAATTAGAAAACTATGTATTATAAATTGGGATGGAATTGTGATTTATAGAAGTTTAGTGGTGTATAATGGAAGCCGAAAATATAAGGGGCTATTTGGTATTTTATAAACAGAATATAACTATAGGATATAATTGTTTTAATGACTTAAATGTCATAATATATGTTATATAACTATAATGTAACATTATATTAATTACGTAGTTGGATTTTGTATATATTTAAGAACATAGGTGCTGTTCGGAAATATTAACATTTTTAAATGGAATTTTAATATGGTTTTTAATGTTATAAGAGTTATAACATTTATAATATAGAGTATTCATTAAAAAGAATGAATATAGGTTATAAGACTTACCATATAATAGATAGTTCCATAATACTATATAACTAAATATATGTAATGGTGTAGAAAATGTGGTAACTATAAATTATCATAATTAAAATGATAATAGAAGGGGAGAAAAGAATTATAACATTGGATATGGAAATTCTAATGTTAAGAGTATTCATGGGATAATAAGGATTTATATAATTCAAAGTACTGTTTACATATAAATTGTACCACATTAAGTTTGGAAAAACAAACCTTAGAAAAATAAATACTAAGGCAAAAT
This sequence comes from Limonium bicolor, assembly GCA_023374045.1. Lineage (NCBI taxonomy): Eukaryota > Viridiplantae > Streptophyta > Magnoliopsida > Caryophyllales > Plumbaginaceae > Limonium > Limonium bicolor. The sequence continues at coordinate 239,642,289 of CM041779.1, forward strand.
GTATAATACATGATAAAGAATATACATGCAATGTAGAAACAAACTACATAATATACAAGGGTATATTAAGTTACATGCGATAACAAGTTCAACATTAAGTATATTAATATACGAAACAAGACTACGCATGTAATATAATGTTTTTCCAAAATCTCGAGTTAAGCCGAAAACCCGACAAACGTTGACAGTTAATAACGGGGGATTAACCGGGGGGTGTTAGTGACGGTACGGGGTACCATAGAGTTGAGTTGTTATACGGGATGCTAATCAGTAGCATTATGCATTGTTTAGATTGTTAGAGACGACACGGAGCATAGGATCTTGCTGATTCATACTCCACCGTAATACATCAGGGTGAACGGTATGTTGTTATGTGTCTCTGATTGTCTCTGAGGGCTTCCTCAGTTCAGACTTCTGAGTGATCTGTGATAAGATTGTTTGTCTGAATGTGTTAATTAATATGCATGAATTGTATATTTATAGCTGCTTATTATTTACTGTGGTTGAGTTAACAGTATCGGTTCGTATATATGAACCAATATATATATATAAAAACGAACTAGCGGCTATGGTGCTATCTTATATGAAATATAAGGAACGTAAGTAAAATGTTGTAGCACTAGGATAATAACATATACATATTATCCAGACTTTATACGGAGCATTGGCCTTTCTATACGCCGCTCTCGTATCTAACACTAGATCCCGAGTTTACAAACTCCGGATTGGATTAATGACCTTAGTCTGCTGTGTTAGAAAAAAAATGGTAATGCGATGCGATGGTATAATTAATTAATGGAAAGATAGTAAAGCCAGGAGGATGTGGCTCTTGGTGCGCGCTGTGATCACAAAACGATACCAGGATGTCCGAGTACGGGTCCGCAAGTATCAAGAAAATTTCCCGTGAGCTAGAATGGCTCGTTGGTCGGAGACTCTACCGTTGGAGTGGCTACTGCCATGGGTGACCGTCATAATATATGGGTAACTAGAGACATGTCGTTTTAACGAGACATTTCACTAGGTATAACTGAACAATTAAAACAATTGAGACTTGTACAGTGGCGAACAATTTGGTTTCTATACCATGGATGAGACTTAATACTTGTTTATTATTCTCGTTGTTTCGCTTTGTTGTTCATTGGTTATACTTGTGGTATTTTATTGTGTGTTGATGGTTATGTTATTGTATGGATATTAATGTTATTTGATTTACAGTTTTAAATATTAAAACGGTATTGCATGTAACGAACCTCATGCTCTCGACCAAATAATTGAGGGGTCTTTGGGGGCATGACGGGGCATGTGATAACATACTCGCAGGGGCTGATTCCACCAAACCATTTTTATTTCAGGAGAGTAGCTGGGGTCGACGCGAGGCGCGAAGGTTGTATATTTCTGTTGTTAACACTTGGTACGGTGTGATACTAAGGTTGTTTTGGACTCGGGTTGTTTAACCGAGGTGTATTTGGATTAGATGCTCATGGTCTGTAATAATTGGTTGATGTAAGATTCGTTTTAAATTGTTTAAGTACTGCTATCTATCTCTTGTGGTCACTACGGGAATACGTTTCGCAAGTTGATTATCAGGTAATTCGTTATCACCCGTATGGGCGAGTGATAACAGTGACACCAGTAGGGCGACAGTCTTTTATTTACCGTTGCGATATATTTATTATGTGTGACAGTTGTAGGATATTTAGGAGCCGAATTAGTATGGGTGTTACAAAAGTATTTGAATTGTAGGCTTTGGAGCCAAATGTGATGTGTATGTGTATTGGAATTGTGGAATGAGAAAGTATTGAGGAATTTACATTGTATGTGTGCTGGTAGAACCCTTGTGGTTTGGCTAGATTAGGAATGAGTTTGATGAGAAAGTACACATGAGGATAAGTAAGAAATGTAGATGAACTATGACAAAATTTTGGTAGGAATATGTACATGGAGGGAGGACTTGGTGAATGGGAAAACCAAGGGTGTATGGGAGATAGTAGAGATGTTTAATAACTATGAGTAGTAGTTGTGGTAAGAGAATGGAAGAATGAAGAATCTGTAGCAAGAGTTGTTGAATGGTGTTGGAGAAACTAGGAGAACTTATGTACATGACTTGGGAGTGAGTGTTGGACTTGAAGAGGAGAGGCAATGCATTAGGTTGGAAATGGCATTAGGAGAGGAATTATGTATGGAGGAGGTAGGAACCAAAATCTGTAGCAAAGAGGTATTAAATTGCATTGTAGAACTAAGAAGAAATAGTGTGCAAGATTTGGAAGAGGAGAGTGGACTTGGGTATAGGTAATGTAATGGCTTGGAAATGTATTTGGGATGCTAGTAATGGTATTGGTAGTAGAAGTATTGGATATGAGCATGAGCTTTAAAATCTGTAGCATAAGTGTAACAAACTGTTACAAGTGTTGGAAGAGAAGTGAGGGAATTGTGTAAGTTTGTTGGATAGATCTATCAATGGATTTGGTGGATGAATTAAGGTGATTTAGAATGTTCAAATAGTACTAAAACATGTTAGGATGTATGTAGGAAGATTGGGGAAGCAATGGGTCAAATTGGGAAAAGAAAATAAGGGCTGTAGCAAGGTTCTGCTACCGTCCGACCCAGAGTCTGGATCGGACGGTGGGTCGGACGGGGCTTAAGAATCGATAATCAACCTTTCTGGAACGGTCCGACCCAGGACCGTGGATCGGACGTGGGTCGGACAGGCAAAATTTTCCGTGGTCGAAGTTACTGACTTTGTCCGACCCAGAGTACGGGTCGGACAGTGGGTCGGACGGAGCTTGGACACGGGACCGAAACCTTCTGGAACGGTCCACCCAGAGGGTATGGGTCGGACGGAATAGTGCTGGGTCGGAGGGGGAGAATTTCAAAGAACGGGAATCTACTGGAATGGTCTGACCCAGGGCTTGGGTCGGACGCTGGGTCGGACGACCATAACTTACAAAAAAAAACTATGAGCTATAGCTAGTGTATATATATATAATTATATATAGATATATATATCTATATATATATATATAGATATATACATATGTATACCCACCTATACATATGTACATATATATGTAAGCGACCTTGTTGAGTAATTAAAAGTAAGTAAGTAAAATGTAAGTAAAGGAATGTAAAGACTTAGTAAGTATGGGTAGGAAACGTAAGAGTAATCGATTGAGTTAATGATAGTTAGATAATTCATTCGATTGTATGTATATCATAGGATTTGATTTGTGACACCGGAGGACGTTCGGAAACACGTACAACGGTGAACGGTATGATTTCTTCATGCTCTGTATCCTAACCTGGTTACCCCGATTTGTGTGCTTGGACCACCAATAAGATAAATACACGAATCGGACTTTCTATTGCACTAATTGTTGAACTATTTTGTTCTTGATTGTATCTTCTTGAACATTTAGTTTGTATAATTCATGAAATGTATGAATGAGAATGAAGGGTATGTGTATGTAATGTGTACTGTGTACTGTATGGATGTATGGGAATGAAGTACTGACTTCTACTAATTCCTAACATCTAACTCCTAACATGAGTATGAGTAAATGGAATGAGTAGAAGTCCGATATAGTTTCAGCCACGCGTGAGGATAAGGAAACACAAGAGGTTGGATCCGAATCCTGGCTGTAATCTTTTCCATGGACCAATCCCCTTGAATGGGTAGCATCCGGATTAGTGGGCCACCCTAAAGCCCGTGGTGGGATGTAGTATCCTGCCCGGAGGTCATACCGACTTAACATGAGTAAAGTAAGTACGAAGTAAGTATTGTATGAGTATCGGCCTTGACTATCGTAAGTCATTGACCCGGAGTAATGAGTATTGATCACCCGATTAACCCGGGTGTGTAAAGAAGCTAACAAGCCTTGTATGTGAATTGAGAAGAGTATCTCCGTATTGCGTAATGAGTATGTATTGTGTATGTGTATCCTGGAAGATGGTAAGTATTAGTTGGCTTGTATTGTCTTCCAAGCATGTAGTGTACTGTGCGAATGTATGAATGCCTTGTGAAGTATTGTAGTATCATGAATGAAGTATGTATGTATGAATGTATGTATTGTAAATTGAATTGCATGTATTCGACCAAATGGTCGGCGTACCCTCGCTAGTACGCGGGGTATGCGGTTATCATGCTCAGCGAAAGTGATCCCCTCGGGGGAATGTTTTTAGTGTGCAGGTACCCGAAGAGGACATGGTCAAGGTTAGAGACCGGTGGCCACACTTGGACTGCTAGTAGTAGAATGTAAAGGAGTGCTAAGTAGTACTCCCCTTGTACCTAGAAAGTAAGTAGTTTGTGAGGAATAGGTAGTTATAGACTCCTGATGAGTATATATGAACCCGAAAGGAGTATTGTATTTGTATTTGGGAATTTAGTGAACTCGGTTAAGTATATTGTATTGTATAGTATTGTAATGGAGCGTAGTAGCATTCGATTGATGAATGGAGTATGTATTGTACATGTAGTACTCGGATTTCCGGTCCATCAGACCGATGCTGTATGTAGTAGTAGCCTTGTTAGTCACGTAGGTGGCTAACAGCATTGTATCACTCGCCGTTGTGTAAGTATGTATCCACTGCGAGAGTACGAATGTATAAGGAGTTGGATGGTAATTACAGTATTATCGGTAGGGGTGTTACAAAAAGTGGTATCAGAGCGAAGTATCGCTCTGATGACTGGAAGTACCGTGTTTAGGAAATACCGAGTTAGGATTTAGAAGCTTAGGCTAAGGGCTGAGTGTTGGCATTTGAGAGATGCTAGTAGGGACTACCGGTGAGTACCGGATACCTACAACACCAGACCCGCCCTCCACCACCCTTGTATGATTTCCGAAAGGACGCCAGGGAGAAGAAAGCTTCTCATACTCGGGGAAACCCGATCTGCAGTTGTGAAGCAATCACACAGTAAACAAGAACCGACATATGGTAGATTCCAAGAATTGGGGTCCCGAAGATGGATCCCGGTTGAACAACAATACCCACATTTAATAGCGGTAGGATAAGCACTCCAACACAAGGAGGCTGCGACTTACAACGCATGGGGCGACGTGCTCAGCAGTCGCGAAACCTAGCTAACCAACCAATAGCGGGAAGGAAGCACTAAACCGCACAACGAAGTGGAAAAAGGAGTAGTAATGGAACCCACGACAAGGCTGCGGAGCAGCAGTAGCTAAATAATACCACCAATGGTATACCAACTGGCTAAGGACATAGTCAGCGAGCTTAACTCCGAAAGTACAACGCTAAAGGTTACATATCTGGCCGACATAGCTTATACCGCTAAAAGGACATCCACGGGATAAAACCGGAAGGACTAGAGAGTAGTACCCAAGCAAGCTAAGGCTCAAAACCACAATAGATGTGTGGGAACGAGCAACAAGGAATAACACTAAACCAAATCAAGGGATCCAAGGATTGGAGAATACCCAGATCTACGACAGCCATGTCCAGATCGTGAGAAGTACCTAAAGAATCAAGTGTCCCAACCATAGGTCAATATGATCAAGGGAAAGAGTCAACAAGACTATTAAATGCGAGGAAACCATACCGTGACCGGTATAGGTTTACCCAAAAACCACCAGTACCACGCACTTGCCATGGCAATGCAGTAAGAACAGGAACGCGTGGAGGACTTCTAACACACACGATACCTAGTAATGTACTATGGCCGTAATAGAACAACTACTAGGTCACACATCCTAAGAACTGAAAAGAATGGAACCTTGGAAAGGCCTGACGGTTGACCATTGTGCAAGGATACACCAGTCAGCGGAAAGCTAGATCTGGTCAAGATTTTTGAACAGGATATGCATGAAGAACCTCTTTTAACACCGAGCTATTATTTTTCAAAACCAAGTTCTTTACAAAAACCTCAAACCTCTTTTAAACCTTGGATTTTAAACAAAACCAACAGAATTACGGTGAGATCATAGATTGATACAAGAGGAGTTGACATAGAAATACTTCACCTAGGCGTGTGACGAACACTACGAGTGTACCCAATTACGGGATGGGGCAACCGCACTCCGAAGGAGCTGCGGGCCTGACACATAGTAGGTAAGTGGCAACGTATCACACGGTACCCACGTAGTATACATGTAGTGTACGAAACACGGGAAGTAGTCAACTCTGTTCTACGGACCATGAGTAAATGCAAAGCAGAACAGCTGGACACCTCAGGCGATCAAGGAGAAGGAACTCGCTAAGTAACAAGTATAAAGAACTCAGAGAATCCATCTGAAGATAAGGAATGAGGATTAAGAAGCGCAAAGAGCGCCGACTAGTAAGCATAGACATTGGATATGTCTGAAAGACATCAAGTAAATACACGACAGCTGGAAAGCATACCCAGCCTGAAACAGTAAGGCAAAAGCCTAACGTGAACACCACAATGCTCAACAAACGGGACATATTCCAAGAGCAATTACAAGATTACCACAAATATAATCCATCACCAAGAGGACATTTAAACCTAGTCTCAAGCACTGGGAGCAAGTATAGACAGTCTACCCAAGAACCGGAGACGTTATAACCCTAAAAGGGACAACTCAAGTACGGTACCACAAGACGGTACAGTGGACAACATATCATAAACATTAGCTAGACGTAACAGCATAACCTAACAACACCCAGGAGCAATCCTTGAAGGGTGTCTGAGTTAGCAACAGTCGAACACAACGACATGACGAAAGCACAAAAGCTAGAACGAACACTCGGTTAAGACACCGAGGGATTTCACTTAACAGGAAATACCCTAGACTACAAAAGAACTGATCAGCATCAGATTGCCTAAGAGTCTCCTATGGACGGAAGCGTGATGCGCGACTTGCCATGGAGCCTAGTAATACCTCCAACCTATGGGGTATACAAGGAGTTGAAATGTGTATAAGCAGCTTGCAAAGAGCATAGCTTGCAGCAATAAGGCTTAAAAGCCATCAACCAACTATGTTAGGTAAACCTTAGCGTTGCATAACCCACACCTTTTGATAATAAGACTTTCAAGAGATATTATCTCATATGACAAGAAATCAACAACTGGACCATCAATTCAAACCCAACATCCTGAGTGGCCTGGAGTAATGGTCAACTCAGTGTCACTGTCACTAGAGCATCAGCCTAGTATACAGTTGACAAGCTTTTAATTACCTTCATACCTTCTGTAGCAATGGTAGCACAGAGGCACATGAATGGTAATAACGCCAACAATGGCCTAGTCCACGCTTGGACACTACGAGAAACTTGAGGGAAGATACTCTCATTAACAGAAAACCACCCATGCGGTGACGATGGGAACCCTTAGAAAGAGGCTTCCGTCTACCATAACAACAAAACTTGTGCATATAGATATTGCCAAGGAAACAACGAATAAGGAAATGAGATTTCCAAACCACTACGTCTACGAGAGGCTGTGGACTGTAGGAGCACATCGCTAAAGAGCATCGAAGCTTGAAGGAGTGAGTATACTCCTTATGCACCCAAACACGTGGTGAACCATTGTATAAATGGCGGAGGTACATAAACAAAGACTAACATAGTAAACCTCGTCACGAGACCTACGAGTGGAGACAACCCCTCAACAAGAACCTTCAATTGTTAGTGATAGAATACCCTCCAATTGGAGAACGGGACCAGAAAAACCTTGAAGTTTTGGGGGATGTCCCGGTAATGTACATGCAAAAGTAAAACCACATAGCTAGAGCCTATGATCAATGCTCAGCACTATGGAGTCAGTAATTGTCAAAACAATCAATGAGTGTGCACATTGCACACCATGAATGACCGGCGCTCAAGAGAACTTGTAACCCGATAAACAACTTCATCTTTGGTCAACCAAGTTATTTGGCAAACTATATCATGAATGAGGAAGTAATGTGAGGTAAGCTAACCTACACATGAAACCTAAATTGAAATAAAACATCCCCACAATGGGAAGATAATAGTATTGTGGTATGCTACGACAACCGCCATACACACGAACAGAGGAAACCCTCAGTGTTCGTACCATAAGAGAATGGTGCCAATGACAATGGCAATGAGTAAAGAGGAACTACTACAGTAACAAAGACAGTAAAAACGATGTCATGTAACGAGTAAGAGTATGGTGCGCAATAAACGACCGCTAGGAGGAAGTAGTAAGACGATGACACGGAGTATAAGTATGTGAAGACAGGCAGAAATATTCATCCCTATCACATAAGTGATTTACTGTCAAGCGTTTACGCCTCTACACTCTGTATGACTGAGTGTTTTGGTATTGCACTAGCACAGCTAATGATCTAATGCGATAGCTAAGAATATGGAAAATGTAAACCGTAGTAAACCCTTTCTTTCACCAACAACATGGCATAAGCCAGTCAAGCAAGCTTAGCAACAAACCGTGCGGCATAAGGCCAAAGAAGCACGAAGAGTGTAAGCACACTAACAATCACAAGATGTGAATTCCATTGGAATAAAAGGTGAAAGAAGACTGAAGAAAGTCACCTGGACCGACGCATTGAGAATGCAAGGTCATACAAGCAAAGAACACTTGTACTGAACCAGAAGAACGGGTATTATTCAGAAGCTGGTGACAACAGAGGAAGCACTGCAACTAGGTAGTGACTTAACCTCGCCCGACAACAAGTCGGAGGAACTTAGTGAATAACCGTGGGAGTACGAATAGTACGTGTAATAGATTACCAGAGAGCTGGTCATTGAGTTCAAACAGCGGTAAAAGAATACCACACTGTTAGTAAACCTTATTTCCACAATAGAGGGATAAAAAGGTGATGTATAGCACATTAAGGATAACATGAAGGGTGAGTAACCCAAGTTATCAGGGTAGCGCAGCAGAAGCTAGTGGGCCCTAGCTAGGAAATGTAATACACCTAGTAAGTATGAAAGAATGGCTATTAATGCCTTGAAGCCTAATAGGCTAGAACTGAATTACCTATGAGTTAAATAAACTCATATAGGAATCCTCGGTGCAAAGACTAAACCATTGGTATGGTTAAGACCCCTTTGACCAGAGCATATTGTATAGTATATCGTAGTGAAGCTAAATGCTTCAGATTGCCCAAATCGAGTAAACCAATGTTTAATAGTAACATATGGTAGATTACGTGGGCGTAATCCCTTTTAAGGGGGGTAGAGCGAAAACCGCTTAATGTAAGTTCCATGAATAAAACACTGAAACTATAATGTGCATAGCATAAATGGGAATTGATTTAAGGATTGGTACTTATGTTAAATAAACATACATATTCATTCATATTGTAACTGTGGTAATTAGGCACGAGAGATGCGAATACCATAGGATGAATACACCCACCTTGTAACCCCAGTGCAAAAGTATTAGTAAAGAGGAGTAGAGCAACTCTTGGGGAAATGATAATCCCTGTAGTGTGTGCCTATTTGAACTTAGACATGGCATTACGATGCAAGAGTCGGTATAAAACCGACGTAACCTAGTAGATGTTGAAACAATTGAGAATGAGTAGCGGACGGAGCTCCACAAGTATTGTATCCTTAAAGAAGTAGTACGGATTGACTATGAGTGGTAGAAGAATGTAACCCACGAGTGGTGTATTCGTAAGTATGTTATTGGAAATAAATTGAGGACAGCTGAATTTCATGAGTACGGTATTCCCTAGTCTGAATAGTAGAGATAATAGAGAGTAATGGAAGAAAGTGGAGAAGGTTAATGAAATGGGCACTTAGGCATCGAATTCCGAGGAAAGTATTTGGGAAGTAGATTGAGAATGGTTGATGGACTGGATTCCATCCTTTAGAGTTGTATGAAATTGTAATTATGACTAGGAAGAGTAAAAAGGTAGAACATGAAAATGATTGAATTATCTGTTGTTTGAAACTGATGTGGGAGGTCGAACTTGATCCTGATCAGATCAAGGGAAACTGAACACAAATTGGGGTGGAAAGATAGTTCGACACTGATACTGATCACATCAGGGTCGAATAATTCTTGAAGCTCCCCTCAAGTGGTCACAAGAATCACGCATAGGGTAGAAGCAATAAACACAAACTGGAATTTAGAGTTGTATGCTTTGGAAAATTTCTAAGTACTAGTTGCGAAAGAATTTTTCTTAGCCTGAAGATGAAGGATTTGCTAGAAGCGTATGCCTGAGAAGGTAGTAGAGTATCGGATTGTATTATTCCAAGGGCAGCGGGACATAGAAGAGTCCTGTGTCTAGATGACCCAAGTGCTTGCGGGATTGTAATGTGTATTGCATTGCTTTGGGGATAGCTTTGCACGGTATGTATATTTAAATTTTGTAATGAAGAACTGGATGGCTGGTAGTAATGTGGATTTGAGTAATTATTGTACATTGGTAAGGTATGGAAAGTAGAGATCTTGAGTAATGGATTTAGGAATTGTAAGGAGGAAGAATGTACGACGTTTGGCATAGACAAGTATGAACGAGCAAGTATCGTAACCCTATAACCTTGAGCAACTTTGAGGACAAAGTTCTTAAGGGGGGTAGATTGAAATACCCCAAACTTAAATATAGTGATTAAGATTATTCTAATCCGTATTTAAGAGCCTAATAATGCTTGAGTAATATTGGTAAGGAGAAATAAATCCAAAGGAAAAAATAAACGCTTAAAAAGTAGAAAACGCTAAATAAGCGTTAAATAACCATAGGAGGTATGAGACCTCGGTTAGCGTATTATATGGATTCTAAAGGTTTAATAAGACCTAAATAATATATGGGAACAACTCCCGAAGAAAACGGATCCAAAGAATGCATTAAAACGCTAATAGAGCTTTAGCGCACGTCTTTCGAGAAAACCCAAAGACGTGCTTTTAAGTGGTCAAACGAACCCGTAAAATTATAAATCATTAAATAACAATTATTAAGCATTTATGGAAGCTTAATAGTCAATAAAAATAAAGAAACGAGAAATTCCAGAAAACGGGCCCGGTTGGTGAATAGTATCAAAACCGGGTAAAATAATGAGCGTTTTCTGTAAAAGACGAAAAACGCTCCAGCTAGTAATACTGTGTGGGCCGATTTTAATCAGTCAAAAAGCCCTCTCACACACACACACTAGCTAATTAAATAAGAGACCAAAAACTAAAAAGCAATAAAGTAAAAAGCAAACCCTCACACTCTCTCACCTCACCTTTCTCTTTTCTCTTTCCTCCATTCTCCTTTCCCACCGTGAGCACCCTCCTCCATCTGGCTGCTGCGATTTCTTGAAGCTCCACAAGCCTCCCATGGCTTCTCTTCTTTCTCCTCATGCTCTAGCTCCATTTGAGCTCCAAATGTAAAATAAATTGCATATTTGAACTCCTCTCATCCTCCTCCACACTTCTCTCTTTTCAAAATCCAAAAATGAGGAAGTTCATTTTCGTGGGTATACCCCATTGGTGAAGAAAATAGCATCAATGTGTAGCTTGGGGTCTCCTCTCTCCAACAAGGTAAAAATCTACATGAAAAACTCATGTTCTCTTCACTCTCCTTCACAACCGATTTTTGCCCCATTGTAACACCCCATTTTCTCTCTCTATTTTGAGCACAATATCAACCTTGCAATGGCGGTGGATTCACCTTCTTGAACCAAGGGCTAAAACCCCTTCTAAAACACTCCAAAGGTAAACCCTAGAAATCTTGCTTTGAATATTTCATTGAACTAGCATTAATCTAAGGGTTAGTATGTTAATTGTAGTAGTTTTGTGTTCATTGGGTGATGGGAATGGAGTTTGGTAACTCCATTCCCCACATAACCGATTTAGAGGCAAGAAAGGAAGAAGGAGGAAAAATGAGAAAGAAAGAAGGAAGTATAAGCTCAAGGTAAGGGCTTCTTCCTAATGTTAAATTCAATTGCATTAGAGTAATGGGAATGGGTAAAATATTTAAAGAACCCAAAACCTTGTACTAGTATTGAAGATTGTGAAGTTTGAGTATTTAAGAGCAAAGTATTTGAATTGTAGGCTTTGGAGCCAAATGTGATGTGTATGTGTATTGGAATTGTGGAATGAGAAAGTATTGAGGAATTTACATTGTATGTGTGCTGGTAGAACCCTTGTGGTTTGGCTAGATTAGGAATGAGTTTGATGAGAAAGTACACATGAGGATAAGTAAGAAATGTAGATGAACTATGGCAAAATTTTGGTAGGAATATGTACATGTAGGGAGGACTTGGTGAATGGGAAAACCAAGGGTGTATGGGAGATAGTAGAGATGTTTAATAACTATGAGTAGTAGTTGTGGTAAGAGAATGGAAGAATGAAGAATCTGTAGCAAGAGTTGTTGAATGGTGTTGGAGAAACTAGGAGAACTTATGTACATGACCTTGGGAGTGAGTGTTGGACTTGAAGAGGAGAGGCAATGCATTGTAGGCATTGGAAATGGCATTAGGAGAGGAAATTATGTATGGAGGAGGTAGGAACCAAAATCTGTAGCAAAGAGGTATTAAATTGCATTGTAGAACTAAGAAGAAATAGTGTGCAAGATTTGGTAAGAGGAGAGTTGGACTGGGTATAGGTAATGTAATGGATTGGAAATGTATTTGGGATGCTAGTAATGGTATTGGTAGTAGAAGTATTGGATATGAGCATTGAGCTTTAAAATCTGTAGCATAAGTGTAAAAAACTGTTACAAGTGTTGGAAGAGAAGTGAGGGAATTGTGTAAGTTGTTGGATGGATCTAGCAATGGATTTGGTGGATGAATTAAGGTGATTTAGAATGTTCAAATAGTACTAAAACATTTTAGGATGTATGTAGGAAGATTGGGGAAGCAATGGGTGAAATTGGGAAAAGAAAATAAGGGCTGTAGCAAGGTTCTGCTACCGTCCGACCCAGAGTCTGGATCGGAGGTGGGTCGGACGGGGCTTAAGAATCGATAATCAACCTTTCTGGAACGGTCCGACCCAGGACCGTGGATCGGACGTGGGTCGGACAGGCAAAAATTTTCCGTGGTCGAAGTTACTGACTTCGTCCAACCCAGAGTATGGGTCGGACAGTGGGTCGGACGGAGCTTGGACATGGGACCGAAACCTTCTGCAACGGTCCGACCCAGAGGGTATGGGTCGGACGGAATAGTGCTGGGTCGGACGGGAGAATTTTAGAGAACGGGAATCTACTGGAATGGTCCGACCCAGGGCTTTGGTCGGACGCTGGGTCGGACGACCCATAACTTACAAAAAAAAAACTGTGGGCTATAGCTAGTATATATATGTATATATGTATACCCACCTATACATATGTACATATATATGTAAGCGAACCATTGTTGAGTAATTAAAAGTAAGTAAGTAAAATGTAAGTAAAGGAATGTAAAGACTTAGTAAGTATGGGTTAGGAAACGTAAGAGTAATCGAATTGAGTTAATGATAGTTAGATTAATCATTCGATTGTATGTATATCATAGGATTTGATTTGTGACACCGGAGGACGTTCGGAAACACGTACAACGGTGAACGGTATGATTTCTTCATGCTCTGTATCCTAACCTGGTTACCCCGATTTGTGTGCTTATGTGACCACCAATAAGATAAATACACGAATCGGACTTCTATTGCACTTAATTGTGTTTGAACTATTTTGTTCTTGATTGTATCTTCTTGAACATTTAGTTTGTATAATTCATGAAATGTATGAATGAGAATGAAGGGTATGTGTATGTAATGTGTACTTGTGTACTGTATGGATGTATGGGAATGAAGTACTGACTTCTACTAATTCCTAACAATCTAACTCCTAACATGAGTAATGAGTAAATGGAATGAGTAGAAGTCCGATATAGTTTCGGCCACGCGTGAGGATCAGGAAACACATGAGGTTGGATCCGAATCCTGGATGTAATCTTTTCCATGGACCAATCCCCTTGAATGGGTAGCATCCCGGATTAGGGGCCACCCTAAAGCCCGGTGGTGGGATGTCTATCCTGCGGAGGTCATACCGCTTAAATGAGTTAAGTAAGTACGAAGTAAGTATTGTATGAGTATCGGCCTTGACTATCGTAAGTCATTGACCCGGAGTAATGAGTATTGATCACCCGATTAACCCGGGTGTGTAAAGAAGCTAACAAGCCTTGTATGTGAACTGGAGAAGAGTATCTCCGTATTGCGTAATGAGTATGTATTGTGTATGTGTATCCTGGAAGATGGTAAGTATTGGTTGGCTTGTATTGTCTTCCAAGCATGTATTGTACTGTGCGAATGTATGAATGCCTTGTGAAGTATTATAGTATCATGAATAAGTATGTATGTATGAATGTATGTATTGTAAATTGAATTGCATGTATTCGACCAAATGGTCGGCGTACCCTCGCTAGTACGCGGGGTATGCGGTTATCATGCTCAGCGAAAGCTGACCCCCTCGGGGGAATGTTTTTAGTGTGCAGGTACCCGAAGAGGACATGGTCAAGGTAAGAGACCGGTGGCCACACTTGGACTGCTAGTAGTAGAATGTAAAGGAGTGCTAAGTAGTACTCCCCTTGTACCTAGAAAGTAAGTAGTTTGTGAGGAATGGGTAGTTATAGACTCCTGATGAGTATATATGAACCCGAAAGGAGTATTGTATTTGTATTTGGGAATTTAGTGAACTCGGTTAAGTATATTGTATTGTATAGTATTGTAATGGAGCATAGTAGCATTCGATTGGTGAATGGAGTATGTATTGTACATGTGTAGTACTCGGATATTCCGGTCCATCAGACCGATGCTGTATGTAGTAGTAGCCTTGTTAGTCACGTGGGTGGCTAACGGCATTGTATCACCCGCCGTTGTGTAAGTATGTATCCGCTGCGAGAGTACGAATGTATAAGGAGTTGGATGGTAATTACAATATTATCGGTAGGGGTGTTACAATTATTTTCTAAGCTTGTTTATGGCCTTAATGTCCTTTAAAAATCATTAATTAGTCTTAATTATCTTATATATCATTACCCACCTTTACCCTACCTTAGATTATCTTTAAAATGCTTCTGGAATGAAAATGGGGTTGTCCGGGTTACTGTCCGGGTTTACAACCCGGACCACCACTTTGGAATCTCTCGGTTGTTTTATGTATGGTCCGGGTTGTTGTACTACTTTACTAACCTGGACCACAAACTTTGATAAACTCTCCGGACCACTCCATTGATACAACAATCTATCGTGTTTTTATGCTGGTCCTGTAACCCCCTTTAAACAAATATGCAGCGGAAAAGAAAAGACTATGGCGTTTACAGATCATCGGTTCCAAACACCCGGCACAAATCTTGCCAATTACATTTAATAAATTACAAAAGCTACGGTTTGAACCTCGAAAAAACTTACTTAACATAACAGTAATAAAATACATTAACTCTCCACAAAACCTAATCCCATCCCAAACACTCATTCTCTTCGTGGCCACCTGTATATCAACTCGTACCTGCAGATGAAACCAAGCAGCCCACCCCGAGAGGGTGAGTCAGTTTCCCTGGAATGGAACTGTACGATCCACTCCAAAGAACACTTAAAAGCTCCAAAACAACTTATAATATAACTCTTTAATAAGTAATAAGTTGAATACAATCACTTAAAACCACACAGAGGAACAAGGCACATTAAAAATCACCAAGTCAAGATAACAAGTTGCGAAAGAGACAAATAACAGAAAGTTAAAGTTAGTCAATCAGAAGAAATCACACCATAAGTTAGTGAACATCCATTGTTTGTGTTAGATTCAGTTCCAGTTAGGAGGAAGACCCAAGTAGTCACAAGGACTAGGAATGAAAGAAGAGATCCACGAACCCATAACTCAAGAGTGGAATCAAATCAACTGGGAGAGATGGCACCGCCAAGTACGTCCTTTTAGGACAGGGGATATACAACCCCTCACTGTTTACTACGTCCCTTTTGGGACAGGGGATATACAGCCCCTCACTGTTACCATTGAAGACGCACGCACGTCACAACAAGAGACTCAGCTCATGGATGAAACAATATCCAGAGTCAAAAGAAGAATTACCAAGATTGACCTTTTTCCATAATCCCACTAGATCATGAACTGCACCAGAGCAATACCAAAACACTCAGTCCTACAGAGTGCAGACACGTAAACCCTAGGCAGTTAATGTCTAGTGAAACAACCAATAGAAGAGACCCATAACCAAGGAAGTTATACATTCAAGGCTCAGTTAGTCACACAAGCTGAGTTAGTCACACAACCATTCCCTTTTAGAATCCATATTAGCTCAATTAGCGTTTGTCAAAAACATCCCTTAAGTCTTGTTAGCAAAGCATAAGAGTACGAGAAATCGTACCTGGTATGTGAAGAACGGTAATTAACTTGGATGAGTGATCCCCCAATAGTAACCTATAATTAAGGTGTTCCAAGTGTTGATTAGCTAAGGGACTTATAAACTAAACACCTTCTATTCTTACTGATTTATAGTTCCAGGTTTACCATTATTCTCTCACAAGGATTTGGGCTAGGTTTCGTTAATTAAATCTTTTGTTAGGCCCATTTCGTTTAAACTGGAACGATTTAGGATTTAACCCTGAGAGTGGCCCAAACTCTCTTTGAATTGTTTAAGTGGGCTTTTGGAGTTCATAGACTTGGCTCAGTAGGTTAGCCTAAGACCGTGTTACGTTTACGTTGTGTAATTAAACCCTTAAGTTATCGTTGACTATTTTAATACACACCGATTAAAATCCTAAGGTTTAATATATATATTCTTTTTATTATATCTCTCACAAGGAATGTTATTTCCTTCATCTATTTAATGTTTTTATATATATATATATATATATATCTTTGTGTATTAAGATTTATCCAGAACATCTTTAAGAAATTTTATTGAATTTAATTATGTTTAATAACTTTTAGGCATATCCACAATCGATATATGGTTTATAAAATAAAGTATTTTCCTTTATTAGTTTAATACATACATGCATGTACCTGTATTAGAATTTATTTAAGTCATCCCATATGTAGCTTATTGTATTTAAATTATCTTTATTAACTTTAACATTTATCTGCATTCCATGTATGTTTTATAAAGTATTTCTTTTGTTACATTTTAGAATATTAGCTTCTATAGTATTTAGTTAATATAAGTGTTGATTTATTTAGCTCCTTGTTTTAACCTAAGTTACTATTTTATTCTTTTTATATATATGTAAATATATATATATATATATTTCCTTAGTTTTAATTAAGAATGTTAACTTCCATATTATATGATAATTAAAATGTAGATAAGTTTAGTTCCTTGATTTAACATCAGTTTCTATTTTATTTCTCTCATATAAGTATATATATATATATATATATATATATATGTAAATAGTTTTTTTACTTCACTTAAAAGTTAATTCCCAAATATTTATAAACATACTGTTACTAGATGCTAATTTAGTCTTCTCGTATTTTTCCCAACCCAAAAAGTTTATTAATAAACTATACTTTAATTTATTTACATTAAAACCTTATATTATAAGATAACTTATGAAAAACCTTATAAATACAATTTTTAAACCCATTTCCTCATGTCCAAAATTCCCCAAATTAAATATATAGTAACTATAACATTTTAGACATATTATAAAATTTTTATTTCATAAGAATATCTTTTTAAATTATCCAAATAATTCCATAATACCCATAACTTGCAAAAATCATAACTTACGTTTAAAAACTCAAAACTGATATTAATTTACATCATAATAAACTTCATTTTATAAGGAATCTATGGTTAAAATTTCAAGTCAAAATACATTCGGGAAGGTCATTAAATAAATTCGACAAGTTAGGGTTTAATTCTGGAAATATTATAAATCTTAACCAACTTAAACTTCCTTGTTCTAATCTCGGCCGTCCGTTTCTAAAACCTACGATCGGACGGCCACTGAAACGAGTTCATCCTCAATCTCAAACGATAACCCGAGTACTAAATCACCGATTCCTCTCAACTCACAGAACCAAATCGACTAATTTTTGTTTCATTGAATTCGAAATCTTCTTGTGGTTCCAATGGTACCAAGTTTACGATCTAAGGTGCACGAAATCGCAAAAATGATTCTGGGTTCGAAGAACTAGGGTTTATGTTGTACCCGATTCAATTTTTTACAAAATTCTCTCAATACAAGGCATAATCGATCAAATTGGCAGTTGGGTTAGGTCGATAATGCATAACCGATTAACAACATCGGAGAAATTGAACAGAGACTTACCAGAGAAGAACCGGTGACGGAAATCGTAATCGGTTTTCTGGAAAAAGTTTGAACTTTGAGCTGTTCGAGTAGCTAACTTTGTGGATCTATAAAATAAGTTCTAGATCGAATTAGACTACGTGGGTGGGCTTAATCGAAAGAGGAATTATAGATCTACAAATTGATAGTAAGAACTTAATCTAACTTGCAATATATAGAAAGAAATCCAACCCGAAAGTTACGAGTTTTATATCTGCGTTTTCCATGATTTTATGTGTAGTTTCGAGTTGGCTACTTCACGGACCAACTCGCCAACTGAGAAAGGTTCAATCCACGAAACCTACCACATTTTAAAGTAGGGATGTAACTCTAAACTAGTGGAAGAATCATTGAATTTGATAGATTAGAGAGAAAGTTACAGATCTCACAAGATCTGGGTTTACCTATCAATTTCTGGAAATATCTGGGCAGAAAATCCACCGTGATCGACTAGCGAACTTTAGACGCCTTTAACTTCTACTCGATTCAGAATCAGCCTTGGACATAAAAAGGAAAGTTGTAGAGGGATTATAGATCTACAAAATGAGCTATAGAAGTCTAATTTTCATGGAGAGATGAAGGAGATACAACTCGGAGAAGTTACCTTACCAATTCGGTTTTTCTGAAAACTGGGTTGCAAGTGTTCGATGAGGCAACTTCAGATCAAGTTTGCGGTGGATTTAGAAGGAGTTAGGTCATGTATGAGTGATGGTTGTAAAGAGGATATTAAGGAGAAGAAAATGAAAGAAACGGCATGCAAAAATACCCTAGGATGGCTGAGATAATGGCGTCTGAAAATGAGGCAATAACTAATGGTGGCTGAGAAGAGTTAGCCGAAATAGTGGGGGTTCTGGCGCTCTGGCGTGGCACGTTCTCCGAGGTTATAACACCCCTACTACGCACATAACATTACTTGAAATCGCAGCGGAATTTAAACAACTAAACGATTGGTGCTACAACCCCGTCAACCACCCACGTGGTTAACAAGGCTGAATAAATACAAGTGTATCGGTCTGATGATCAGACTTCCGAGCATAGAACTAATAATCACATATACACAAACATAATACCGAGTATTTACTTACACATCCTTCACTGTAAACCATCACTGTAAACTGTTCACAACCAAAATATATAACGCCACGGCACAGGCGCATCCCGGGCCCAACATCCACAAGTGATCAAAAGTAAACCTGCATCCTAGAATCTAAAGCCATTCCGCTTCTTCGATCCTCATCCTGCAGTAAAAGAAATATGGAGCCCCCGAGGGGGTCAGCAACCCTGGGCTGGTATGGTTAACGCGCAGCCCATTGGCTACCGGGATACGCGCAACTAATTGTCATGGTGACATGGCATTCATTTTAAAACACACAACATATACAATTATCATAACATAGGTATTGTACACAACATCACACATAACACACAAGAACAATTCCATTTAGGAAGTGAACCAATACAATTAGTTCCCATGGAGAGCCTAGAGAATGTTTCCATGCTCATGCTAAGCTCGTTACATAACTCGTCACCGTCCTGTTAGATTGAACGGATCTTAACACAAGGTGCCTCGGATATAGTGATCCAAGCACACCGAAACAACACATAGTATGCCCCTGTGGCCCGACGTGAGTCAGTAAAATAGCCTTGGTTATGCTAAAGGGAAGGTTGGAAAACAACCATAACATACAAAGAGAATCGAACCGGTTATGACATCGACTCCCATACTCACACGCGTGGCCGGAACAGACCGGACTCCTCACTTCCCGTTAGCACTTGTTAGTAGTTCAACATCGAACTCAGTAAACAATTCACCATAATAGGTCAAGTCTTGTTAGACACACACAAGGGAAGAGAGGGTCATACTTAACAACATAATAATATTTAACAACTGTAAACTCTTTACATGGTTTAATCTTACAAAGTCATTAACACACAGAAAAACAAACAACACACAAGCCGGTGTAAACCGGTAGGCAACAGACTGCAAGAAAACCATACCTTGGTCCTTGCTTCGATTTGTTTCCACCTTGAGAGAATCCTAAACACATTAGTAACGTCGGTTAATTAACGCACTAGTCCATTGTTAACTTGTACTTCTTCACATATCTAGTTTATTTTATTTTCACACTTGTTATAACTCTTCACCATTTTAATTGCCATTATAACACTCCTAACATTCTTAATTAACCTCATATCATCATTACTAACTAATCACCATTTTTAGACATCGTTTTCTACCTTAAAAAAGTTTTTGGTCCATACAGTGGCCTTTCCGAACTTGTGTCCGGACTTCCCAAGGTCGGACACAAGTCGAGACTCAAAACTGAAGACAGACGCCTATCCGAACTTGTGTCCAGACTTCGGAAGTTCGGACATGGGTCGAGAGAATTTCAAAGTAGAAGCAGGCACGTCCGAACTTGTGTCCGGACTTCCCAAGGTCGGACACAAGTCGAGACTCTGAAAATTTTTACGCAACAAGCCTGTCCGAACGTCCATGTCCGGACGGATGTTCGGACAAGGCAAAACACTCATTTTCTAAGCCTTTAAATACTTAACCAATTTCCACCCAAACCTCTAACACTTATAGTATTTTCTCCTTAAGTTTCTAAATGGTGTTTCATGCCTATTGTAGCCTTATACCAACAAAATATTTCCTCACCATTTAAACAACATCTCTTAAGCATCTTTTCTTACACCTAAATCCTTATGTCATTCTTGTAGTTCCTCTTACAAGTTTGTTTCTTCTCTTTGTTTACCAAAGTTGCATGAGCCCTAGAACAACTCCAAAATGACTTTGGTGTATTCCTAAACACCCACTGTATTCTAAAACCTTCAAGACAATGTCTAAGTCCCTTTTGCACTCTAAACATCTTAATACATAGTTTCTTTCCTAGTAAAATACCTAGCCCTTCACAAGACTTCCTAGTTTCCCAAAATTCTCTTAAACACTTATAACCTCCTATTCATTACCTAATTTTTGACATGGGTTCTCCTAGAACATTACTAAGCCAAAACACATTGTTTTCTCCATTAAGCACACAAGAACACCTAAATTCACCAAGAACACTCTCCCACACAAAGTTTCACCCAATCACTACATTACTACATTGCATATATTAATAATTTTGCATGGCACTTAGGCCCTTAAAATGCTTAAACCTTAAACACTGAATTTCCACAATATATATGCCTTTGACCTGTAAATACATACAACAACACATATGTCCTTTTACTAATCTCCTTGAGAACCTTTCACTAAGTCATTTACCATTTGCTCTTTAGGTAATTTTGACAAGCATTATAAGCTCATTTCTCCTAAGGCATTAACTACATTAGGTTAGCATATTTACCTCTTTTCCTCACAACTTCTTTCTTGTTTCCTTATAAAACCGGTAAGGATTTTTGATAGCTTGTCAACCTCTATACATATACAAACAACATAATGAGCATTCAAGCTTCAAGCTTAATCTCATTGTAAACCCTAGTTACATATATTGTTTTAAAGCATTAAGGTAGTTGTTTTACCTTGGTATTTGAAGAGAGTTTGAATATCTATCAAGAGAGGACTCCACCTAGTCCTTGAAAGGTTGGAATGAAGCTAGAACAAAGCAATATAATGAACACCATCAATGGTGATTTTCGGTCATTATAAAAACATGGAGGAAACATTATTTTTCTTTGAGATTCCTTACCTAGAAGCAAAGGAGATCAATAATATGTAGAAATATAAGCTCAAGCTCCTTCAATGGTGGAACTCCATGGCACCGAAATGGTGGTCTTGAAGTTTTGAGAAGATAGGAATGAAGAGCTTGATGAGACTAAGAGAATGGTGGTGTTTGTTTTTGATTTGGTTAAGTGAGCTAGGAATTACAAGAGATCAAAGATGGAGTTTTGATGGTGGTGGTGTATTATCGTGAAAGAGAGCAAGAAGGAAGATGGTGAAGTGTTGGAGACGGTGGGAAATGAAGGAAGAATGAAGCAATGAGATAAGTTTGCTTTTGTAAGATATTTTAGCTTAAAGTAAATAGTACTTGCTTTATTACTTGTTTATTTACTTAATAGGCTAGCAAAAGTGGTGATTCATCACATAAGAAACCGGCCCCCATTATGTATAAGGGGTTACTTAGTCTTTATTGACTCATTAAATTACTTAATATAACATATGTTACAAACTAGCTTATAAAAGTCACTATTCATAAAAACAGGCACATAGAAGTGAAATTTTTGATTTCCCATTGATATAGACTTACAAATGTGATACTATATAGTACACATGTTAATTAAAGATTAATGATGGACATTTAGCCATTCAAAACTCATTTACAAGACAATTTTTCAAAAATGTGCTTTAAGACTCCTTAAAGCACATTTTGTGTTTTAACTTGTTTCAAGCTTGGTTTTCTTTGCTAATTGGTTTAATATGTTCATTAGTATATAGATAAGGTCTTGGTAAGTTCATTAGGTCTTAACCAAGCTTATCCCAAGCTTAGAGCACATTTTGGCTCTTATTGACCTTAAAGCACATTTTGTGTTTTCTATGGTTTAAATTGCTTACTAATGCTTCTAAGACTCTTTTTAGTCTTAATATACCATATTTAAATGTTTAAACAAAATAACTAGTTTGGGGTATTTCAATCTACCCCCCTTAAAAGAACTTTGTCCCCAAAGTTCATACTTCCACATATCCTAAGTATTAGAACACGGGAATACATATTCAATATTTCCATACAACATTACAGCACACTTACATAACGTTAGACACAGGTCCATACAACGAAACATCACAACATCATTCAGACTCGGCGGTCTGTAACATAACACATAACAACACAACACAGACAATGTATCCAAATACATGTCGTACACACACATAACCGAAACGGCTCTACCCCCCTTAAATAGGGGTACGCCCCGTACCCTATACATACAAATGCTAAGAAGTAAACAATGACGGGTACTTCGCCTTCATCTTATCTTCCAGCTCCCAAGTGGCCTCCTCAACGTCCTGGTTAGACCAGAGAACCTTCACTTGTCTCACAGACTTATGGCGAGTGTCTCGAGTCTTAGTATCCAGAATGCGTACCGAGTCTCCACTGATCGCATGGTCGGCTCTAAGGTTAGCCTTTCAGGCTGAAGTACATGAGACGGATGAGACATATATCTTCAACTGGGACACATGAAATACATCATGTACCTTGCCCAGCTCGGCGGGTAGATCAAGTCTGTAAGCTACCGGGCCGATCTGCTCCGTCACAACATAAGGCCCCACATATTTTGGGCTCAACTTGCCTTTCTGGCCAAAACGAAATACTCCCTTCATGGGGGATACTCTCAAGAATACCTGATCGCCCACGGCGAACTCCAGGTCACGTCTGCGCACATCTGCGTACGACTTTTGTCTATCCTGAGCTGCCTTCATGTTAGCCCGGATCTGGTGAACTTCTGCCTGAACTTGTTCCAGATACTCTGGTCCTATAATGACCGTCTCACTCGACTCATCCCAGCATAATGGCGTGCAGCATGGTCTATACTACGTACAAAGCCTGGAAAGGAGACATCTTGATCGAAGCATGGTAACTGTTGTTGTAGCTAAACTCGATCAGATGTAACTTGTCAATCAGCTGTCTGAAGTCAAGTGCACATGCACGTAACATATCCTCAAGTGTCTAGATGGTGCGCTCACTCTGGCATCTGTCTGTGGGTGAAACTTTGTACTCAATTTCAGTTCGGTACCCAGTGCTTCTGGTGTAGACTTCCAATACCTCGATAAGAATCTGGTATCTTCTGTCAGATACAATCGTTTTTGGTACCCCATGGTGCCGAACGATCTCTCTATCAAAGAGCTCTGCTAGTTTTGCCACTTTTCAGGTGTCCTTCATCGGAATGAATCGGGCCACCTTGGTCAGTCGGTCAACAACAACCCAAATCATATTCAGACCTCCCCTTGCAGGCGGAAGCCCTACTACGAAGTCCATAGAAATATCATGGAACTTCCACTCAGGCACTGGCATTGGCTGTACCATACCACCAGGTCGTCGGTGCTCAAACTTGACCTTCTGACAGTTAGACACCTCAACACATAGTCGTTCCGATTCACATCCTTTTTCATTCCAGTCCACCAAAAATATCTTTTCATACCCTTATACATCTTTGAAGCTCCGGGGTGAATCGAAGTAGTAGAACAATGGGATTCACTCAATATGCGCTCCTTCAACTCAGCGCTACTCCTCGGTATACACAATCGGCCATTAAGCCTAATCAGGTCATCATCGTGGAGTCTGAAGTCGTACTTCTGACCCTCGAATGTGCCATCAATAAGCTTCTGTCTAATCTCCATCATGTACTGATCCGTCATCTGAGCACTCCGCACCTCTTCAACCAAGCTAGAATGAGAGACTAGCGAATGGAGAGAGTGTGCTCGGCGACTCAGTGCGTCAGCTACCACATTTGCCTTACCCTCCTTATATTGCAGATTAATGTCGTAGTCATTTAGAAATTCAACCCACCTTCTTTGTCTCATGTTCAAATCCTTCTGAGTGAACAAGTACTTTAAACTCTTATGGTCAGAATAAATCGTCACACTTACCCCATACAAGTGATGTCGCCATATCTTCAATGCGAAGACAATGGCACCCAATTCTAAGTCGTGGGTAGGGTAGTTCTCTTCATGCTTCTTCAGCTGTCGGGAGGCGTATGCTACGACCTTCCCGTGTTGCATCAACACAAAACCCATACCTCTGCCTGATGCGTCGCAATAGACCTCAAAACCATCTGGACCGTCTGGTAAAGTCAGGACTGGTGCAGATGTCAGAGCATCCTTGAGACTCTGAAAAGAACTCTCACAGTCGACTGTCCACTCGAATGGTGCATCCTTTTCATCAAGGATGTCATCGGCTTCGAGACACTGGAGAAGTCCTTTACAAACCTCCTATAATAACCTGCCAGACCGAGGAAGCTCCTGATATCGGTAATTGTCTTCGGCCTAGGCCAGGTGCGCACTGCATCAATCTTTGCCGGATCAACAGCGATCCCGGCCTCAGAAATCACATGACCAAGAAAGGATACTTGGTTCAACCAAAACTCACACTTTGAAAATTTCGCATACAACTGGTTCTTTCTCAATGTTTGTAACACATTCCTCAGGTGGCTTTCATGCTCACCTCTCGATTTCGAGTACACAAGTATATCGTTGATGAAGACTACCACTGACTTGTCCAACTGATCTTGGAACAAGCGGTTCATTAACTTTGCTGGTGCATTGGATAAACCAAACGGCATAACCGTAAACTCATAATGTCCATACCTAGTTCTGAATGCTGTCTTCTCAATATCACCGTCACGAATAGCAATCTGATGGTATCCAGATCGTAGATCTATCTTAGAGAATACTGATGCTCCCCTCAACTGATCAAATAATCGTCGATGCGTGGTAAAGGGTAACGGTTCTTCACCGTAACTGCATTCAGCTCTCGATAGTCAATACACAGGCGAAGGCTACCGTCCTTCTTCTTCACGAAGAGGACCGGCGCTCCCCATGGTGAAACACTAGGGCGGATAAACCCTTGTCGAGTAAGTCTCTCAGCTGCTCCTTGAGCTCTGTCATTTCTGCTGGAGCCATACGATAGGGCGCCTTCGCAATTGGTCCGGTGCCCGGAACCAAATCGATCTCAAACTCAACTTCCCGTGCTGGCGGCATGCCTGGCAGTTCCTTAGGAAATACATCAGGAAACTCCGACACTACCGGCACATCAGGACTAAACTCTGGGTCTCTCTCTATGTCCTGGACATAGCAGAGGTATACATCACTCCCTCGTCGTAATTCACGATACATAGCCATGGCGGTGATGATCTGAGTCGAAGGCTCCCTGGGCCTCTGGTGGTAAGATATGGTAACCCCAGATGGACTCCGAAGAAGCAGTCGATGCTCGGCACACAGGATCCTGCCCTTGTACCGCTCCAACCAGTTCATCCCGACAATCACATCAAAACCAAGTCCGTCGAACTCTATCAAGTCGATCGGAAACTCTTCACCTCTGATTCTCACAACAACATCTCGTGGTAGCGGGTACACCTGATCCGCTCTTTCGACGGGAGAGTGACTAGGAAGTCTGGCATCTCATCACCGTCTAACCCCAGCCTCTTCGCAAAGGATAGCGAAATAAATGTATGTGAGGCTCCGGAGTCGAACAAGATCGAAGCGTCCACGCCATTGACTGGAAAGGTACCGGTGAGGATTGTGCCGCTCCTGCCGGCTTCTGCCTCATTGCAGACACTCAGTATACCTCCCGTTCCGAGTGCACAGCCTAATTCATTGGCAAACTAATAAGTATTGGGTAACAACACGGTTTATATGCTTCAAACAACTCCACTTTATTCATTAACACACTCTTTTTACAACATTCGTTGGCTTATACTGTCGCCATTTAACACTTACAACAACAACATCTTAACATACACTGGTTCAACACATCACATAATTATACAAAGCTTAAAACTGTCTGAAGGTCAAATTCAAACGTCCGGGTTTCATGTGTGTGGCATTGATCACTGCTGACGGTGCGGTATTCAGTTTGATCTTCCTGATGCCATGGTATAGCATCCTTGACTGCCCACCCATGATTAACACATCTCCCGATTTCAACACTAGCTTCTTTGCGAGATCAGCACGCTTCTGCTCGCCATACACAAACACTGCGGTATCACCAATGGACCAAGACACCACGGGTACTCCCTTACTTAGAGACTCGGGTGACTCGTCCTTATCTTGGTGTAAACCTAACCGTCCACCTTTCTGGTAGAAGTTCACAATACACATATCCACTTTCACATTTGGAATTGAATCCGTTTCAACTTGTTGAGCAATTCCCACGGCGTGGTTAACGACCGCAAGGAACTCCTCAGGCATACTTAGTACAGTTGCTCCATCTTCAGCTCGCACTTCTTGATATGTCTTGGTGTAAGGGTTCCAGTCCTTACCCATGCACATCATCTTCAATTTCATTCTTGATCCGCTCTGGTATTCGGGTGTGTAGAAACCTCCAGGTGTTGCTCCAAGTTCATTGCATCGTCTGATGATGTGGATTTGTGCTTCCGGTGTCAGGTATCCATTTAAGAGTACCATACCTGGTTGGATGACCTGACATTGCTCCATTGGAAAGTCGGTGATGCCGATGGTAGTTTCTTCAGGGTTTGGTGTGGGTGGGATTGGATAACATATATTGAAGGTTCCTTTAAGTTTAGAGTTATCTAATTAGGTGACTTTCACACTATACTTTAATTGTTTACTCACATGGTTGTTTACTTAAACTCACTAACACACATGCATGAGATGCGGTATGCAATCACTTATTTCACTCAATAGTTTAGGCGGTACCTGGTCTAGAAGAGGGCCCTGGCGCCTCAGACCGGTCCACCACATTCAGGGCGGCCTTGCCGGACCCCGACCCCTTCCCCTTCTGGGAATCTGTGTACCTCTGATCTGGGGGTGGCTGATTCACCATCTTCGGGCCATCGGTGGTCGTAGTGGCCTTGCCCTTCCATTGCCCCTTGGGCCTGTAGTTTCTACTGTTCGGGTTCTGCCAGCACTCATAGTCGCGGTGCCCCATCTTCTTGCAGTATCGGCACTGCACATCATTACCCTTGCAGTCCTTGCCGGGGTGGTCTCCGTTACACCACTTACAAGTAGTGGCGCTCCGGTCCAGAGCCCGTGCTAGCTGCTAACACATCACACACTCAGTACATACTTCACAAGTTAATAACACACACTAGATTTGGTATTGAAGTTTATTAATTACCCTTGGTGGGTAAGAGCGTAAAGGCTTGGCCGCATATGCGTAGGTGAGCTGCAGAGGCTCCTCAGCAGTGGTGGTCTGGGTCTGGCCCTTGCCACCCTGTTGCTGTCCTTTCTGGGACTGGGGGTATGACTTCTTCTTCTTCTTTCCTCCCCATTGCCCTTGCGTGCCTTGGCCCTCGCTCATGGCCTTGCGCTTGAGCGCACTCTCCTCGTCCCTCAGACGGACGGTGATCTCCACAATTGCAGCGGCATGGTAGCACTCCTATATTTAGGGTGTCAGTTATGCCCCGCCAAACAAATTCACATCACATTAACACATTGCACATACTTATTCACATCACACTGTAGTCCTCATTACCTGCAAAGTAGTATATCCGTTGGCCCCATGCCATAGCGTAGGCGGTAGCTCAGTCCGTTGTAAAAACGGTTCACTAAATCCGGTCTGAATAGCCCAGATCCGGCAGCAGGTGGATGAGTCCGATAAAAGCGGTGTAGTACTCATCATGACTGTCATCTTGTCTCCCTGTCTCAAACTGTCGAGCTCTAGGCGCTTGGCCTCCTGGACGTGAATAGGGTAGTACTTGGCTCGCAGCAGGGCCGTGTACTCCCTCCACTGGAAGGTAGGATCACCAACTCTTCCCTCCCTTACCAGCTTCCACCATGTCTGAGCCGATCCCTTCAGATAGTAAGCGGCTAGTCGAACCTTGGCACCAGCAGGACGTCCAAGGTCTCGAAGGCGGTCTCTATTTCGGAGATGTACGCCTCCAGCTTACTAGGGTCGGTCTCCCCACTGAACGATGGTGGCCTCAAATCCGCCAACGCCTTGACCCAGTTGGTCTCGTGCGCTGTGGTTGCGGTTGGGGCCCTTGTTGACCCTCACCGCCTTGCTGCTGCTGCTGCTCTCTGCATCGCAGCTAACAATGGGGTACCATCTGGGCTACGGCGGCTGCTACTACTGCCTCAGCCATAACCTGAGCCGTAGTATTCTCGCCCTGGTCACCCATATCTCCAGTACCGTGTCCACGGCCTCTACCTCTCGGTCGACCTGACATCTGAATTCACATGAACATTCATTAGCAATATGCTTGCACACTTATCGGTCCAACGGTTGTAACATCTTCCCGACAACAAGGTAATTCCACACTCAGTTAGTGGTTAACCTTCTCATAATTGTTCACTTAGGTAACTATGTTAGGCTTCCTAACTCGGTATATTCCTAAGCTCGGTATTCTAGTCATCAGAGCGATACTTCGCTCTGATACCACTTTTTGTAACACCCCTACTACGCACATAACATTACTTGAAATCGCAGCGGAATTTAAACAATAACTAAACGATTGGTGCTACAACGTCGTCAACCACCCACGTGGTTAACAAGGCTGAATAAATACAAGTGTATCGGTCTGATGATCAGACTCCCGAGCATAGAACTAATAATCACATATACAAAACATAATACCGAGTATTTACTTACATACATCCTTCACTGTAAACTGTTCACAACCAAAATATATAACGCCACGGGAGCACAGGCGCATCCCGGGCCCAACATCCACAAGTAATCAAAAGTAACCTGCATCCTAGAATCTAAAGCCATTCCGCTTCTTCTTCGATCCTCATCCTGAAGCAAGAAAATATGGAGCCCCCGAGGGGGTCAGCAACCCTTGGCTGGTATGGTTAACGCGCAGCCCATCGGCTACCGGGATACGCGCAACTAATTGTCATGGTGACATGGCATTCATTTTAAAACACACAACATATACAATTATCATAACATAGGTATTGTACACAAATCACACATAACACACAAGAACAATTCCATTTAGGAAGTGAACCAATACAATTAGTTCCCATGAGAGCCTAGAGAATGTTGCCATGCTCATGCTAAGCTCGTTACATAACTCGTCACCGTCCTGTTAGATTGAACGGATAACTTAACACAAGGTGCCTCGGATATAGTGATCCAAGCACACCGAAACAACACATAGTATGCCCCTGTGGCCCGACGTGAGTCAGTAAAATAGCCTTGGTTAAGCTAAAGGGAAGGTTGGAAACCAAATTGGAAAACAACCATAACATACAAAGAGAATCGAACCGGTTATGACATCGACTCCCATACTCACACGCGTGGCCGGAACAGACCGGACTCCTCACTTCCCCCTTAGCACTTGTTAGTAGTTCAACATCGAACTCAGTAAACAATTCACCATAATAGGTCAAGTCTTGTTAGACACACACAAGGGAAGAGAGGGTCATACTTAACAACATAATAATATTTAACAACTGTAAACTCTTTACATGGTTTAATCTTACAAAGTCATTAACACACAGAAAAACAAACAACACACAAGCCGGTGTAAACCGGTAGGCAACAGACTGCAAGAAAACCATACCTTGGTCCTTGCTTCGATTGTTTTTCCACCTTGAGAGAATCCTAAACACATTAGTAACGTCGGTTAATTAACGCACTAGTCCATTGTTAACTTGTTACTTCACATATCTAGTTTATTTTATTTTCACACTTGTTATAACTCTTCACCATTTTAATTGCCATTATAACACTCCTAACATGTCTTAATTAACCTCATATCATCATTACTAACTAATCACCATTGTTAGACATCGTTTTCTACCTTAAAACAAAGTTTTTGGTCCATACAGTGGCCTCTCCGAACTTGTGTCCGGACTTCCAAGTCGGACACAAGTCGAGACTCAAAACTGAAGACAGACGCCTATCCGAACTTGTGTCCGGACTTCGGAAGTTCGGACATGGGTCGAGAGAATTTCAAAGTAGAAGCAGGCACGTCCGAACTTGTGTCCGGACTTCCCAAGGTCGGACACAAGTCGAGACTCTGAAAATTTTTACGCAACAAGCCTGTCCGAACGTCCATGTCCGGACGGATGTTCGGACAAGGCAAAACACTCATTTCTAAGCCTTTAAATACTTAACCAATTTCCACCCAAACCTCTAACACTTATAGTATTTTCTCCTTAAGTTTCTAAATGGTGTTTCATGCCTATTGTAGCCATTATACCAAAATATTTCCTCACCATTTAAACAACATCTCTTAAGCATCTTTTCTTACACCTAAATCCTTATGTCATTCTTGTAGTTCCTCTTACAAGTTTGTTTCTTCTCTTCTTCTGTTTACCAAAGTTGCATGAGCCCTAGAACAACTCCAAAATGACTTTGGTGTATTCCTAAACACCCACTGTATTCTAAAACCTTCAAGACAATGTCTAAGTCCTTTTTGCACTCTAAAACATCTTAATACATAGTTTCTTTCCTAGTAAATACCTAGCCCTTCACAAGACTTCCTAGTTTCCCAAAATTCTCTTAAACACTTATAACCTCCTATTCATTACCTAATTTTTGACATGGGTTCTCCTAGAACATTACTAAGCCAAAACACATTGTTTTCTCCATTAAGCACACAAGAACACCTAAATTCACCAAGAACACTCTCACACACAAAGTTTCACCCAAATCACACTACATTACAATATAGTGCATAATTTAATTTGCGTGGCACTTAGGCCCTTAAAATGCTTAAACCTTAAACACTGAATTTCCACAATATATATGCCTTTGACCTGTAAATACATACAACAACACATATGTCCTTTTACTAATCTCCTTGAGAACCTTTCACTAAGTCATTTACCATTTGCTCTTTAGGTAATTTTGACAAGCATTATAAGCTCATTTCTCCTAAGGCATTAAACTACATTAGGTTAGCATATTTACCTATTTTCCTCACAACTTCTTTCTTGTTTCCTTATAAAACCGGTAAGGATGTTTGATAGCTTGTCAACCTCTATACATTATACAAACAACATAATGAGCATTCAAGCTTCAAGCTTAATCTCATTGTAAACCCTAGTTACATATATTGTTTTAAAGCATTAAGGTAGTTGTTTTACCTTGGTATTTGAAGAGAGTTTGAATATCTATCAAGAGAGGACTCCACCTAGTCCTTGAAAGGTTGGAATGAAGCTAGAACAAAGCAATATAATAACACCATCAATGGTGATTTTCGGTCATTATAAAACATGGAGGAAACATTATTTTTCTTTGAGATTCCTTACCTAGAAGCAAAGGAGATCAATAATATGTAGAAATATAAGCTCAAGCTCCTTCAATGGTGGAACTCCATGGCACCGAAATGGTGGTCTTGAAGTTTTGCGAAGATAGGAATGAAGAGCATGATGAGACTAAGAGAATGGTGGTGTTTGTTTTTGATTTGGTTAAGTGAGCTTGGAATTACAAGAGATCAAAGATGGAGTTTTGATGGTGGTGGTGTATTATCGTGAAAGAGAGCAAGAAGGAAGATGGTGAAGTGTTGGAGACGGTGGGAATGAAAGAAGAATGAAGCAAATGAGATAAGTTTGCTTTTGTAAGATATTTTAGCTTAAAGTAAATAGTATTTGCTTTATTACTTGTTTATTTACATAATAGGCTAGCAAAAGTGGTGACTCACCACATAAGAAACCGGCCCCCATTATGATATAAGGGGTTACTTAGTCTTTATTGACTCATTAAATTACTTAATATAACATATGTTACAAACTAGTTTAAAAGTCACTATTCATAAAAACAAGGCACATAGAAGTGAAATTTTTGATTTCCCATTGATATAGACTTCCAAATGTGATACTATATAGTACACATGTTAATTAAAGAGTAATGATGGAATTTAGCCATTCACGACTCATTTACAAGACAATTTTCAAAAATGTGCTTTAAGACTCTCTTAAAGCACATTTTGTGCTTTAACTTGTTTTCAAGCTTGGTTTTCTTTGCTAATTGTTTAATATGTTCATTAGTATATAGATTAGGTCTTGGTAAGTTCATTAGGTCTTAACCAAGCTTATCCCAAGCTTAGAGCACATTTTGGCTCTTATTGACCTTAAAGCACATTTTGTGTTTTCTATGGCTTAAATTGCTTACTAATGCTTCTAAGACTCTTTTTAGTCTTAATATACCATATTTAAATGTTTAAACAACATAACATAGGTTTGGGGTATTTCAGGGTGTGGGTGTAGGTGAGGTGGGTGCTGGTTGCATCAACCAGGCCCTTTCCATCATCAGCTAGCCTTCAAAATTTTTCTCTGGCTTCATTTTATCATCACTTTGGCTAGGATGATCCATTTTTGACGTTCTTTTTATCAATCTTCTTGCTTCCATAACCTTTTTATTGGTATAGGTTTCATGGGCTGGTTTCATTCTCAAAAAGTAGCCCTAGCTTTACTTAAGGGTAGCTTTTAGGGTTCCCATGATTTATATTTCTTTTAATTCATTTAATGTTCCTCTTTCTAAATCTTTATACTTGGAGTGTTTAGAAAATTTTTCCAAGATTTAATTGCTTAAATTATCTCTTATTATTTTTATTCTACTATTAAAAATATATAGTAATCCTATTTAATAGTATTCTTTAGGATTAAATAGAAGAAATCCCAAGATTTATTTTCCATAATTCCATATAAGAATATAATATTTATTATTCATAATTCCATACAATAATTTAATAATTGATAGTATTATTTATGGTTTAATAAAAGAAATCCCCTAAATTAATTTAAATTAATTTAGGGGTATTTCTGTATATCCCCCTTAAAGGAAACTTCGCTTCGAAGTTTAAAAATCAACTTGAGACGATAATGATTCCAAAGAATTTCCATACCAATCCAATCCTTAATTTCCATCCATTCTATTTCAATATTCCACTCAAGATTACTCAGAACCAAACTGAATCAAAATATACTAAGATATATATTTCATGATGAAAATCAAAAGTCACATACTACTGTGTCATAACGTAAAAACTACGTACACATATACACCTCTCACTCTACTAATAATGTTCTCACTCTACTAATAATGCAACCGGGCATAATCCGGATGAGGTAACGAAGGAGGAGTATGCCAGTATATCCACCTTAAAAGAGCTAAGGTACGCCCT
Source organism: Limonium bicolor (assembly GCA_023374045.1). Taxonomy (NCBI): domain Eukaryota; kingdom Viridiplantae; phylum Streptophyta; class Magnoliopsida; order Caryophyllales; family Plumbaginaceae; genus Limonium; species Limonium bicolor. The sequence continues at coordinate 239,676,220 of CM041779.1, forward strand.
CATACCGCTACTAACGTGAACCACAGTAGGATAGGAAAACATCATGTGAATAGATGTGGGTACTTCACTCTCATGGAGTCCTTAGTCTCCCAAGTAGCTTCCTCAACCCCATGATGCTCCCAAAGAACTTTCACTAGTTTGACTGATCTGCCTCTCGTTTCTCGGACCTTCGTGTCCAAGATCCGAATAGGAGTCTCCTCATACCTCAGTGTAGGCTCAATCTCCAATCTCTCTGGCGGCAGTACGTGAGAAGGGTCAGGCATATACTTCTTCAGCTGAGATACATGAAACACATCATGTACCTTCCCCAACTCTGCTGGTAGCTCTAGTTTGTAAGCAGCTGGGCCCACTCGCTCCATAATCCTGTACGGACCGACATACTTAGGGCTTAGTTTCCCCCTCATCCCAAATCTGAATATCCCTCTCATCGGAGACACCCGTAAGAAAACCATGTCACCCAACTAAAACTCGAGCTCTCTGGTGCGCTGATCCCCATAGGATTTCTGTCTAGACTGCGCTGCCCTCATGTGCTGCTGAATAACTCTGACGTCATCCTACAGTGTCTAAACGTACTCGGGCCCAATCAAGACTGCCTCGGTAGGGTCACTCCATGATAAGGGAGTCCGGCACGGCCTGCCATACAGAGCCTGGAACGGTGCCATGCCGATAGACGAGTGGTAGGAGTTATTGTAGGAGAACTCCACCAGGTGTAGACACTCTACCCAACTCCCCTGATAGTTCAGAGCGACCACTCGCAGCATATCCTCCAGCGTCTGAATCATCCTCTCAGTCTGCCCATCAGTCTGAGGGTGAAAGGTTGTGCTAAGGCGTAGCTAAGTACCAAACGCCTCCTGCACCTGACGCCAAAATCTGCTGAGGAAACGTGTGTCACGATCGGAGACGATCGTCTTCGGTACCCCATGGTACCGGATGTGCTCTGTAGTGAATACCTCAGCCTGCTTGGGCACCTTCCATGTGTCCTTGATAGGTATAAACCTGGCTGTCTTGGTCAACCTATCGATTATCACCCAAATAGAATTTAGTCCGCCTCTAGCTGGAGGGAGACCGACCACAAAGTCCATGCTGATGTCGTCAAATTTCCAACACGTGGTACTGGTAATGACTGAATCTGGCCTCCTGGTCGGCGATGCTCAAACTTCACCTTCTGACAGGTGAGGCATCAGGAGATGAATCTACTACATCCCTCTTCATCCCGCTCCACCAGAATAATTGCTTCAAATCCTTGTACATCTTGGTGGCTCTAGGGTGTACAGATAATGTAGAGGAATGAGCCTCAGAGAGAATCCTGGTCTGAAGTTCTGTCGCATCCTGAGGAACGCAGAGTCTGCCTCTGACTCGAAGGTGTCCCTCACTGTCTAGCTCGTACTCATACTTCAGACCATCGGTCAAACCGTCTGCTACTTCTAACTTCTGCCTGACGCCCTGTAGGTATACATCACTGTCCTGGGCTGCGTATATCTCCTCAGCTATCGTGGTCGTCTCTACCAAGGCTAGGAGTGAATAGGGCACAGATCCTATAAAGGACAAACAAAAGCCTTTATATAAAGGCAATAATATCAGTCATACAGGGAAAAAATGTTAGCCATTTTATAGGACAATATTAGCCATATATATGAAAACTGATAGCCACCAGATAATTAATAATAATATTTTAAGGAAGTTATTTGTAGTTACAAAATTACTAAATGGCTCAGTAGCCAGCCTCAAAAACGATTTTTTTTAAATTACTCTACACCAACATTACCCTATACCACAAACCATAAAAAACACTATATGGTCAGTTAAAAAATGCCGAAAACATTTTTAGGATTTGTAATACTAGCATTGTAAGACTCTAAACCATAAACCTTTTATATAAGCAATGGAATATTAACGATATACAACCGTGGCCAATATTTTATTTAGCTATGACATACATTTTTATGTATACATGGCTTACATATCTTAATGTCTATGGCAAATATTTCATAGGTCAGTGGCATATATATTAGTTTCATTAAATACAATTGATTTGTTAGAATTAAGCAATGAATATTGAGTACTTTTTGTATATTTAGGATATACATGCATGGCAAATATTTCATAGGTCTGTGGCATATATATTTGTACACACATGGCATATATTTTTTAATGTCTATGGCTAACATTTGTCCCTATCTAAAACTTCAGCTAATAGCAGTACATGTACAATATAAGTTCAATATACACATAGCATCATTAAATACAATTAATCTGTTAGAATTAAGCAATGAATATTGAGTAGTTTTAGTCTATCAACGATATACACTCATGGCACATATTTCATACGTGTATGGCACATATATTAGTAAATACATGGCATATATTTTTCAAATCAATGAGTAATTCTTGGATGATGGTTAGAAGAAGGAAATTAAATTAATGGATAGGATTAAGTCATTTAAATCTAAGGGCTCATATTACAGGTGTTGGTGTAGAATTGAGAGATCGCCTCGGGGTATTGGGGAGCCCGCTTTTTTCTTTGAGGAGAAAAGCAGTAGATTTTATTTTGTGGGACTCCGGGGATTTCTGGAAGTACTCCTTTTCATAAAAAGACATACCAGTATGAGGGACTCCAAGAATTTGAGACAACTTTTCAAGGTTAAAGAAAATGGGAGTGGAATTGACAAAAGATTGGGCTCCACCATTGCGGATAACGAGATTTTGATAGAAATAGATAGACTCTTGGGGATACCACTCCGTTATCTCACAGAAAAGATGTTTCCACCCTTGAACCTCTAGCATTGTCACTAACTCCCCCAGGTTTGAAGACAGAGCCCATGAGAAATCGGGAACTTACCTCTGACAATGTTGCGTTCTGAAGCAGGGTCACCGAGCATGTAGCGCTGGGTGAAGGGGTCTATCTTCGCGCATCGTCGTTGTGGCTTGGGAGGTTTCTGGACCCTGGTGGAGGTGGCGCCAGTAGATGTATCGTGACTGACGGTGGGCAATTCTTGTACTGGGGAAGATTCACCGGAACCAGAGGAGACTGGTTGGGCCTTGACAGAAGAACGGAGAACTCTTTTGGCTGTGGGTCGAGTGGAGGTTTGAGCTTTTCGTTTTTGGGGTTTGGGTTAGGAGATTTTGGAGGTGTTACGGATTTTTCAGGAGATACGGGTGGGGTTGGTGTGGGAGATTTTTTGGGTGAGGCTTGCGGTTGATCAGTAGCTTGGGTTTCGGCAGTAGGGGGTTGGTCTTGTGGTGGTGGTGATGGTGGCAGGGTTTTAGCGGTGTGACTTCTTCAACATCCGTTTCAAGAATGTCGGTCTTTGCAGTAGAGTGTGGTGTTTGATGGGGGGATGTATCGCGGGTGGTTGGTGGTGGTGTGGTGGAGTGTGTGGGGGACGAGGTAGCAGTGGTTTTAGTGGGAGAGTGAGTGGTGGTGGTGGTGGTGAGTGGAGATGGGTTCGGGTTGGCCATTGATTGAAGGTACGCCTGAAGGCGGATGGGATCTTGGATAATATCGGCTGGGATATTGATACCGTTGAGATTAATGCCTGCCATTAGAAATTGTAGTATACTTGGGTGTAAAGAGGATGGAAGTGAGAGAGATGGAGTAGACGGATGATGGATATAAAGGCTGAAATGTCTGCGGAAGTTGCAGGGATTGCTTGTATCAGGCGAGAAAAATAAGGGAACGTTAGGGGCTAACGAGATTAACGGCGTGGATTTAGGCGGGGTTGGTTTGGATAGATGACGTGGGTGTATAGCACCAGAATTATAGAGATGTTTTAAGCAATAAAACACAATTCACAGATTCAAGTGCAAACCAAGACAGACTCGATGAGACATAAGGGAGTACCTGCTGAAGATTGTGGTAGGGCCAATCGCGGATGATGGACAGACTCGCTGGGATCGAGACAACTATGACGGCCTTGCAAGAACAACTCCTTGATTTCCAAGCCTCCCTGACCCCAACCCCTTAGCCATGACGTGTGTGTGTGTAGTGTTAGGACTTAGGCTGTTTTTAAGTTCTAAACACTTTTTGTTGGTTTGTGAGTGAATTTTTGGACTAACTCTTTTTGTGACTTTGGGCTTCCCTCTGATGAAAGCAAAAGGGGGAAGCGGTGAATCCCGTCTGGTGTACGGGCGACTCTGTTTTTGCTTTAAAACTGCTTTCGGATTTTTTTGCTATTGGACCGTGTGGTCTAGTACTATAACTGCTTTATATAACTATGCCTTATCATGCCTGTTACACTGTCTATTCATTATTCCCTTGCCTGGAGTTCCTCTACGATTAAGGGGGAACCTAAATGGAGTCTTTGAACTCAATTACTACTGCTGCTATTAAAGGGGAACTTTGATAGGGTCGGTTCCCCTAGTTCTCTATGTTTCTGTTCTTCATTACAGGATTGACTCCATCAGGATTCACGGAGGTTTGCTATCATCAGCAACAAGGGGAAACTATTGGGACATCAGAGTGTTGTAGAGATAGTCAATCACCTCGACAGAGTCAATCATCCTTAGTCAGACACAAAAAGCGAGCCACTTCAATAGAGTCTATACAACTAAGGAGACTTCACAGACTCTCTCGTGCTGTTGCGAATAATAAGGAGTCAACTCGGAAATGTCTCAGCGTCACAACGATCATAAAGTTCTCCCTTAACACACGAAGTTCGCGGCCCAAGTAAGAAGACCACTCAAAGACGTTGGACGTTACCCACTAAGTTAGTTCCGGTATTTTTGGAACTAACTCCCTTGACCTACCGGTTGTAATGCTAGTATAAATAGGTTGTGTAATAGCTAGTTTCAAGTGTGCTTTCATGGAGATATATTTAGAAGTTTATATAGAGAGAAAGAACTACTTTGTAAGCGAGAAAGAGAGAGAATACGTACCGAGTTATTTAGTGCATCTAGATAAACTCTGCCTAGGAAGATCCTAGTTTTGCTACGCTTACCATTGATCTGATCAGAAAGTGTATTGGGAGTGAGTGAAAAAACCGCTAAGTAGATCTCTTCTACTTTGTGGGCATTTGTAAGTTGTTTTATTTGACCAGGAAATAAAATAGCTTATTTGTGTATCTTGCTGAGTTCCACAAAGTTCTTCTATCATTCTAGCATCATTTCATTTCAACTACTTTAAAGTCTTCCGCTCCTTTAGTTTAACAATTCGATTGAGTGCCTCTACATCACAGAGTGTTTCTCACCCACAAAGACTGATTGAGTCAAACCAACTCTTAAACTCACACCTTTGGTTGGTTTGAGTTAGTCACCCGATCCTACAATCTCTTTGTCAGTTAATACCTCATCCGGTTTAATCAGGTGTTTTTAACTCTTTACTCCTGATCAATGGCCCACACTAGCCATGATCTTACTTCTGTAACGACCCCAGAACCACCCTGGTTGAGAGATTGTTACACGCGCCGCGTGCTTATTAGCTAAGACACGCAAGGCTACACTAGCGAATCCTAAAACTAAACAAAATACCCTTTATTTAACAAATAGCAATTACAACCGTTTACATAGTTTACAATAACGGAAGCTAGTAAATACAAAAAGGGCCTCAAAGCCAAACATCTAAATACAAGTGCAGGAATACGACAAAACTCACACGCACAGAAGAGATCTCACATCTCAAAGGCTCATTACCTCTCGACGAGGGCAACACTCAAACCTCACTACTAACAGAATGACAGAAGACACAATGCAGAAGTCACTAACACTCAGACTAAGGCTTAGGGTGAACACTCCTAGAGGCTCAAATCTCACAGAGCTAACACTCTGAACTCACTGCTGATTAAGTCAGAAGGACATAAAAGAAGATTGCTAACACTTAATCCTAAAGCACATGAGAACGCTCACACATCCCAAAGCTCTAACCTTACACGAGCTAACACACAAACCTCACTGGCTGACTCACTAACTAACAGAACGAATAAAGGAGAAGACTGTAGAAGTTAATCTTGAAGAATTAGGAACAGCACTCACACTCACTGGTCATTGACTAATATTAGCATAAAGCGGAATATTTTTGGAGATTCGGCCTAAAAGCATAGAAGGAAACGCTTACACATCTTAGGAGTCCACACCTCAGAGAGCTAACACTCAGAACTTGTTAAATGACTCGCAGATTGAAGAGACAAAGCAAAAATTACTGAAACTAAACTTGATGGCACATGCACAACACTCAAATACACACCTGACTTGCTAACCGAGGAACACAATAGAAGATTAGCCCCGATGCATAGAATGATCACTCACACTCATCTCAGAAGCTCTAATCTCACAAAGCTAACACGAATACCCTGGCTGACTAACAGAAGAAGCAAATCAGAAGATCACTAAAGGCTCATCCTAAAGGCATAGGAAGAATGCTTAACACTCAGAATACACTGACTGACTCGCTGATAGAAGGAACACATCAGATTGTCACCAAAAAGTGAGCCTGAAGACATAGGAAGAACACTCACACATTTTAGAAGCTCTAACTTTGAAAAGCTAGCACTCAGAGTTACAGGCTGACTCACTAACAAAATAGCAAGGCAAAAGATTACAGCAGGCTAATGCTTAAAGAAATAGGAATAACTCTTACGTTGGCTACTGACTGACTCGATTCGAACATAACAAAAGGTATCTAAAGATTCAGCATTAGGGCACAGACGAAACGCTCAACTCTTAGAAGACGTCCTTATCCAAGGACCAAGCACACCTCCCAAACTCAGATCACGCACGCACAAGCTCACAGGTTAAAATCTCACCTGAACTCACATCCTAGAGCACAACACACGCATATAACGCAAGCTCACAACTGAAGCACACAACCTAGACAAACCAGAACTCACCTTCGGTCATCCTTTCCTAAAGGATTTGACTCCCTTAGACTCACTCTCATAACACACAAGCACATGCAAACAGACACTACGCTTCCGCTGTGCTACTCTGATAGCGGACAACCACAGAGCAGGCACACATTCCAGACACCAGATAGCAATCACAATCACGTAACAGTTAGCACATAGCAGATAGCAGGCAAAGACATGGAAGCATAGACACGCAAACACCCACAAATCCCAACGAAAACCAAACCTGGCTCTGATACCATTAAATGAACGACCCCAAAACCACCCTGGTTGAGAGACTGTTACACGATGTGTGCTTATTACCTAAGACACGCAAGGCTACACTAGCGAATCCTAAAACTAAACAAAATACCCTTTATTTAACAAGTAGCAATTACAATAGTTTACATAGGTTACAATAGCGGAAGCTAGTAAATACAAAAAGGGCCTCAAAGCCAAACATCTAAATACAAAATCAAATCCAAAACTAAAAGCGATGGCCGAATCTTCAAACACGAACTAAGACCTGCAAATCAGACGGATATAGGGGTGAGCACAACCATTGCTTAGCAGGTGATAAACCTCATCAACTGAGCACGCTGCTCAAAACATAATCTGAACATACATTTATACTTATACGAAGCATAGCAAAATCAAAAACAGAGGCCTTAGAGGAAGAAGGTAGAAACAGAAACTTGATAATCCAAAAGCTCAACCAAAACAAAAGCTCAACAAAATCAGAAGTTTAACCACATCAAAGCAGAAGACCTTCCAACAGACAGAGGTCTAAAACAGAGAGAGCTAAGTGTTGTCAAATCAGAAGGAGCAGCAGAAGACAAACCAGAAAGTCAAAGCTTTGCAAACAAGAGACTTCTCAGAAGACGGAAAGCACACAGTAGACCGTCTCAAATCAAATACAGACAGAGTAGACAAACATATCACTTAATAAACCAGAGGCTCTCAGAAAACAGAAAGCATAAAGCAGTCTGTCAGAAATCAGAAATAGTCAGATCAAACGGAAAACAGAACACTTAACAATTAGAAGTGGGACTCTAGCACCAAGCACAAACACTCACAAAGGGTCGGAGACCCATGGATCTAATAGATCCCTCGACAACGCAGAAATGGCCCGAAGGCCTAAGGGTCTCGTCAACCCCACAAAACAGATTGGGCATGACCCACACTCAGAATGACGTCTACAAGGTATACCACGGAATAGCTCGACCCAGCCATTCACGGCTCAAAAGTAGAGTAACTAGGTCCCAAAACACAAACTTACCAAATAGAAGCTTAACAAATCAGTTCAAAAGGTGTTGTAGAGAACACACACCAAAGTACAAGTCCTTAACACAATTAAAACTGAATCATAGCTGTAACAAAAGTCTTAAACCAGGACTAGCCAAAGTCAAACTAAAATCAGAGGCCGAAGCACACTTACAGAGCAAAACAGAGTTCAAAAGATTATCGGTGACCCTCAAATCAAATATACTTAAACACATGCCAAAAAATGTCAAAAAGATAGTACTCGAAAAGAGGAATCCAACGCCGCAAACGGCACTCAAAACGAAGCTCAAACGAAGAAGTTATGCAAGCACAAAGGCCTGTTAGAACATGCGTCCGACCTTGCATGTTCGGACATAAACCAAGAGTCTGAAAATCTGCCGGCGCATGATGTCCGAACTTCAATGTTCGGTCACATGTTCGGACACTGTGAAAACTGCAAAATCACTTGCGGAAATCAGCCAGAACCAAGCCACAAATCCCCCACCAAACATACATAACTTATTGTAGCAAATTAGCCAATCAAAAACACATTTCCATGGGGTTTAAACGCATCAAACACACATCAAAATCAACCAAAAACATCACCACTAGAGAATCAAGCAATCATATACAGAAAACTAATAAGAACGGAAATCCCCCGTGGTTGAACACCCCCCCCGAATCCATTCACCACCTACCTCACATCCGAAGCAAAGCAATCTCTGGGGACTCTACGAAACACTCTTCTTGAATCTCCACTCGAACCACGAACACTCGATCAAAATTGGGAGAAGACCAATGACGGAGAGGGAGGCGAATAAGCAGCAATCAGAACTCAAAAATCTCAATTAGAGACCTCACGGACTTGACCCAAAACAGTAGAACCATTGAATTGTAGGAACGGGAGATTGAAGAAGAGGATGAGCAGAGGGAGAAGAAGTTACGCGAAGAGGATGAACGATAGAACTGTCGATGGCAATGATGAAGGAGAGGGACTAATTGATCGTGAATTAGAATGAGTGAGAGGGAGGAAATAAAAATAGATTAATAATATCTCCCTTAAGAAATAATAAATAACAAAAGAAAGAAGACAAATGTAACCCTCCTTCCTCAAGCTAATATATTAACATTAGGAGAATGTCGTAGACATTCTAATATAAGAGTACAATATAACCCAAACCCCCTTTATGAATCAGAAAGAAGTAAAATAAAATAAAATAAAATTTGGGGCATCACAACTTCACCAATTATCCTTTTCTTGAATAATCTTTTCAGTTAAGTCGGTTGACCTCTGGGCAGAGACAAGACTAGCTCACCACCGGGCTTTAGGTTGGCTTACTTCCCCGGGTTGCACCCATGGTGAGAAGGTTAGGCCAGAACTCGGAAAACAACTTCTCTTGTTTCCTCATTCTCACGCGTTGCTGAAACTATATCGGGCTTCTCACAAACTCCAAGTTACCATTTCCTCAAAGTAAGGAAGATCTCATAGTTAGGGAGTTAGTGAGAATCATTCATTCAACAAGTCATGATACTACAACCATTAATTGTGCCTTTCATGAGTTATACAAACTTCATGTGTCAACCACAACCCATTCAAATAGATATTCAATCACAAGGCATAAGGAAATGCAATAAGTCATTTTCGTGCATTTATCTTGATTAGGTGATGGCAAACAAGCACATACTCACATAAATCAAGGTAGCCTCAGTAGCATACAGGACATGAAAAAAATCATACCGTTCATCATCGTTGTTCGTCGTTGACTCTCCTCCGGAGTCCAACTACTCAAATCCTATCATATCCATGGAATCGGGTGGTTAATTTCCTTTAGTTAACATATTTGATTTCATCTCTAATGATTCCCGATTAACTACTATTAACTCTCGTTGTAAATTTAAACTCATTCACATAAGTTACTTACTTCTCGTTATGACTTACACTTGTTCACACTTCTAATGACCATTATAAGTCACCAAACAAGTCCTAAACAATCATATAACATCAATACCAAACAATCCCCATCATTCCATGTCATTTACTAAGCTTTATGTGGTTTTTAGTGTGGTCCGGGACTAGGCTCGGACCTACAGTCCCGGACCAGTGTGAATTTCAACTTTCAGACAGATTTTAGCCTTGGTCCGGGACTTCTACCAGGGACAAGGTCCCAGACTAGTCTTGAACCTCAATTTCGGCTACATTTTAGTATTGGTCCGGGACTTTACGCTAGACCTAAGTCCCGGACCAATGTTACAGGAAATTTTCGACAGATTTTAAGGCTTGGTCCGGGACTTTGTCCAAGACCTAAGTCCCGGACCCTGTTACTTGCTGCAATTTACAACTTGATTTTGCTATCCTAACTTCATTTCTTACCCATTTCTTCTCTAATCTTTCCCCATGCATCTAATCCTGTTCTAACACCTTAAAAACACTTCAAACCTCGTTAAGTCCTTGTTCAAACCTTGTACTCATTTCTTGATCCATTAGACAATTTCCTTCTCATTTTCTACACTTGCAACTTAGTTCCTAGATTCTTAAGTTGTACTTTTGCTCAACCACATCACTAACTCAATTGTTTCACTCATACCAATTCCCTTGATCATACCAAACTCTTTCTAGACATTCTCATCTCTATTACTCAAGTGCTACCTTTACTTTTAAGGTCACACAACTAGTTCTTCTCTAGCAAATCCAAGACTTTCCTACACCATTTGTGCTACAGATTTTTACACAATTTTCTATACTTCTTCAGCCCACATCTTAGGGTGATTAGCTAACCCAAATCAAACCCAATCAACTCCTAGTTAACCTTAGGCTCTTCAAGCTTATAAAGTCACCTAACTCCTTAATTTCTACAGAAATTTTGCCATGACTCCTCTACAATTCCAACATACCCAAAGCATCATTTTTCATTCCTTCATCACCTACTCCAAATATCCACAATTCAACCTAATCTAACAATCCTTAGTGGATTCTACCAGTACATAATTCATCCAATCCACACCAATTCACATCAAAATGCTATACCTTAAATGACTTGGCTTAATAGCCCTTAAATCACACAACAATTCACAATTGCAATTGCACTAAGCATTAATCACAATTCTTCTCATATCAACTAAACACATTTTCAACTAAATTTTGGTTCATTCTTTTAATTACCCATCCCAACATTAGAACAACTAAAACAATGCAAACTTAATCTCACAAGGCATTCAAAATCAGCTCCAAAGGTAAGTCAATTTACCTTAAATTCTTAGTTCTCTTTCCTTGCCTTTCACCTTCTTTCTTGCTCTTTCTCTTTCTTCTTCTTTGTTCTTGTTTTACAAACCGGCCAAATGGGGATTTAATCGCCAATGCTACAGACCATGCCTAAGGAGCACTAATGAGCATTAAGTACTTAATTTCCAGAACTAACCATAGACACAAGGGGAGTGATTTAAAGCTCTAAAAGATATATTACCTTCCAATCTCTAGTGTTTGGCAATTAAAACAACAAGCTCTCTCTACATTTTCTTGAAGCTAAAAACCAGCTGGAACAAGAAGAAACAAGAGGGGACAATTTTTAATTTTTCCAGGTTCTAAAAAGGAGCAAGAAAGATGTTTTGGTCTCTCTTACTTAGGGCTCTTTCGCTAGCTCACCACAATGGAGTCATCATGGTCTGCCTATTCATGGAGCTCCAGCCATTGAACTTTGGAGTTTTAAAAAAATTTTGAAAGGTGGAATGATCTCCAACATGAGAGGAGTTCAATGGTGTATTTTTTGTAGTGTTTCAACTTTGTTTAGGCCTCTTGAAAGAAAGAAGAAGCTTGGGCTGGGAGGAGTTCACAATTGCAAATCGCCAAAGAAGAAAAAAGTTTCTGGAAAAAGCAGGAAAAAGGAAAGGGACGTGAGAGAGTCGAAATGGGAGAAGAGAGACTCAAAAAGTGTACTACTTTGTCTCTCTACTTTATGCTTTTTGTCTTATTTCACTAATAGGAATTAAATGGGCTGAGAGGGAAGGAAAAAAACGTGGGCATGCACATAGTTGCCAGATTTTTTTCTTTTAAGGCTGGGAAAGAGAAGGGCAATTTGGTCTTTTATCATAAACACCCCATAAGTCCCCGTTTGGCATATTCACCAACCGGGCCCGTTTCTAGATTTTTCTTGTTTCGTAAATTTTAATGGTTCTAGACCTTCACTAATGTTTAATAATAGATATTTGATTGACTATAATTTTTACAAGTCCATTAAACCCGCTTTAAAGTCATATTCCCGGGTTTTTCCCGAAAAGGTGCTTTAAGGATCCGTTTTCTTCTTTGGGAAATTTTCCCACGTGTTCTTAGTGTATAACTAAGCCTTAGGAATCCATCTAGGACCATAGTAGAGGTCAAATGCCTCCTATGGTTATGTAACACACATTTTTTACGTTTTATGCTTTTTACGCGTTTTCTCTTTTCTTTTGGTTTTACTTTCTTCACCAATATCTTTAGGCATCATTAGGCCTCTAAATATCATATTAGAATAATTTAATCACCATATTTAAGTCTGGATTATTTCACACCATTCCTTAGTAGGGGTGGGGAATCAAGATAGAGGGTTTTAGGTAATCCCATTCCCTTTCCCGTTCCTGAAAATAGAAAAACTAGCAAAACAAACAGTATGAAAGGGAATTATTCCGATTCCTTTTCCTGATTACCCTAAAACAAACACCCCCCTAATTTCACGTCCGTTGAAGAAGTATCTATTTCAATCTTTTTGAAATTGTCTATCTTTTCCACCAATTTAATAACTAAGTGGATTCATGTTAAATTTAATCGACTTCTTGTTCAATAGTACACAATCAAGCGTGTTTGAATTTAATCGACTTCTTGTACGATAGTGAAACAATCAAGCGCATTGGAATTTAATCATCGTCCGTTGGAGAAAAAACTATTTCAAGATAATCGAAATTAGCTATCACAAGTTATCCATAATAGTACAATAATTAAAATGTCTATCTCTATTGTTTTCAAATTTATAGAATAATTAAGTAGTTGTAAGAATCAAATTTAGGGACGTCCTCTTATTGCCTCTGCCCTGTAGCGTAAAATGTTTGCTCTACGGTCAGCCTCATCCCTGCCTCGTATCACGTGGGGTCTTTGAAGTCTGAATCATCCTCGTACTTGACGAGAATCTTAATTATTTCCATGATTTCTTCAAGATCTAAATAGTTCTGGATCATTAGGCGTACATCTGCATTGGTTCGTATGTTGGCAACCGAGTAGTTGTGTAATGACCCCAAAACCACCCTGGTTGTGAGGCCATAACATGCCACGCGCTAACTACCTAAGACACGCAAGGCTACACTCACGAATCCCAAAACAGATGCAACATACACTTTTATTAACTGAATAATGATTACAACTTAAGGGTACATTACAAATACAGAGCGGAACCGAAATACTAAACAGAAAAACTAAATACAAAGTGGAAGCTAACTGAAATACTCAACAAAAGCCAAATAAAAATGGGCCCCAAGCCACAAACTTATAAGCAAAACTGAATACAAATGTAACGACCCCAAAACCGACCTAGGAGTTAGGGACGTTACACGCCTTGTATCTATTACTTAATAGCACAAGACACTAACTCATACGCACTCAAACCCAAAGAAAAACATTTGCATTAACGAAAAGAGTGTTTACAATATCCCAAATACCAATGTGAAATGTAAATACAAAGCAAGGGCCCGTAGGCTACATAATATCAAAGTGTCTATCCCACAAAGCCAAATACAAAATCTAAACATAAACATAAAATACAAAGCCGAATCTCTAAGGAGAGAAGAAGTTCTCCAAGTGATCAATCTGCATTATATAAGTAAAGGGATGAGCTCAACTAGCCCAGTAAGCAGAAGACTACCTTAAGGAAGCCTACTCAAAACCAGAATCAGAAATTATTTAAAACAGAGAGAAGTAGATGATAGTTTAGAATCAGATGGGCAGAAGCATAACAGTTCCAAAGCAGAGCGGAATATCACATCAAATCATCAGTTGGACTTTCAGAAGTAGAATCACAGGGTGGGACACTAGTAACCCGCTAACACATCAGAAGAACACACACTAATGTCCTATGGATCCGTATATACCACATCAGAAGCCGTAGAGACAGCTATTAGACCCGTCGATCACTAAGCGTCCTAAGGGACACCCTAAGGAACTTAAACAGAAGGTATTCCTGCGCAGCATGCGACAGGACAACCTAACCTGACTTCCAAGGCTCAGAAGCATTGCAACTAGCTCCCAAAATCATTAGCTAAATCTCATTGATCAGAAGCGCTTAAATAAACATAACACATGCAAAAAACTCTTATTCACGCTTAGGGGATCAAAACCCCGCAAACAGAAGTCAAATCAGAGCTTAAATGAGCATTTTCGTCAAAACATAAGAGGTGTCCGGACATGCGTCCGACCTTGCATGTCCGGACACATGCTAAGGTGAAACCAGAAGGTTGTCTGGACTTGTGTCTGACCTTGCAAGTCCGTACGAAAGTCCGAAGTTGAACACACAGAGACGTCGGACATGTGTCTGAACTTACAAGTCCGGACACAGGCCGCGAGCCAAAATATAGAATTCGAAACCAGGTGATGTCTGGACATGTGTCTAAACTTACATGTCCGGACACATGCCACGAGCAAAATATAGAAATCGTCCTCGTATTCTATCCGGACTTACATGTCCGGACAGAAGTCTAGACACTCCAAAATACAGAAAGCAATAGGCGCACCAGACGACATGTCCGGACATACAAGTCCAGACTGATGTCGAAACGTCGCAACTTTCAGGAATTGTAGAGCGAAAACAGAACTCGAAAACATTGTCAAATCTTCACCAAACTCAGCCACACTTTCCAGAATGCAAAATCAGTGATCCATGGGGGTTTAGTGCAAACGGGTAATTTAACCTACTAAAAGCTAAGAAACAAATCCTTGAAAATTAATAAATTAAATACCCATGGGTTGCAAAACTAAATCCCGGTCAAAGAGTATAGTGAACTAGAAGCTACCAGGGTCGAATCCACGGGGACTTAGTTATTAAATCTAATCCTAGAAAATAGCAAATTAAGAGGGTTATCGTTTGTTTTGGTTTTAAAACTAAAAGTAGCAAGCGAGAAAATTAAATAAAATTGTGTAAAGAGATGAATGAAACGGAACCTTGGGTTCAGGGAAATTCTTTGCTCGCCAGATTATATAATTAATCATCGGTTAATTGAGACTTGGATTGGCAAATTCTTTTTATCTCTTTAAGACTAAATCTTAGTCAAATTGAGCTCTTTTATCCGTAACACATTAGACCGAATCACGAACTAATGCCATACAAATAAAAGGATTAAGCGCGAGAATTGTTCTTTGCATCTGAAGGTCCAATTAATTAATCTAATCAAATTTTCACAGATTTACAGGTTGCTATGACCAATCTATCACTCACCGGTCAGATCCTGATAGAAATTCGCAAAGCTAATAATAAAAATCTACAGTTTTTATTAAAAGGATAAATAAAAATAGCAACCTGAACAATCCAAATAATTATCCCAATCAACCGATAAAATAATCATAATATCAGTTTAACTACGAATCCCCCATCACCCCAGATTTAATCCTTTAGCCTAACATAATTAAAGAACAAACACAAGATTTGAGATTAGCATTCATCTATGTGTCGATCTTCAAATTCGTCAGCAAAAAGGTTGAGCAGGTGAATGAATTTGGAGCAGAACTCCTCTTCTTTGTGTGTGTTGAAATGGTCGTGGCGCGGAGAGAATAAAAGAGGCGATGCGTGCAAAATGGTGATTGTTTGATGGATGCCTTTCTCTTCCAAAGCCTTCCTTATTTATAGTTAAATTCAAGACTTTACGTCTGTCCATTGATGGTTTCTTTAGTTTCTTCAGTTTTTGTGAAATAAATAAAGACCTTCTAGTTCCTTTAACTTCCTCTATTCAATTGCCTTCATCCATCAATAACTCTTGGAAGGAATATGGAGTTTCTTTATATTCATTTAACTTCATCCATCAATAGCTATTGGAACGAATATGGAGTTTCCTACCCGCCTCTCTCCTTTTCTGCTTGTCCTTTTTTTCCTTCTTCTTCTTTTTTTTTGTCCTTGCGGTAGTATCATTAAAATATATATAATAAATGTTGTACCGGACACAACTTTGGCAGGGTCTAAATTCTTCGTATAAGTTCCGATTTGTTCCCCGGTTGCGGTGTTGGAAAGCTTGTGAAGAGATCTATGCATTTCTACCATAATTTCCTGCTTTAAGCATATTTGTAACACCCCATCCAACACTTACGCACTTAATAACAAACTGCAGCGGAAAACAAGCTTCATCACATTACTTAACTCGTTGGTGTTACACGCCGTTAACCACCCACGTGGCTAACAATGCTATTACATATACAATGTATCGGTCTGATGACTAGATTCCCAAGCGACTATACATTGTTATCCCTTTTTCATTAACAACAAAACATACACATTCCTTCCAACTGTACCGAGTATTCACAACTAATGCCGATAACAATTTCGGTCTTACTACAACCCTACTGTATAGTGTATATACAACTTAAATGATTACCCATGTACAACGACTACCCCGTCCTACTCTCGAACGGCTTCCAGCTCTTTGTACCTGAATAGGAAAAGAAGAGAAAGGGTGGCCCCCAAGGGGCTCAGCACCTTTGCTGGTATGGTAATCCCGCAGCCCGCATGCTACCGGGCCACGCAACTAATTGTTGTCTTGGGCATGCGTTGATTATATTTAAATCATGCATGTAACTATAAACACACAACACATAACATTCCACCTCAAGGGCTCAACAAACAGATAACACCACCTTACTTGATAAGTCACTCATGGTGTTCATTACCCCTAGAGTGTTTCTCTCCTCTAATGGAGCTACTTCCTTAATAGACGACAACTACCCATTAATCGGGTTATCCTTAAACGCCTCTTATCACAAACTGGGATTCATATCCATGATCCACATACTCCACATTTTACAATATATAACATACACCACATAACAACACTTTTCACGCTTCAACGTGCACATAACAACATCGCAATAGAAATTGCATTACAACAACAACACATAACATAACGGGAGCGGTCCTCTTAGGAACCGACCCAAACATTGTTAATTCACTGGTGAGCCTAGAGAATGATGTCACCCTCATGATAAGCTCGTTATACAACACTCATTACCGTCCTAATAGCCGGACGAGTAACTTAAGTTAAGATGGTTCGAATATGGTGACCCGAACACACCACATAAACACATGTTCCCCCTAAACCAATCATAAGTCAAATAGCTAAGCTTTAGAGTAAGCTAATGGGAGATCATAACCCGTGAGGGAAACAACCATAACAGAGAGGAGGGTAAGGCTAAAAAGGATACCCACTCCCAAACAACGCGCGACCGGAACGACCGGATTCCTCACCCCTATTAGTACATACTCACTTTTAGATACTAGTTAGAACCCCAATATGGAGTCTATCACATCCACACATCACAGTATTACAATTGGGTTACACATACAAGGGAGGTCCCTACATACACACACAATATCACACAGTTAACACACGCATAGCCGTGGTTAGAACATCCCATGGTTCGGGTCGTTTAATCCGAATACCGAACTCTCATGTGATCCTAGACTCAGTTAACTAAGGTTAACACTTCCGAGGTTAAATGGTTTCGGAACTAGACACGTCACATATATGAATTACTGTAAACTCATTACATGTTTTATCTTACAACGTGGCAAACATACAGAAAAACACATTGGCATACAAGCCGGTGTAATCCGGTAGGACACAGGTTGCAAGAAAACCATACCTGTCACCGGAGTCCACTTTATCATGTCCACTTATGTTCCTCGAACAATTCTCGAACAACTGATAATATTACATGTACTTTTATTAACATCGGGGTAACATGATTGTTTAAAGTCTAATGCTCATAACTTATCCCCGTTAACTTAGCTAAATAACTTCACATTTTAACTTATTTTACCTTTACATTTTAATACAACTTTTCCCCCACTAAATTGTCATTATAACTCACTTAACATGTCCTTAACAATCTTATAACATCATTACTTAATAATCCCCATCATCCTATAACCTTAAACAATGTTTTTTTTTACATATTTTGGGTCGTCCAACCCACCGTCTAACCCACAACTGGGTCGGACCGTTCCAGAAACTTTTCCGTCTTTCAAGTTCACCTGTCCGACCCAAGACCTCTCGGTCGGACCATTCCAGAACCCTCAACGGGTGAACTAACTGGGGCTGTCCGACCCACCCTGGGTCGGACCACTGGGTCGGACAACCTCAGAATTTGTCCAAAACTTGTCAAACTTTCTCCCAAACTTTTCCTCAAGCCTCCTAATGTGTTCTAACATCATTTGGAACATTTTAACCCTTCATATAACATCCATGAAACTCATTTTATAACTCCAAAAACACTTACAATGTTTCTTACCAAAATTCCTAACACTTATAATGTTTTTCTCCTTAGTCTTTCCAAGTGGTATTTCAGACCTATGATAACCACTATGCCAAGAATGTTTCCTCATAATCACAACATCATCTCTCAAACATCTTTTCTTAACTAAATCTAAATCTCCTTTTCCCACATCTTACCTAAACATCATTTATTCCTTGTGAAATACCCCAAACTTAAATATAGTGATTAAGATAATTCTAATCCTTATTTAAGAGCCTAATAATGCTTGAGTAATATTGGTAAGGAAAATAAATCCAAAGAAATAAATAAACGCTTTAAAAGCGGAAAACGCTAAATAAGCGTTAATAACCATAGGAGGTATGAGACCTCGGTTAGAGTATTATATGGATCCCAAGGTTTAATAAGACCTAAATAATATATGGGAACAACTCCCGAAGAAAACAGATCCAAATAATGTATTAAAACGCTAATAGAGCTTTAACGCACGTTTTTCGAGAAGACCCGAAAACGCAATTTTAAGTGGTCAAACGAACCCGTAAAATTATAAGTCATTCAATAAATATTACTAAGCATTTATGAAGACTTAATAACCAATAAAAATAAAGAAGCGAGAAAATTCCGGAAAACGGGCCCGGTTAGTGAACAGTACCTAAACCGTAAAATAACAAGCGTTTTCTGTAAAAGACGAAAAACGCTCCAACTAGTATAACTGTAGGGGGACCGATTTTTAATAGTCAAATAACCCCTCACACACACACATGTAACTAGCTAATTAAATAAAGAGACAAAAAGCAAAAAGAGGAAGAGTAGAAAAGTAACTCACCTTTTCTCTCACCCCACTTTTCCTTATTCTCTCACCTCCCTCTCCTCACCCAGCCGATTCTCCTTCTTTATCCTCCCAAGGCTGGCGATTTTTGGAGCTCCCCACAACAACCATGGCTACTCCATCTTCTTCTCCATGCTCCACCTCCATGTGAGCTCCAAATGCAAAACAAATTACATATTTGAACTCCCCTCAACATCCTCTACAATTCTATCTTTTCAAAATTCGAAAAGGAAGAACTTCACCTCCATGGGTTTTCCCCATTCAAAGAGAAAATGACACCAATGTAAAGCTTGGAGTCTCCTTTTCCAACAAGGTAAAAACCTCCATGAAAGACCTCACTTCTCTCCATCTCTTTAGTATAGCCGATTTTTGGCTCTCTCTCTCTTACCTTGTTTTTCCTCTTGTTTTGGAGTTTGGCTTCAACCCTCCAATGGTGATGAGAACACCTTCTTGAACCAAGGGCTAAAATCCCTCCTAAGACACTCCAAAGGTAAACCCTAGAAATCTTGTTCTAAACATTTTTTGAGAACTAGCATTAATTAAGGGGTTAGTATGTTAATTACACGTATTTTGTGTGCTTTGGGTGATGGGAATGGAGTTTGGCAACTCCATTCCCAATGTGGCCGATTTGGGCAAGGAAGAAAGGAAGAAGAGAATTGAAAAGGGAATGAAGGAATTATAAGCTCAAGGTAAGAGCTCTTTACTAATGTTATTTAATGCATTAGACTATGGGAATGGGCAACTAACTAAAGAACCCAAAATCTTGTATGGGTATTGTAGTATTGGAAGTTTGAGTATTTGAGAATTAGTATGTGAATTGTAGGCCTTGGAGCCAAATGATTGTGTATGAGTATTAATTGGTATTTGAAGAAGTATTGGTGAATGTATGTTGTATTGATTGCTGGTAGGACCCTTGTATGGGTGTGGCTAGTTTAGGAATGAATTTGATGAAAAGTGTGTATGTGGAGAAGTAAGAAAAGTAGGTGAACTATGGCGAAATCTTGGTAGGAATTATGTATTTAAGAATGACTTGGTGAATGAGAGAACCAAGGTGTATATGGGATCGAGTGGGTATTTTAGTAGTGATGAAGTGGTAGTTATAGTATGAGAAATAAGAAGTGTAAAATCTGTAGCAAAGTGTATAAAAATGCATTGGAGAAGTTAGGAAAAATTAGTGTGTAAGAATTGGTGAAATGAATGTTGGACTTGGGTATAGATATTGTATTTGCTTGGAAATGTATTTGGGATGCTATGGGTGGCATTGGCATAGGAAGTATTGAATGGTATAAGATGAAGTAAAATCTGTAGCATGGGAGGAACCAAAACTGCTATGAGTGTAGGAATGGAAGTGAGGGAATTGTGTAAGTTATTTGATGGATTTAGTAGTGGATTTGGTGGATGAATTAAGGTGATTTAGAATTTTAATTAGTGCTAAATCATGTGGGGAAGTATTGGTAAAGATTGGGGGAGCAATGGGTAAAGAAAACACCCAAAACAGATTTTAAAAACTGAAGTACTGGGCCGGACCGGACTTGCGACCGGACTTGCAAGTTCGGTCGAGCCCAGATTTACAAGACGGGAACCCTCTGGAATCGACCGACCTTGCGACTCGGACTTGCAAGTTCATCGGACCAGAAAATCTCCCGTCTGAAACCTTCTGGAATGGACCGAACTTGCGACCGGACTTGCAAGTTCGGTCGGCCAGAAAATTCCCGTAATGCAAGCTACTGGAATGGACCGACCTTGCGACCAGACTTGCAAGGTCGGTCGGGCTAAATTCTCACGAAAGAAACTACTGGAATGGACCGGACTTGCAAGGTCGGTCGGCCCTGGAATTTTCACACGATGTAGCCTACTGACTTGGACCGAACTTGCGACCAGACTTGCAAGTTCGGTCGAGTCAAAAACAAAAAAAAAGAAAAAAATGTTTTATTATATATTATAGTATCATATATATATATATATCTATACACATATATGCATATGTATGTAGTAATACACCATTAACGGAGTAATAATGGTAAGAAAGTAAGTAAATGATGTAAGGCAACAAATTTAAGAAGTAGTAAAGAAAAGAATGGTTTTGTAATCAATCAAGCAAGAAGTAATGAAGTAGTAAGTATCTATTGAAAGTAACAATGAAGGAGTAAGATAGATCATAATATACCATTGATCATACTACTTCATGTATGTATAGGATCCAATAGTTGATCTCCAAAGTAACCGGTAGTGCGAATACGACGGTGAACGGTATGATTTCTTCATGCTCTGTATCCTAACCTGGTTACCCCGATTTGTGTGCATATGTGATCACCAATAATAAATGCATGAATCGGAATTTTAATGCACTTAATTGTGTTTGAAACTATTTTGTCTTGATTGTATCTTCTTGAACGTTAGTTGTATAATTCCATGAAATGTATGAATGAGAATGAATGGTATGTGTATGTAATGTGTACTTGTGCATTGTATGGATGTATGGAAATGAACGTACTGACTTCTACTAATTCCTACCATCTAACTCTTGACTTGAGTAATGAGTAAACGGAATGAGTAGAAGTCCGATATGTTTCGTCGGCCACCACGCGTGAGGATAGGAAACACCAAGAGGTTGGATCCAATCCTGGCTGTAATCTTTTCCATGGACCAATCCCTTGAATTGGTAGCATCCTGGATTAATTGGGCCACCCAAAGCCCGGTGGTGGGATGTAGTAATCCCTGCCCGGAGGTCATACCGACTTGACTTGAGTAAGTAAGTAAGAAGTAAGTATTGTATTGTATCGTTCTTGACTGTTGTAAGTCATTGACCTTGAGTAAATGAGTATTTGGACACCCGATTAACCCGGTGTGTAAAGGAGCTAACAAGCCCCCTGTATGAATTAGAGAAGTGTATCTCCGTATTGCGTATCGAGTATGTAATGAGTATGTATTGTGCATGTGTATTCTGGAAGATGGTAAGTAAGTATTGGTGACTCGTAATGTCTTCCAAGCATGTATTGGTACTTGTGCGTATGTGATGTATACCTTGTGTAGTATTGTAGTATCGTGAATGAAAGCATGTATGTATAAATGTATGTATGTATGTATTGTAAATGAATTGCATGTATTCGACCAAATGGTCGGCGTACCCTCGCTAGTACGCGGGGTATGCGTTATCATGCTCGCGAAAGCTGACCCCTTTGGGGGAACGTTTTTAGTGTGCAGGTACCGCTAAGAGGATATGGGCAAGGGCTCGAGACCGGTGTCTACCCTTGGATAGTAAAAGTAGAATGTAGAGGTGTACGAAGTGGCACACCCCTTTCGTTAAAAAAGTATTAGTTGTGAGGATGGGTAGTGGTTAAACTCTTAATGAGTATGCATGGAATTGAAGAGGTATCGTATCTGTATTTGGAACTTTGGAAACTCGGTATGTGTAGTGTATTATCTTGTAAGGAATTATGGAGTATTATACTGAATGGAGTGTTGTATCAAATGGAGTATTGTAGTACTCAGTAAGTAATGGTTAAACTCTTAATGAGGGGATTGTTAAGTAATGATGTTATAAGATTGTTAAGGGCATGTTAAGTAAGTTATAATGATAATTTGGTGAGGGAAAAATTGTAGCAAAATGTAAAAGTAAAACAAGTTAAATGTAAAGTTATGTAACTAAGTTAACGGGGAAAGTTATAAGCATTAGACATTAAATAATCATGCTACCCTGATGTTAATAAAAGTACATGTAATGTTATCAGTTGTTCGATATAGTTTCGGCCACGCGTGAGGATAAGGAAACACAAGAGGTTGGATCCGAATCCTGGCTGTAATCTTTTCCATGGACCAATTCCCTTGAATTGGTAGCATCCTGGATTAGTGGGCCACCCTAAAGCCCGGTGGTGGGATGTAGTAATCCCTGCCCGGAGGTCATACCGACTTGACTTGAGTAGTAAAGTAAGTAAGAAGTAAGTATTGTATGTGTATCGGTTGACTGTTGTAAGTCATTGACCTTGAGTAAATGAGTATTGGACACCCGATTAACCCGGGTGTGTAAAGGAGCTAACAAGCCCCTGTATGAATTAGAGAAGTGTATCTCCGTAT
Organism: Limonium bicolor; assembly: GCA_023374045.1. Taxonomy (NCBI): domain Eukaryota; kingdom Viridiplantae; phylum Streptophyta; class Magnoliopsida; order Caryophyllales; family Plumbaginaceae; genus Limonium; species Limonium bicolor. The sequence continues at coordinate 239,699,693 of CM041779.1, forward strand.
TGCGTATCGAGTATGTAATGAGTATGTGTGCATGTGTATTCTGGAAGATGGTAAGTAAGTATTGGTTGACTCGTATTGTCTTCCAAGCATGTATTGTACTGTGCGTATGTATGTATACCTTGTGTAGTATTGTAGTATCGTGAATGAAAGCATGTATGTATAAATGTATGTATGTATGTATTGTAAAATGAATTGCATGTATTCGACCAAATGGTCGGCGTACCCTCGCTAGTACGCGGGGTATGCGGTTATCATGCTCAGCGAAAGCTGACCCCTTTGGGGGAACGTTTTTAGTGTGCAGGTACCCGAAGAGGATATGGTCAAGGCTCGAGACCGGTGTCTACACTTGGATAAGTAAAAGTAGAATGTAGAGGTGTACGAAGTGGCACACCCCCTTGCAGTTAGAAAGTAAGTAGTTGTGAGGAATGGGTAGTGGTTAAACTCTTAATGAGTATGCATGGAATTGAAGAGGTATCGTATCTGTATTTGGAACTTAGGAAACTCGGTATGTGTAGTGTATTATCTTGTAAGGAATTATGGAGTATTATACTGAATGGAGTGTTGTATCAAATGGAGTATTGTAGTACTCAGTAAGTAATGGGAGTATGTATTGTGTTTGCGTAGTACTCGGATATTCCGGTCCATCAGACCGATGCTGTATGTAGAAGTAGTAGCCTTGTTAGTCACGTGGGTGACTAGCAGCATTGTATCACCCGATGTATGTAAGTATGTATCCGCTGCGTGACTCGGGAAGCACGAGGAGATTGGACGGTTATGACTGTATTAATGGTAGGGGTGTTACAAAAAGTGGTATCAGAGCGATACTTCGCTCTGATGACTGGAAATACCGAGTTTAGGAAGTACCGAGTTAGGATTTAGAAGCTTAGGGCTAAGGGCTGAGTGTTAGCATTAGAGATGTGCTAGATAGAAACTCCCGGTGAGTACCGGGTACCTACCGCACCAGTCCCGCCCACCGCATCCCCATTGTATAACTTGGGAAAGGACGCCAGAGAGAGGAAAAGCCCTCTCATACTCGGGAAAACCCGACCTGGCAGTAGTGAGATATTCCTATAAGAGCAAAGAACCCGACATATGGTAGATTCCAAGAATTGGAAGTTCCGGAGATGATTCCCAGTTGAATAACAATACCCGCACTTAATAGCGGTGGAATGAGCACTCCAACCGTGAGGAGGCTACAACTTACAACAGCATGGGGCGACATGCTTAGCAGTCACGAAACCTAGCTAGTCAACCAACAACAGGAAAGAAGCACTAACCGTACAATGAAATGGAAAGGGAATAGTAATGGAACCCGAGACACAAGTCTACGGGACCGTAGTAGCTAGGTAATACCACCGAGGTATACCAACCGACTAAAGACAAAGTCAGGCGTGATTTACTCCAAACTACGATGCCAAAAGGTTATAATACATGGCCAACATAGCTTACGCAGCTACAAGAATATCCACGGGATATGAACCGATAGGACTACGAGAGTAGTGCCTAAACAAGCTAAGGCTCAGTAACCACAGCAAACGTGTGGGAATGAGCAACAAAGGAAAGCATAAAGCGAATGAATGGGAATCTCCAAGGATTGGAAAAGTACCCAGATCTACGAAAGCCGTGTCGAGATCACTGAGAGGTCACTCAGAAGAGTTGACAGAGCTACCAAAACAGTGAAGAAGTAGTACCGTGATCGGTATAGGATTACCTAAAAACCACCAGTACCACGCACTTGCCACGGCAAGTGCAGTAAGGACAGAAATATGTAAAGGAATCCTAACACACCACAGGTACATAGCAATGTACAGCGACTACGACGAAGCAACTACAGGATCACAAATCCTGAAACTGAAGGAATGGAACCTTAGAAAGGCCTAACGGCCCGACCACTGTATTTAGAACATACCAGTCAGCAAGAAGCTGGACTTGGTCAAGACCTCAACATGGCTATGCCATGTAGAACTTCTTTTAACACCGAACCGTTATTTCAAAACCCAAATTTTCTTCCAAAACCACAACCCTTCTTTTAAAAACCTTGGATTTGAAACCAAACCAACAGAATTACGGTGAGTATCATAGAATGATACAAGAGGAATTGGCAACAGAATACTTCACCTAGGCGTGTGACGAACACTACGGGTGTACCCAATTACGGGATGTGGGACAACCGCACTCCAAAGGAGCGTGCGGGCCTGACATGTAGTTAGGTAAGTGGTAACGTATCAACATGGTACCCCACGTAGGTATACATGTAGCGTACGAAATACGGGAAGTAGTCAACTCCGCTCTACGGACCACCAGTAAGATCAAATCAGAAGAGCTGGACACCTCAGACGATTAAGTATAAGGGAACTCAGAGAATCCATCTGAAGATGAGAAATGAGAATTAGGAAGCGCAAGGAGCGCAGACTAATAAGTATAGACATTGGATATGTCTCAAGATGTCAAACAAACACATGACAGCTGGAAGGGATACCCAGCCTGAACACAGTAAGGCAAAAGCCTAACGTGAACACCACAATGCTCAACAAACGGGACAGAGTTCCCAAGAGCAGTCACAAGATCACCATAAAGTATAATCCATCGTTGAAGAGAATCTTAAACCTAGTCTAAACCACTAGGAGGAGTATAAACAGTCTACCTGAAATACCCTAAACCTTGATATGCGGTTTAAATATTAAACTATGGTATGTAAAGGCTAAAAGTGCCTTAGGAACATCAGTGTACAATTTAAACCATAGTAAAATGCAATAAAGCATTAAGACACAGTTTGAGCAAAAACATGCTCTAAGCTATGAGCGAACTTGGTTAGGACCCAAAGAGCCTACCAAGGCTTAATAATATTCAAGTATGATTTAATAAGGCTAATTAAGTCCTTAGGAAACTTTGGTAGACAATGAAACCAAACAAAACACAAATAAATACCTTAAAGTCAATATGAGCAAAAATGTGCTCTAAGCCTGGGATAAATTTGTATAAGACCTAATGGTCATACCTATACCTTAAAAGTATGTTAATGAACATATTTAATCAATTACCAAAGAAAACCAAGCTTGAAAACAAGTTAAAACACAAAATGTGCTCTAAGGAGTCTTAAAGCACGTTTTTGAAAAATTGTCTTGTAAATGAGTTTTGAATGGCTAGATGTCCATCATTACTCTTTAATTAACATGTGTACTATATAGTATCACATTTGGAAGTCTATATCAATGGGAAATCAAAAATTTCACATCTATGTGCCTTAGTTTGTGAATAGTGCTCAAATAGTGCTAGTTTAAGTCATAAGTCAACATAAGATGTTAAATGGTCAAACAAGGCCATATATATCTTTAATATAGAAGGGGGGACGGTTTTTGAAGTGTGAGTCATCACACTTGGCCAGCAAAGTCAATTAAAGAAGAAAGGATAAAGTAAAAAGACTATTTACTTTATAAACATAAATATCTCACACTTTTACCTCTCACCTCACTTTTCTTCATTTCCTTTCTTTCCCACCGTCTTCCTCATGGTTCTCCCAACTCCAAACCGTTCATGCTACAGCAACCACTCTTCTTCAACTTCATTTCCTTGCCAAATCCAACCCCATGCTCCAAATCAAATTCTAAGAGCATATTTGTGCTAGTTAGACCAAGCCCTTCATTTCCCTCTTTTCAAAACTTCAAGGGCTCAAGTTTGATTCCATGGAGAATCTCCATTGATGGAGTAAAAGCTCCATTTCTTGCACCTTATTGTTCTTCTTGGTTCTAAGTAATAAAAGTCAAAGAAAACTAGCATTCCTCTCATTTTTATTCATGGCCGAGAATCACCTTGTAATGTCTTCTCTTGCTTTTGTTTAGCTTCATTCCAATCTTCAAGGGACAAGGAGGAGTCCTCTCTTGTTACATGTTCAAATTCTCTTTCAAATTCAAAGGTAAATATCATTTTAGTGTATTAAAACACTTATGTTAAACTAGGGTTTGTATATGAGTTTAAGTGTGAATTCTTAAGCTCATTACCCTTATATGTATATTGATTAGAAAGTTGACAAGTGATCAAACTCCTTGCTGATTTTCGGTTCAAGGAAACAAGAAAGAAGTTTGAGAGGAAAAGAGGTAAACAAACTATCTCAATGTAGTTTAAATGCCTTAGGAAAATGAGCTTGATTTGCTTAATAAAATACCTAAGGAGCCAATGGTGAATGACCTAGAGAAATGCTCTCAAGGAGTTTATTAAGGGCATATGTATTGTTGGGTGTATTTGCAGGTCAAAGGCATTACTTATGTGGGAAATTCAGTGTTTAAGGTTTATGCAATTTAAGGGCCTAAGAGCCATGTTATTTAAGGGCCTAAGTGCCAAGCAATTTAAGCTTATGCACTATATTGTGATGTAGTGCTAAATGTGTGAAGTTTGTGTATAAAATGTGTTTGATGGATTTTAGGTGTTCTTGAATGGAATAAGGTAAAAACCTAAGTGTTTGGATGTGAGAATATACAAGAGAAGCTATGGCAAAATTTAGTTGATGAACAAAGGAGTTCATGTGTTGTAATGAGATTTTATGACCTAGAAGGTGCTAGGAATGGTTGACTGTGAAGATGGTGAATTAAGGTGTTCTTAAGTGTTAAGATGCCTTGGGCACAATCTTGGAGGATTTAGAAATCAAATGAGTGTTTTATACACACCAAAGTTATGATATGTGAAGTATTAAGGCTTGTTAAAGTTTAGGTAAACAAAGGAAAAGTAATGCTTTGTGAAGGTCCAAGTGTAAACTTGTGGATATAGAAGGAGTTGTGTAATGGAGATGTTTGTGAGGAATGACGCTTGGAGTAGATGTGATGGTGGTGAGAAAACATTTTAGTTAGTTGTTATCATAAGTATAAACCACCACTTAGGAACTTAGGGAAAAACATTACAAGTGTTAGGAATTTTGCAAGAATTTGAGTGAATGATCAAGGAGCTTGATGGTGGGTCAACTAATGAGTTTAATGGATGATTTAAGAGGGTGTTTAAGTGGCTAAATGGTGTTAGAACATATAAGGGAACTTGTGGAGGAGTTTGGAATAAGATAGGCATTTTAGGAGAGTTTCTGCAGCCGACCTACCCAGGGGACCGACCCCAGTCTGGGTCGGTCGGTCGGCTGAAACTGTGAAGTTGGATGTTCTCTGCAGCCGACCTACCCAGGGGGTGGGTCGGTCGGTGGGTCGGTCGGACCTTAAAAAAAAATTAAAAAAAAATTTTAATATTAAGAATGTTAAGTGGTATTAGTGGTATGCCATTAAGAGAGTATTGATGGTTAGAAAGATAAATATATATGGACTTGAGAGATTAAGTTAAGTAAGATGATTTAAACGTTAAGGTTAAAAATGATATGTAATGAGGGGATTGTTAAGTAATGATGTTATAAGATTGTTAAGGGCATGTTAAGTAAGTTATAATGATAATTTGGTGAGGGAAAAATTGTAGCAAAATGTAAAAGTAAAACAAGTTAAAATGTAAAGTTATGTAACTAAGTTAACGGGGAAAAGTTATAAGCATTAGACATTAAATAATCATGCTACCCTGATGTTAATAAAAGTACATGTAATGTTATCAGTTGTTCGAGAATTGCTCGAGGAACATAAGTGGGCGTGATAAAGTGGACTCCGGTGACAGGTATGGTTTTCTTGCAACCTGTGTCCTACCGGATTACACCGGCTTGTATGCCAATGTGTTTTTCTGTATGTTTGCCACGTTGTAAGATAAAACATGTAATGAGTTTATAGTAATTCATTTATGTGGCGTGTTCAACTCCGATACCATTTAACCTCGAAAGTGTTAAACCTTAGCTAACTGAGTCTAGGATCACATGAGGGTTCGGTATTCGGATTAAACGACCCGAACCATGGGACGTTCTAACCACGGCTATGCGTGAGTTAATTATGTGATGTTTGTGTGTGTGTACGTAAGGACCTCTCTTGTATGTTTAACTCAGTTGTAATACTGTAAGTTGTGTGGATGTGATAGACTCCATAATGGGGTTCTAACTAATATTTAATAGTAAGTTTGTACTAACAGTGGTGAGGAATCCGGTTAGGCCGGTCGCGCGTTGTTTGGGAGAGGGTATCCTTCTTAGCCTTACCCTTCTCTTTGTTATGGTTGTTTCCCTCACGGGTTATGATCTCCCATTAGCTTATTCCAAAGCTTAGCTATTCTGACTTATGATCGGTTTAGGGGGAACATGTGTTTGTGTGGTGTGTTCGGGCCTCCAAACCCGAACCGCCTTAACTTAAGTTACTCGTCCGACTATTAGGACGGTAATGAGTGTTGTTGTTATTGTATAACGAGCTTATCATGAGACTGGCAACATTCTCTAGGCTCACCAGTGTATAAGCAATGTTTGGGTCGGTTCCTAAGAGAACCACTCCCGTTATGTTATGTATTTTGTTGTGATGCAATATCTATTGCGGTGTTATGTTGTACACGTGGAAACGTGCAAAGTGTGGTTATGTGTTGTTATGTAGTGTATGTTATATGTTGTATAATGTGGAGTATGTGGATCATGGTTATGAATCCCAGTTTGAGAAAAGAGGCGTTTAAGGATAACCCGATTTAAGGGTAAGTGTCGTCTATTAAGGAAGTAGCTCCATTAGAGGAGGAACACTCTAGGGATAATGAATACCAAGAGTGACTTATTAAGTAAGGATATATTATCCGTTTGTTGAGCCCATTGAGGCGAAATGTTATGTGTTGTGTGTTTACTGTTACATGCATGATTTAAATACAATCAACCGTATGCTAAGACGACAATTAGTTGTGCGTGGCCCGGTAGCATGTGGGCTGCGGGATTACCATACCAGCAAAGGTGCTGAGCCCCTTGGGGGCCACCCTTTCTCTTCTTTTCCTATTTCAGGTACAGAGAGCTGGAAGCCGTTCGAGAGTAGGACGGGGTAGTCAATTGTACATGGGTATTCATTTAAGTGTATATATACAGTAGGTGTAGTAAGACCGATATTGTTGTCGGCATCAGTTTATAAATACTCGGTATAGTTGAAAGGTGTATGTTGTTGTTGTTGTTAATGGAAAGGGATAATAATGTGTAGTTGCTCGGGAATTTAGCGCATCAGACCGGTACAATGTATATGGATTAGCCTTGTTAGCCACGTGGGTGGCTAACGGCGTGTAACACCAACGAGTTAAGTAATGTGATGAGGTTTGTATTTCCGCTGCAGTTTATTGTAAGTGTGATAATGTTGGATGGGGTGTTACAAAAAGTGGTATCAGAGCGAAGTATCGCTCTGATGACTGAATTACCGAGCTTAGGAAGTACCGAGTTAGGATTTAAGTACTTTGGGTTAAGGGTTGAGTGATAGCGTGAGAGATACGCTAGTTAGGTATTACCAGTGAATACTGGAAACCTACTATATCCTTCCCGCCCTCCACAATCCCTGTTTTATAACTTGGGAAACAACGCCAGAGAGATGGAAGTCCTCTCTTACTCGGGAATACCCGATCTGGCTGTTATTGAATACCTCTAAGGGTACAGAGAACCTGTCATACGGTAGATCCTGAAAACTGAGAATCCCGGAGACGGTTTCCATCTGAACAATGTTAACCGCATGCAATAGCGAAGAATGAAGAATTTTGTGTATAGAAGAATAGAATTTCCGGCAACCTGGGTCGACATGCCGAGCAGTCGAGAATAACCAGTTTGCAACGCACCAACCGTGCAACCGGCAAGAAGTGGATTAATAAAACCCGAGACGAGTGCCTACGGGACCACAGTTGATAAATAATACACCAACGGTATACCAACCGACAAGGGAACTACAACGTAGTGCCCAAACAAGAGACAAGTCTCAGTAACCACGACAAATACGTGGAATGGGCTACGAAGGAGATATAATACTAAGTAAAAGGGGTCTCCCAGAATGGGAAACACCCTAGTTGATGATTATCATGTGAAGACAGTGAGAAGTCACCTAGAGGAGTTATTGTCAAGACAGTAAGATCAGTGAGGGCCAACAAGGCCACTGATGACAGTGCGGGTAAAAACAATACCACAACCGGTATGTGTTAAACCGATAGCCAGTTAGCATGGCGCACTTGCTATAGCAAGTGCTGCTATAACAGGGCTATTCGGAAATTTATAACCACCACAGGGTACTTAGTAAAGTACCATGAAGTTAAACGAGACCACTATGACCATGGAAGGGCTTGATAGCCTAACCTCTGTAACTGTAAGTACACCAGTCAGCAGGAAGCTAGACTGGGTTAAGGTAAGAAGATGCTGTGAAACCATGAGGATTTTCTTTCAAACTCAGATTTACTCAAACCCTTCTTCTTTTCAAAACCAGATTTTCTTTCAAACCAACACTTCTTTCTAACCTTCTTTTACGCCAAACCAGTAAAACCCAAGGGCAGTGGATAAAGATACAACAGTGGATAAACTTTCCCTCGATTAAGTTCGGGAAGCAAGGAACGAATATTGTCACGGGACAATATAAGGGAGTTGACAACAGAATACTTCACCTAGGCGTGTGACGGGCACTATGAGTGTACCAACTGAATTGTGGGACGACCGCACTCCGATAGGAGCTTGTGGGCCTGACAGACCTACTTATGGGTTAGTTGGGTAGGTAGCAATGTATCATTATGGTACCCCACATATGTATACGAGTGGAGTCCGAAACACGGGAAGTAGTCGACTCCGTCTACGGTCAGCAGTATAAATCAAACAAGAGCTAAGGATTACAAGGAATAGTTGAAGTTAAGGAACTCAGTTAAATTAACGAGACTAAAGGAATTAGTGAATTCCTTCCAAGGAAATGTTTAAGAGTCAGGAGGTGCGAAGTGCACTAACTGAATGTAAAGACATCGTATATGACTTGAGGATCCTCAGGGATAAACATTATAGCTGGAATGGTGACCCAGCCTGTACATGGCAAAGCAGATGCCTAATGTGGACACATTAATGTGCAATGAATGGGATGAAACTCCCAGAATGAGTACCTACACTATCAGGAAATGTTGATCTTCACAGAAGAAGATAATGATAATAACCAGTTAAGAACGCAAAAAGGCGTGGCTAACTGAATGTACCAATAAGTGTGAACCAGATGTAAAAGCATAACTTAGCAACACCCAGGAGCAATCCTTGAAGGGTGTTCGCATCAACAGTTGATGCAGGAAATGACCTGACAGAAACACGAGGGTTGAAACTAACACCCAGTTTAGACATAAGTTGTCAGGAGACGGACTGACAAACCTGAGGGGCATCCCATGAAAGGAAACGGAACGCAACGACCTTGTCATGGAGCTCAATATGATATCCAAACCATGTAATGTTGTACAGAGAAGTACATATGTGTGGACAGCCTACAATGAGCCCAGCTCAAGGCAAACAAGGCTCATAAGCCATAAGCAAGATATGTTATATAAATTCAATTGATTGTAGAAGTTTATGTTGTATAAGTGAATAGAGTGGTAAACGAACCACTGCATTAAGAGTGGGGATACCTCTCGATATTGTGAGACCGCAGGAGCGGTAGTTATGTGTATCAAGCCCAAGAAATATGTTAAGGATTGACCATATTGTTATTGAAAGAGAGCAGTTAGCTTAGTAACATGTGTGTATAAAGTGAAACACCGAGCTGAATAATGCCGGCTTATGACTCGAATGATCGATGCTCAAGGAGCATTCAGTAGCCATCCAAATGAGTGATGAACCATAATACGAATGATGTAAGTATATGTGTGGAAGTTAATGTGACAATAAATACCATGTAAGTTAGTGTTATACAATAAACACGGTGCGCAGTAAGCGACCGTTGTATAAGTGTTGTTGAATAATGATGTGGCAGATAAGACCAATTATGAGTTAAACTCAATGGACATGCAAGCAAGTGATGATACACAGACTGGGCAATAAGCCAATGGTCGGTACTATGTGATAAGGAAACTCAGTGTGAATTCCATGGCGAATCGCATAAGGGATTTACTGTCAAGAGTTTACGCCTCTGCACTCTGTATGACTGAGTGTTTTGGTATTGCACTTGCGCAGTAATGATCGAGTGGGATAGCTAGGAATTGGAAACATGTTAATTATGGAGGAATAATGTTATAATGGCCGATGCATAGGAAATGCAAGGCCGCACCTATAGAAAGTACTTGTACAAGACCAAATGTGGAGGCATGATTAACAGTAAGTGACTACAGTAGCACTAACTGTTAAATATCGGTATGGAATATACCCCAAATGTTGGAAATAGCTGAGAGAGCACTACACACTAGGTAGTAGCTCAATCTCAACCGACAGTAAGTCGGAAGGGAACAAGTCAATCATTGTGAAATACATAGTGGTATACACAGTAAATTGTTATGGAAGTGGATAGAAAGTGTATAACTCACCGAATTCGCTAACGGTAAGAGATACCACGCGTCGGTTGAGAAACCATTGTTACCAAGATGAAGGTGACAATTGGGGATGTACAATACAGTAAGAATAACAAAAGGGAGCAATTAAGCTCTACAGTTACTAGAGTTTCGCAGCAGAAACTAGTGAACCAGTGATTCAAGTGTTGAATGTACATGGTGAACATGAGTGAATGGCTAATTATTAACGCCTAGAAGCCTAACAGGCCAGAATCGAAACCAACTAAGAGTTTAAACAAACTCCAATGAGAATCCTCTAATCAGAATCCATTGTGTAATAGACCGCGTGCAAGTTAAAACACTTCACGACGGCAGAACATTTTAAGCCAATGTTTAGTGATTGATTACGTGGGCGTAATCCCTTTTAAGGGGGGTAGAGCGCAAACCACTTAGTGTATATTACCGTACAAGAGTACGTAGTGTATGTGACTTATATTGTGCATAGCACAAAATTATTGTTTTGATGATTGTGTGTGTGTTACGTAAACATACACATTTATTCATGGTTTAATTGTGATAATTACGCACAGAAGATGCGAATACCATTGTGATAAGTGTGTTTATTTGTTAATAATACAAGTGTGGGGAGTGGAGAAACTCCCGGGGGAACAAACCCCGACAGTGTATAAATGTGAAATTGTGTGTTGTATTTTGAAAATATATGTGTATATATATACTATATAGTGATTCATAAAAAGGGTATGAGACCAATATAAAACCCAATGAGAATAAGATTCCATAGGCAACAGGACTAAAGTGTATGGAAATAACTGATAGACGAAGTTCTATCCTTGGAGATGTTATGATCATGATTAGAATGATTTAAAAGATAGAAAATTGGAAATGAGTGATTTATTTGATGCTTGAAAATGAAGTGGGAAGTGGAACTTGATTTGCATGTGATCAAGGGAAGCCGAACACAAATTGGAGTGGAAGGATAGTTCTACACTGATGCTGATCACATCAGGGTTGGATGATTCTTGAAGCTCCCTATAAGTGGTCACAAATAACCACGCTAAGAAAGGAAGCAAAGAGCATAAGTTGGACTTGGAGTTGTGTGTGTTTTCAAAAGGATTTTGAATTGGTATTTATAAAACGTCGATAGATACTTTACATAATTAAAGTTCTCTTACTTAACCTCACAAGGAAAAAAAAATTCAAATTTAAGTGATTGTTTTAATCTCCCAAAGGCACGGGGACGGAAGGTGTCCATCGCGACCGGGTTCTGCGGGATCACAGTGTATATCAAAGATATTTTTGATTGTTATACATGCTATGACATGTTGTGTGGTATGTGTAATAATATTATTTTGACCTTGAGTTCCTAAAGTGTATGCTATTAAGACCTACGAGTCTAAATGTGTTGTGTTACATAGACCTATGTGTCTAAAGGTTGTTATGTTACCCAAGACCAGTGAGTCAAAGGGGTTGTTATGTATGTGTAAGTGTTGTTAAGATACCCGGACCATTGAGTCCGAGGTTATCATGTGAATATGTTATGTTATGTGTGATGTGAATGTGTTGCCCGGACCATTAAGTCCGAGGTTGTGATGTAAAGTGTTTTGGTTATGGAAGTTTTATGGCTGTAAGTAATCCCCGTATTCTAATCTAATGATGTGTGGGAAATGTGAACTTCGAGGACGAAGTTCTTTTAAGGGGGTAGATTGAAATACCCTAAACCTTGATATGCGGTTTAAATATTAAACTATGGTATGTAAAGGCTAAAAGTGCCTTAGGAACATCAGTGTACAATTTAAACCATAGTAAAATGCAATAAAGCATTAAGACACAGTTTGAGCAAAACATGCTCTAAGCTATGAGCGAACTTGGTTAGGACCCAAAGAGCCTACCAAGGCTTAATAATATTCAAGTATGATTTAATAAGGCTAATTAAGTCCTTAGGAAACTTTGGTAGACAATGAAACCAAACAAAACACAAATAAATACCTTAAAGTCAATATGAGCAAAAATGTGCTCTAAGCCTGGGATAAATTTGTATAAGACCTAATGGTCATACCTATACCTTAAAAGTATGTTAATGAACATATTTAATCAATTACCAAAGAAAACCAAGCTTGAAAACAAGTTAAAACACAAATGTGCTCTAAGGAGTCTTAAAGCACGTTTTTGAAAAATTGTCTTGTAAATGAGTTTTGAATGGCTAGATGTCCATCATTACTCTTTAATTAACATGTGTACTATATAGTATCACATTTGGAAGTCTATATCAATGGGAAATCAAAAATTTCACATCTATGTGCCTTAGTTTGTGAATAGTGCTCAAATAGTGCTAGTTTAAGTCATAAGTCAACATAAGATGTTAAATGGTCAAACAAGGCCATATATATCTTTAATATAGAAGGGGGGACGGTTTTTGAAGTGTGAGTCATCACACTTGGCCAGCAAAGTCAATTAAAGAAGAAAGGATAAAGTAAAAGACTATTTACTTTATAAACATAAATATCTCACACTTTTACCTCTCACCTCACTTTTCTTCATTTCTTTCTTTCCCACCGTCTTCCTCATGGTTCTCCCAACTCCAAACCGTTCATGCTACAGCAACCACTCTTCTTCAACTTCATTTCCTTGCCAAATCCAACCCCATGCTCCAAATCAAATTCTAAGAGCATATTTGTGCTAGTTAGACCAAGCCCTTCATTTCCCTCTTTTCAAAACTTCAAGGGCTCAAGTTTGATTCCATGGAGAATCTCCATTGATGGAGTAAAAGCTCCATTTCTTGCACCTTATTGTTCTTCTTGGTTCTAAGGTAATAAAAGTCAAAGAAAACTAGCATTCCTCTCATTTTTATTCATGGCCGAGAATCACCTTGTAATGGTGTCTTCTCTTGCTTTTGTTTAGCTTCATTCCAATCTTCAAGGGACAAGGAGGAGTCCTCTCTTGTTACATGTTCAAATTCTCTTTCAAATTCAAAGGTAAATATCATTTTAGTGTATTAAAACACTTATGTTAAACTAGGGTTTGTATATGAGTTTAAGTGTGAATTCTTAAGCTCATTACCCTTATATGTATATTGATTAGAAAGTTGACAAGTGATCAAACTCCTTGCTGATTTTCGGTTCAAGGAAACAAGAAAGAAGTTTGAGAGGAAAAGAGGTAAACAAACTATCTCAATGTAGTTTAAATGCCTTAGGAAAATGAGCTTGATTTGCTTAATAAAATACCTAAGGAGCCAATGGTGAATGACCTAGAGAAATGCTCTCAAGGAGTTTATTAAGGGCATATGTATTGTTGGGTGTATTTGCAGGTCAAAGGCATTACTTATGTGGGAAATTCAGTGTTTAAGGTTTATGCAATTTAAGGGCCTAAGAGCCATGTTATTTAAGGGCCTAAGTGCCAAGCAATTTAAGCTTATGCACTATATTGTGATGTAGTGCTAAATGTGTGAAGTTTGTGTATAAAATGTGTTTGATGGATTTTAGGTGTTCTTGAATGGAATAAGGTAAAAACCTAAGTGTTTGGATGTGAGAATATACAAGAGAAGCTATGGCAAAATTTAGTTGATGAACAAAGGAGTTCATGTGTTGTAATGAGATTTTATGACCTAGAAGGTGCTAGGAATGGTTGGTGAAGATGGTGAATAAGGTGTTCTTAAGTGTTAGATGCCTTGGGCACAATCTTGGAGGATTTAGAAATCAAATGAGTGTTTTATACACACCAAAGTTATGATATGTGAAGTATTAAGGCTTGTTAAAGTTTAGGTAAACAAAGGAAAAGTAATGCTTTGTGAAGGTCCAAGTGTAAACTTGTGGATATAGAAGGAGTTGTGTAATGGAGATGTTTGTGAGGAATGACGCTTGGAGTAGATGTGATGGTGGTGAGAAAACATTTTAGTTAGTTGTTATCATAAGTATAAACCACCACTTAGGAACTTAGGGAAAAACATTACAAGTGTTAGGAATTTTGCAAGAATTTGAGTGAATGATCAAGGAGCTTGATGGTGGGTCAACTAATGAGTTTAATGGATGATTTAAGAGGGTGTTTAAGTGGCTAAATGGTGTTAGAACATATAAGGGAACTTGTGGAGGAGTTTGGATAAGATAGGCATTTTTAGGAGAGTTTCTGCAGCCGACCTACCCAGGGGACCGACCCCAGTCTGGGTCGGTCGGGCTGAAACTGTGAAGTTGGATGTTCTCTGCAGCCGACCTACCCAGGGGGTGGGTCGGTCGGTGGGTCGGTCGGACCTTAAAAAAAAAATTAAAAAAAAAATTAATTTTAAGAATGTTAAGTGGTATTAGTGGTATGCCATTAAGAGAGTATTGATGGTTAGAAAGATAAATATATATGGACTTGAGAGATTAAGTTAAGTAAGATGATTTAAACGTTAAGGTTATAAATGATATGTAATGAGGGGATTGTTAAGTAATGATGTTATAAGATTGTTAAGGGCATGTTAAGTAAGTTATAATGATATTTGGTGAGGGAAAAATTGTAGCAAAATGTAAAAGTAAAACAAGTTAAAATGTAAAGTTATGTAACTAAGTTAACGGGGAAAAGTTATAAGCATTAGACATTAAATAATCATGCTACCCTGATGTTAATAAAAGTACATGTAATGTTATCAGTTGTTCGATATAGTTTCGGCCACGCGTGAGGAAGGAAACACAAGAGGTTGGATCCGAATCCTGGCTGTAATCTTTTCCATGGACCAATTCCCTTGAATTGGTAGCATCCTGGATTAGTGGGCCACCCTAAAGCCCGGTGGTGGGATGTAGTAATCCCTGCCCGGAGGTCATACCGACTTGACTTGAGTAAAGTAAGTAAGAAGTAGTATTGTATGTATCGGTCTTGACTGTTGTAAGTCATTGACCTTGAGTAAATGAGTATTGGACACCCGATTAACCCGGGTGTGTAAGGAGCTAACAAGCCCCCTGTATGAATTAGAGAAGTGTATCTCCGTATTGCGTATCGAGTATGTATGAGTATGTATTGTGCATGTGTATTCTGGAAGATGGTAAGTAAGTATTGGTTGACTCGTATTGTCTTCCAAGCATGTATTGTACTGGCGTATGTATGTATACCTTGTGTAGTATTGTAGTATCGTGAATGAAAGCATGTATGTATAAATGTATGTATGGTATGTAAAATGAATTGCATGTATTCGACCAAATGGTCGGCGTACCCTCGCTAGTACGGGGGTGATGCGGTTATCATGCTCAGCGAAAGCTGACCCCTTTGGGGGAACGTTTTTAGTGTGCAGGTACCCGAAGAGGATATGGTCAAGGCTCGAGACGGTGTCTACACTTGGATAAGTAAAGTAGAATGTAGAGGTGTACGAAGTGGCACACCCCCTTGCAGTTAGAAAGTAAGTAGTTGTGAGGAATGGGTTTTAGTTAAACTCTTAATGAGTATGCATGGAATTGAAGAGGTATCGATCTGTATTGGAACTTAGGAAACTCGGTATGTGTAGTGTATTATCTTGTAAGGAATTATGGAGTATTATACTGAATGGAGTGTTGTATCAAATGGAGTATTGTAGTACTCAGTAAGTAATGGGAGTATGTATGTGTTTGCGTAGTACTCGGATATTCCGGTCCATCAGACCGATGCTGTATGTAGAAGTAGTAGCCTTGTTAGTCACGTGGGTGACTAGCAGCATTGTATCACCCGATGTATGTAAGTATGTATCCGCTGCGTGACTCGGGAAGCACGAGGAGATTGGACGGTTATGACTGTATTAATGGTAGGGGTGTTACAAAAAGTGGTATCAGAGCGATACTTCGCTCTGATGACTGGAAATACCGAGTTTAGGAAGTACCGAGTTAGGATTTAGAAGCTTAGGGCTAAGGGCTGAGTGTTAGCATTAGAGATGTGCTAGATAGAAACTCCCGGTGAGTACCGGGTACCTACCGCACCAGTCCCGCCCACCGCATCCCCATTGTATAACTTGGGAAAGGACGCCAGAGAGAGGAAAAGCCCTCTCATACTCGGGAAAACCCGACCTGGCAGTAGTGAGATATTCCTATAAGAGCAAAGAACCCGACATATGGTAGATTCCAAGAATTGGAAGTTCCGGAGATGATTCCCAGTTGAATAACAATACCCGCACTTAATAGCGGTGGAATGAGCACTCCAACCGTGAGGAGGCTACAACTTACAACAGCATGGGGCGACATGCTTAGCAGTCACGAAACCTAGCTAGTCAACCAACAACAGGAAAGAAGCACTAACCGTACAATGAAATGGAAAGGGAATAGTAATGGAACCCGAGACACAAGTCTACGGGACCGTAGTAGCTAGGTAATACCACCGAGGTATACCAACCGACTAAAGACAAAGTCAGGCGTGATTTACTCCAAAACTACGATGCCAAAAGGTTATAATACATGGCCAACATAGCTTACGCAGCTACAAGAATATCCACGGGATATGAACCGATAGGACTACGAGAGTAGTGCCTAAACAAGCTAAGGCTCAGTAACCACAGCAAACGTGTGGGAATGAGCAACAAAGGAAAGCATAAAGCGAATGAATGGGAATCTCCAAGGATTGGAAAAGTACCCAGATCTACGAAAGCCGTGTCGAGATCACTGAGAGGTCACTCAGAAGAGTTGACAGAGCTACCAAAACAGTGAAGAAGTAGTACCGTGATCGGTATAGGATTACCTAAAAACCACCAGTACCACGCACTTGCCACGGCAAGTGCAGTAAGGACAGAAATATGTAAAGGAATCCTAACACACCACAGGTACATAGCAATGTACAGCGACTACGACGAAGCAACTACAGGATCACAAATCCTGAAACTGAAGGAATGGAACCTTAGAAAGGCCTAACGGCCCGACCACTGTATTTAGAACATACCAGTCAGCAAGAAGCTGGACTTGGTCAAGACCTCAACATGGCTATGCCATGTAGAACTTCTTTTAACACCGAACCGTTATTTCAAAACCCAAATTTTCTTCCAAAACCACAACCCTTCTTTTAAAAACCTTGGATTTTGAAACCAAACCAACAGAATTACGGTGAGTATCATAGAATGATACAAGAGGAATTGGCAACAGAATACTTCACCTAGGCGTGTGACGAACACTACGGGTGTACCCAATTACGGGATGTGGGACAACCGCACTCCAAAGGAGCGTGCGGGCCTGACATGTAGTTAGGTAAGTGGTAACGTATCAACATGGTACCCCACGTAGGTATACATGTAGCGTACGAAATACGGGAAGTAGTCAACTCCGCTCTACGGACCACCAGTAAGATCAAATCAGAAGAGCTGGACACCTCAGACGATTAAGTATAAGGGAACTCAGAGAATCCATCTGAAGATGAGAAATGAGAATTAGGAAGCGCAAGGAGCGCAGACTAATAAGTATAGACATTGGATATGTCTCAAGATGTCAAACAAACACATGACAGCTGGAAGGGATACCCAGCCTGAACACAGTAAGGCAAAAGCCTAACGTGAACACCACAATGCTCAACAAACGGGACAGAGTTCCCAAGAGCAGTCACAAGATCACCATAAAGTATAATCCATCGTTGAAGAGAATCTTAAACCTAGTCTAAACCACTAGGAGGAGTATAAACAGTCTACCTGAAATACCCTAAACCTTGATATGCGGTTTAAATATTAAACTATGGTATGTAAAGGCTAAAAGTGCCTTAGGAACATCAGTGTACAATTTAAACCATAGTAAAATGCAATAAAGCATTAAGACACAGTTTGAGCAAAAACATGCTCTAAGCTATGAGCGAACTTGGTTAGGACCCAAAGAGCCTACCAAGGCTTAATAATATTCAAGTATGATTTAATAAGGCTAATTAAGTCCTTAGGAAACTTTGGTAGACAATGAAACCAAACAAAACACAAATAAATACCTTAAAGTCAATATGAGCAAAAATGTGCTCTAAGCCTGGGATAAATTTGTATAAGACCTAATGGTCATACCTATACCTTAAAAGTATGTTAATGAACATATTTAATCAATTACCAAAGAAAACCAAGCTTGAAAACAAGTTAAAACACAAAATGTGCTCTAAGGAGTCTTAAAGCACGTTTTTGAAAAATTGTCTTGTAAATGAGTTTTGAATGGCTAGATGTCCATCATTACTCTTTAATTAACATGTGTACTATATAGTATCACATTTGGAAGTCTATATCAATGGGAAATCAAAAATTTCACATCTATGTGCCTTAGTTTGTGAATAGTGCTCAAATAGTGCTAGTTTAAGTCATAAGTCAACATAAGATGTTAAATGGTCAAACAAGGCCATATATATCTTTAATATAGAAGGGGGGACGGTTTTTGAAGTGTGAGTCATCACACTTGGCCAGCAAAGTCAATTAAAGAAGAAAGGATAAAGTAAAAAGACTATTTACTTTATAAACATAAATATCTCACACTTTTACCTCTCACATCACTTTTCTTCATTTCCTTTCTTTCCCACCGTCTTCCTCATGGTTCTCCCAACTCCAAACCGTTCATGCTACAGCAACCACTCTTCTTCAACTTCATTTCCTTGCCAAATCCAACCCCATGCTCCAAATCAAATTCTAAGAGCATATTTGTGCTAGTTAGACCAAGCCCTTCATTTCCCTCTTTTCAAAACTTCAAGGGCTCAAGTTTGATTCCATGGAGAATCTCCATTGATGGAGTAAAAGCTCCATTTCTTGCACCTTATTGTTCTTCTTGGTTCTAAAGTAATAAAAGTCAAAGAAAACTAGCATTCCTCTCATTTTTATTCATGGCCGAGAATCACCTTGTAATGGTGTCTTCTCTTGCTTTTGTTTAGCTTCATTCCAATCTTCAAGGGACAAGGAGGAGTCCTCTCTTGTTACATGTTCAAATTCTCTTTCAAATTCAAAGGTAAATATCATTTTAGTGTATTAAAACACTTATGTTAAACTAGGGTTTGTATATGAGTTTAAGTGTGAATTCTTAAGCTCATTACCCTTATATGTATATTGATTAGAAAGTTGACAAGTGATCAAACTCCTTGCTGATTTTCGGTTCAAGGAAACAAGAAAGAAGTTTGAGAGGAAAAGAGGTAAACAAACTATCTCAATGTAGTTTAAATGCCTTAGGAAAATGAGCTTGATTTGCTTAATAAAATACCTAAGGAGCCAATGGTGAATGACCTAGAGAAATGCTCTCAAGGAGTTTATTAAGGGCATATGTATTGTTGGGTGTATTTGCAGGTCAAAGGCATTACTTATGTGGGAAATTCAGTGTTTAAGGTTTATGCAATTTAAGGGCCTAAGAGCCATGTTATTTAAGGGCCTAAGTGCCAAGCAATTTAAGCTTATGCACTATATTGTGATGTAGTGCTAAATGTGTGAAGTTTGTGTATAAAATGTGTTTGATGGATTTTAGGTGTTCTTGAATGGAATAAGGTAAAAACCTAAGTGTTTGGATGTGAGAATATACAAGAGAAGCTATGGCAAAATTTAGTTGATGAACAAAGGAGTTCATGTGTTGTAATGAGATTTTATGACCTAGAAGGTGCTAGGAATGGTTGACTGTGAAGATGGTGAATTAAGGTGTTCTTAAGTGTTAAGATGCCTTGGGCACAATCTTGGAGGATTTAGAAATCAAATGAGTGTTTTATACACACCAAAGTTATGATATGTGAAGTATTAAGGCTTGTTAAAGTTTAGGTAAACAAAGGAAAAGTAATGCTTTGTGAAGGTCCAAGTGTAAACTTGTGGATATAGAAGGAGTTGTGTAATGGAGATGTTTGTGAGGAATGACGCTTGGAGTAGATGTGATGGTGGTGAGAAAACATTTTAGTTAGTTGTTATCATAAGTATAAACCACCACTTAGGAACTTAGGGAAAAACATTACAAGTGTTAGGAATTTTGCAAGAATTTGAGTGAATGATCAAGGAGCTTGATGGTGGGTCAACTAATGAGTTTAATGGATGATTTAAGAGGGTGTTTAAGTGGCTAAATGGTGTTAGAACATATAAGGGAACTTGTGGAGGAGTTTGGAATAAGATAGGCATTTTTAGGAGAGTTTCTGCAGCCGACCTACCCAGGGGACCGACCCCAGTCTGGGTCGGTCGGGCTGAAACTGTGAAGTTGGATGTTCTCTGCAGCCGACCTACCCAGGGGGTGGGTCGGTCGGTGGGTCGGTCGGACCTTAAAAAAAAAAATTAAATTTAATATTAAGAATGTTAAGTGGTATTAGTGGTATGCCATTAAGAGAGTATTGATGGTTAGAAAGATAAATATATATGGACTTGAGAGATTAAGTTAAGTAAGATGATTTAAACGTTAAGGTTATAAAATGATATGTAATGAGGGGATTGTTAAGTAATGATGTTATAAGATTGTTAAGGGCATGTTAAGTAAGTTATAATGATAATTTGGTGAGGGAAAAATTGTAGCAAAATGTAAAAGTAAAACAAGTTAAAATGTAAAGTTATGTAACTAAGTTAACGGGGAAAAGTTATAAGCATTAGACATTAAATAATCATGCTACCCTGATGTTAATAAAAGTACATGTAATGTTATCAGTTGTTCGAGAATTGCTCGAGGAACATAAGTGGGCGTGATAAAGTGGACTCCGGTGACAGGTATGGTTTTCTTGCAACCTGTGTCCTACCGGATTACACCGGCTTGTATGCCAATGTGTTTTTCTGTATGTTTGCCACGTTGTAAGATAAAACATGTAATGAGTTTATAGTAATTCATTTATGTGGCGTGTTCAACTCCGATACCATTTAACCTCGAAAGTGTTAAACCTTAGCTAACTGAGTCTAGGATCACATGAGGTTCGGTATTCGGATTAAACGACCCGAACCATGGGACGTTCTAACCACGGCTATGCGTGAGTTAATTATGTGATGTTTGTGTGTGTGTACGTAAGGACCTCTCTTGTATGTTTAACTCAGTTGTAATACTGTAAGTTGTGTGGATGTGATAGACTCCATAATGGGGTTCTAACTAATATTTAATAGTAAGTTTGTACTAACAGTGGTGAGGAATCCGGTTAGGCCGGTCGCGCGTTGTTTGGGAGAGGGTATCCTTCTTAGCCTTACCCTTCTCTTTGTTATGGTTGTTTCCCTCACGGGTTATGATCTCCCATTAGCTTATTCCAAAGCTTAGCTATTCTGACTTATGATCGGTTTAGGGGGAACATGTGTTTGTGTGGTGTTCGGGCCTCCAAACCCGAACCGCCTTAACTTAAGTTACTCGTCCGACTATTAGGACGGTAATGAGTGTTGTTGTTATTGTATAACGAGCTTATCATGAGACTGGCAACATTCTCTAGGCTCACCAGTGTATAAGCAATGTTTGGGTCGGTTCCTAAGAGAACCATTCCCGTTATGTTATGTATTTTGTTGTGATGCAATATCTATTGCGGTGTTATGTTGTACACGTGGAAACGTGCAAAGTGTGGTTATGTGTTGTTATGTAGTGTATGTTATATGTTGTATAATGTGGAGTATGTGGATCATGGTTATGAATCCCAGTTTGAGAAAAGAGGCGTTTAAGGATAACCCGATTTAAGGGTAAGTGTCGTCTATTAAGGAAGTAGCTCCATTAGAGGAGGAACACTCTAGGGATAATGAATACCAAGAGTGACTTATTAAGTAAGGATATATTATCCGTTTGTTGAGCCCATTGAGGCGAAATGTTATGTGTTGTGTGTTTACTGTTACATGCATGATTTAAATACAATCAACCGCATGCTAAGACGACAATTAGTTGTGCGTGGCCCGGTAGCATGTGGGCTGCGGGATTACCATACCAGCAAAGGTGCTGAGCCCCTTGGGGGCCACCCTTTCTCTTCTTTTCCTATTTCAGGTACAGAGAGCTGGAAGCCGTTCGAGAGTAGGACGGGGTAGTCATTGTACATGGGTATTCATTTAAGTGTATATATACAGTAGGTGTAGTAAGACCGATATTGTTGTCGGCATCAGTTTATAAATACTCGGTATAGTTGAAAGGTGTATGTTGTTGTTGTTGTTAATGGAAAGGGATAATAATGTGTAGTTGCTCGGGAATTTAGCCATCAGACCGGTACAATGTATATGGATTAGCCTTGTTAGCCACGTGGGTGGCTAACGGCGTGTAACACCAACGAGTTAAGTAATGTGATGAGGTTTGTATTTCCGCTGCAGTTTATTGTAAGTGTGATAATGTTGGATGGGGTGTTACAAAAAGTGGTATCAGAGCGAAGTATCGCTCTGATGACTGAATTACCGAGCTTAGGAAGTACCGAGTTAGGATTTAAGTACTTTGGGTTAAGGGTTGAGTGATAGCGTGAGAGATACGCTAGTTAGGTATTACCAGTGAATACTGGAAACCTACTATATCCTTCCCGCCCTCCACAATCCCTGTTTTATAACTTGGGAAACAACGCCAGAGAGATGGAAGTCCTCTCTTACTCGGGAATACCCGATCTGGCTGTTATTGAATACCTCTAAGGGTACAGAGAACCTGTCATACGGTAGATCCTGAAAACTGAGAATCCCGGAACGGTTTCCATCTGAACAATGTTAACCGCATGCAATAGCGAAGAATGAAGAATTTTGTGTATAGAAGAATAGAATTTCCGGCAACCTGGGTCGACATGCCGAGCAGTCGAGAATAACCAGTTTGCAACGCACCAACCGTGCAACCGGCAAGAAGTGGATTAATAAAACCCGAGACGAGTGCCTACGGGACCACAGTTGATAAATAATACACCAACGGTATACCAACCGACAAGGGAACTACAACGTAGTGCCCAAACAAGAGACAAGTCTCAGTAACCACGACAAATACGTGGAATGGGCTACGAAGGAGATATAATACTAAGTAAAAGGGGTCTCCCAGAATGGGAAACACCCTAGTTGATGATTATCATGTGAAGACAGTGAGAAGTCACCTAGAGGAGTTATTGTCAAGACAGTAAGATCAGTGAGGGCCAACAAGGCCACTGATGACAGTGCGGGTAAAAACAATACCACAACCGGTATGTGTTAAACCGATAGCCAGTTAGCATGGCGCACTTGCTATAGCAAGTGCTGCTATAACAGGGCTATTCGGAAATTTATAACCACCACAGGGTACTTAGTAAAGTACCATGAAGTTAAACGAGACCACTATGACCATGGAAGGGCTTGATAGCCTAACCTCTGTAACTGTAAGTACACCAGTCAGCAGGAAGCTAGACTGGTTAAGGTAAGAAGATGCTGTGAAACCATGAGGATTTTCTTTCAAACTCAGATTTACTCAAACCCTTCTTCTTTTCAAAACCAGATTTTCTTTCAAACCAACACTTCTTTCTAACCTTCTTTTACGCCAAACCAGTAAAACCCAAGGGCAGTGGATAAAGATACAACAGTGGATAAACTTTCCCTCGATTAAGTTCGGGAAGCAAGGAACGAATATTGTCACGGGACAATATAAGGGAGTTGACAACAGAATACTTCACCTAGGCGTGTGACGGGCACTACGAGTGTACCAACTGAATTGTGGGACGACCGCACTCCGATAGGAGCTTGTGGGCCTGACAGACCTACTTATGGGTTAGTTGGGTAGGTAGCAATGTATCATTATGGTACCCCACATATGTATACGAGTGGAGTCCGAAACACGGGAAGTAGTCGACTCCGTCTACGGTCAGCAGTATAAATCAAACAAGAGCTAAGGATTACAAGGAATAGTTGAAGTTAAGGAACTCAGTTAAATTAACGAGACTAAAGGAATTAGTGAATTCCTTCCAAGGAAATGTTTAAGAGTCAGGAGGTGCGAAGTGCACTAACTGAATGTAAAGACATCGTATATGACTTGAGGATCCTCAGGGATAAACATTATAGCTGGAATGGTGACCCAGCCTGTACATGGCAAAGCAGATGCCTAATGTGGACACATTAATGTGCAATGAATGGGATGAAACTCCCAGAATGAGTACCTACACTATCAGGAAATGTTGATCTTCACAGAAGAAGATAATGATAATAACCAGTTAAGAACGCAAAAAGGCGTGGCTAACTGAATGTACCAATAAGTGTGAACCAGATGTAAAAGCATAACTTAGCAACACCCAGGAGCAATCCTTGAAGGGTGTTCGCATCAACAGTTGATGCAGGAAATGACCTGACAGAAACACGAGGGTTGAAACTAACACCCAGTTTAGACATAAGTTGTCAGGAGACGGACTGACAAACCTGAGGGGCATCCCATGAAAGGAAACGGAACGCAACGACCTTGTCATGGAGCTCAATATGATATCCAAACCATGTAATGTTGTACAGAGAAGTACATATGTGTGGACAGCCTACAATGAGCCCAGCTCAAGGCAAACAAGGCTCATAAGCCATAAGCAAGATATGTTATATAAATTCAATTGATTGTAGAAGTTTATGTTGTATAAGTGAATAGAGTGGTAAACGAACCACTGCATTAAGAGTGGGGATACCTCTCGATATTGTGAGACCGCAGGAGCGGTAGTTATGTGTATCAAGCCCAAGAAATATGTTAAGGATTGACCATATTGTTATTGAAAGAGAGCAGTTAGCTTAGTAACATGTGTGTATAAAGTGAAACACCGAGCTGAATAATGCCGGCTTATGACTCGAATGATCGATGCTCAAGGAGCATTCAGTAGCCATCCAAATGAGTGATGAACCATAATACGAATGATGTAAGTATATGTGTGGAAGTTAATGTGACAATAAATACCATGTAAGTTAGTGTTATACAATAAACACGGTGCGCAGTAAGCGACCGTTGTATAAGTGTTGTTGAATAATGATGTGGCAGATAAGACCAATTATGAGTTAAACTCAATGGACATGCAAGCAAGTGATGATACACAGACTGGGCAATAAGCCAATGGTCGGTACTATGTGATAAGGAAACTCAGTGTGAATTCCATGGCGAATCGCATAAGGGATTTACTGTCAAGAGTTTACGCCTCTGCACTCTGTATGACTGAGTGTTTTGGTATTGCACTTGCGCAGTAATGATCGAGTGGGATAGCTAGGAATTGGAAACATGTTAATTATGGAGGAATAATGTTATAATGGCCGATGCATAGGAAATGCAAGGCCGCACCTATAGAAAGTACTTGTACAAGACCAAATGTGGAGGCATGATTAACAGTAAGTGACTACAGTAGCACTAACTGTTAAATATCGGTATGGAATATACCCCAAATGTTGGAAATAGCTGAGAGAGCACTACACACTAGGTAGTAGCTCAATCTCAACCGACAGTAAGTCGGAAGGGAACAAGTCAATCATTGTGAAATACATAGTGGTATACACAGTAAATTGTTATGGAAGTGGATAGAAAGTGTATAACTCACCGAATTCGCTAACGGTAAGAGATACCACGCGTCGGTTGAGAAACCATTGTTACCAAGATGAAGGTGACAATTGGGGATGTACAATACAGTAAGAATAACAAAAGGGAGCAATTAAGCTCTACAGTTACTAGAGTTTCGCAGCAGAAACTAGTGAACCAGTGATTCAAGTGTTGAATGTACATGGTGAACATGAGTGAATGGCTAATTATTAACGCCTAGAAGCCTAACAGGCCAGAATCGAAACCAACTAAGAGTTTAAACAAACTCCAATGAGAATTCTTGGTTTAGGAACTAAACCGCCAATATGGTTAAGATCCTCTAATCAGAATCCATTGTGTAATAGACCGCGTGGAAGTTAAAACACTTCACGACGGCAGAACATTTTAAGCCAATGTTTAGTGATTGATTACGTGGGCGTAATCCCTTTTAAGGGGGGTAGAGCGCAAACCACTTAGTGTATATTACCGTACAAGAGTACGTAGTGTATGTGACTTATATTGTGCATAGCACAAAATTATTGTTTTGATGATTGGTGTGTGTGTTACGTAAACATACACATTTATTCATGGTTTAATTGTGATAATTACGCACAGAAGATGCGAATACCATTGTGATAAGTGTGTTTATTTGTTAATAATACAAGTGTGGGGAGTGGAGAAACTCCCGGGGGAACAAACCCCGACAGTGTATAAATGTGAAATTGTGTGTTGTATTTTGATAAAATATATGTGTATATATATACTATATAGTGATTCATAAAAAGGGTATGAGACCAATATAAAACCCAATGAGAATAAGATTCCATAGGCAACAGGACTAAAGTGTATGGAAATAACTGATAGACGAAGTTCTATCCTTGGAGATGTTATGATCATGATTAGAATGATTTAAAAGATAGAAAATTGGAAATGAGTGATTTATTTGATGCTTGAAAATGAAGTGGGAAGTGGAACTTGATTTGCATGTGATCAAGGGAAGCCGAACACAAATTGGAGTGGAAGGATAGTTCTACACTGATGCTGATCACATCAGGGTTGGATGATTCTTGAAGCTCCCTATAAGTGGTCACAAATAACCACGCTAAGAAAGAAGCAAAGAGCATAAGTTGGACTTGGAGTTGTGTGTGTTTTCAAAAGGATTTTGAATTGGTATTTATAAAACGTCGATAGATACTTTACATAATTAAAGTTCTCTTACTTAACCTCACAAGGAAAAAAATTTCAAATTTAAGTGATTGTTTTAATCTCCCAAAGGCACGGGGACGGAAGGTGTCCATCGCGACCGGGTTCTGCGGGATCACAGTGTATATCAAAGATATTTTTGATTGTTATACATGCTATGACATGTTGTGGTATGTGTAAAAATATATTTTGACCTTGAGTTCCTAAAGTGTATGCTATTAAGACCTACGAGTCTAAATGTGTTGTGTTACATAGACCTATGTGTCTAAAGGTTGTTATGTTACCCAAGACCAGTGAGTCAAAGGGGTTGTTATGTATGTGTAAGTGTTGTTAAGATACCCGGACCATTGAGTCCGAGGTTATCATGTGAATATGTTATGTTATGTGTGGATGTGAATGTGTTGCCCGGACCATTAAGTCCGAGGTTGTGATGTAAAGTGTGTTTGGTTATGGAAGTTTTATGGCTGTAAGTAATCCCCGTATTCTAATCTAATGATGTGTGGGAAATGTGAACTTCGAGGACGAAGTTCTTTTAAGGGGGTAGATTGAAATACCCTAAACCTTGATATGCGGTTTAAATATTAAACTATGGTATGTAAAGGCTAAAAGTGCCTTAGGAACATCAGTGTACAATTTAAACCATAGTAAAATGCAATAAAGCATTAAGACACAGTTTGAGCAAAAACATGCTCTAAGCTATGAGCGAACTTGGTTAGGACCCAAAGAGCCTACCAAGGCTTAATAATATTCAAGTATGATTTAATAAGGCTAATTAAGTCCTTAGGAAACTTTGGTAGACAATGAAACCAAACAAAACACAAATAAATACCTTAAAGTCAATATGAGCAAAAATGTGCTCTAAGCCTGGGATAAATTTGTATAAGACCTAATGGTCATACCTATACCTTAAAAGTATGTTAATGAACATATTTAATCAATTACCAAAGAAAACCAAGCTTGAAAACAAGTTAAAACACAAAATGTGCTCTAAGGAGTCTTAAAGCACGTTTTTAAAAATTGTCTTGTAAATGAGTTTTGAATGGCTAGATGTCCATCATTACTCTTTAATTAACATGTGTACTATATAGTATCACATTTGGAAGTCTATATCAATGGGAAATCAAAAATTTCACATCTATGTGCCTTAGTTTGTGAATAGTGCTCAAATAGTGCTAGTTTAAGTCATAAGTCAACATAAGATGTTAAATGGTCAAACAAGGCCATATATATCTTTAATATAGAAGGGGGGACGGTTTTTGAAGTGTGAGTCATCACACTTGGCCAGCAAAGTCAATTAAAGAAGAAAGGATAAAGTAAAAAGACTATTTACTTTATAAACATAAATATCTCACACTTTTACCTCTCACCTCACTTTTCTTCATTTCTTTCTTTCCCACCGTCTTCCTCATGGTTCTCCAACTCCAAACCGTTCATGCTACAGCAACCACTCTTCTTCAACTTCATTTCCTTGCCAAATCCAACCCCATGCTCCAAATCAAATTCTAAGAGCATATTTGTGCTAGTTAGACCAAGCCCTTCATTTCCCTCTTTTCAAAACTTCAAGGGCTCAAGTTTGATTCCATGGAGAATCTCCATTGATGGAGTAAAAGCTCCATTTCTTGCACCTTATTGTTCTTCTTGGTTCTAAGGTAATAAAAGTCAAAGAAAACTAGCATTCCTCTCATTTTTATTCATGGCCGAGAATCACCTTGTAATGGTGTCTTCTCTTGCTTTTGTTTAGCTTCATTCCAATCTTCAAGGGACAAGGAGGAGTCCTCTCTTGTTACATGTTCAAATTCTCTTTCAAATTCAAAGGTAAATATCATTTTAGTGTATTAAAACACTTATGTTAAACTAGGGTTTGTATATGAGTTTAAGTGTGAATTCTTAAGCTCATTACCCTTATATGTATATTGATTAGAAAGTTGACAAGTGATCAAACTCCTTGCTGATTTTCGGTTCAAGGAAACAAGAAAGAAGTTTGAGAGGAAAAGAGGTAAACAAACTATCTCAATGTAGTTTAAATGCCTTAGGAAAATGAGCTTGATTTGCTTAATAAAATACCTAAGGAGCCAATGGTGAATGACCTAGAGAAATGCTCTCAAGGAGTTTATTAAGGGCATATGTATTGTTGGGTGTATTTGCAGGTCAAAGGCATTACTTATGTGGGAAATTCAGTGTTTAAGGTTTATGCAATTTAAGGGCCTAAGAGCCATGTTATTTAAGGGCCTAAGTGCCAAGCAATTTAAGCTTATGCACTATATTGTGATGTAGTGCTAAATGTGTGAAGTTTGTGTATAAAATGTGTTTGATGGATTTTAGGTGTTCTTGAATGGAATAAGGTAAAAACCTAAGTGTTTGGATGTGAGAATATACAAGAGAAGCTATGGCAAAATTTAGTTGATGAACAAAGGAGTTCATGTGTTGTAATGAGATTTTATGACCTAGAAGGTGCTAGGAATGGTTGAGTGTGAAGATGGTGAATTAAGGTGTTCTTAAGTGTTAAGATGCCTTGGGCACAATCTTGGAGGATTTAGAAATCAAATGAGTGTTTTATACACACCAAAGTTATGATATGTGAAGTATTAAGGCTTGTTAAAGTTTAGGTAAACAAAGGAAAAGTAATGCTTTGTGAAGGTCCAAGTGTAAACTTGTGGATATAGAAGGAGTTGTGTAATGGAGATGTTTGTGAGGAATGACGCTTGGAGTAGATGTGATGGTGGTGAGAAAACATTTTAGTTAGTTGTTATCATAAGTATAAACCACCACTTAGGAACTTAGGGAAAAACATTACAAGTGTTAGGAATTTTGCAAGAATTTGAGTGAATGATCAAGGAGCTTGATGGTGGGTCAACTAATGAGTTTAATGGATGATTTAAGAGGGTGTTTAAGTGGCTAAATGGTGTTAGAACATATAAGGGAACTTGTGGAGGAGTTTGGAATAAGATAGGCATTTTTAGGAGAGTTTCTGCAGCCGACCTACCCAGGGGACCGACCCCAGTCTGGGTCGGTCGGGCTGAAACTGTGAAGTTGGATGTTCTCTGCAGCCGACCTACCCAGGGGGTGGGTCGGTCGGTGGGTCGGTCGGACCTTAAAAAAAAAATTAAAAAAAAAATTTTAATTTTAAGAATGTTAAGTGGTATTAGTGGTATGCCATTAAGAGAGTATTGATGGTTAGAAAGATAAATATATATGGACTTGAGAGATTAAGTTAAGTAAGATGATTTAAACGTTAAGGTTATAAAATGATATGTAATGAGGGGATTGTTAAGTAATGATGTTATAAGATTGTTAAGGGCATGTTAAGTAAGTTATAATGATAATTTGGTGAGGGAAAAATTGTAGCAAAATGTAAAAGTAAAACAAGTTAAAATGTAAAGTTATGTAACTAAGTTAACGGGGAAAAGTTATAAGCATTAGACATTAAATAATCATGCTACCCTGATGTTAATAAAAGTACATGTAATGTTATCAGTTGTTCGAGAATTGCTCGAGGAACATAAGTGGGCGTGTATAAAGTGGACTCCGGTGACAGGTATGGTTTTCTTGCAACCTGTGTCCTACCGGATTACACCGGCTTGTATGCCAATGTGTTTTTCTGTATGTTTGCCACGTTGTAAGATAAAACATGTAATGAGTTTATAGTAATTCATTTATGTGGCGTGTTCAACTCCGATACCATTTAACCTCGAAAGTGTTAAACCTTAGCTAACTGAGTCTAGGATCACATGAGGGTTCGGTATTCGGATTAAACGACCCGAACCATGGGACGTTCTAACCACGGCTATGCGTGAGTTAATTATGTGATGTTTGTGTGTGTGTACGTAAGGACCTCTCTTGTATGTTTAACTCAGTTGTAATACTGTAAGTTGTGTGGATGTGATAGACTCCATAATGGGGTTCTAACTAATATTTAATAGTAAGTTTGTACTAACAGTGGTGAGGAATCCGGTTAGGCCGGTCGCGCGTTGTTTGGGAGAGGGTATCCTTCTTAGCCTTACCCTTCTCTTTGTTATGGTTGTTTCCCTCACGGGTTATGATCTCCCATTAGCTTATTCCAAAGCTTAGCTATTCTGACTTATGATCGGTTTAGGGGGAACATGTTTGTGTGGTGTGTTCGGGCCTCCAAACCCGAACCGCCTTAACTTAAGTTACTCGTCCGACTATTAGGACGGTAATGAGTGTTGTTGTTATTGTATAACGAGCTTATCATGAGACTGGCAACATTCTCTAGGCTCACCAGTGTATAAGCAATGTTTGGGTCGGTTCCTAAGAGAACCATTCCCGTTATGTTATGTATTTTGTTGTGATGCAATATCTATTGCGGTGTTATGTTGTACACGTGGAAACGTGCAAAGTGTGGTTATGTGTTGTTATGTAGTGTATGTTATATGTTGTATAATGTGGAGTATGTGGATCATGGTTATGAATCCCAGTTTGAGAAAAGAGGCGTTTAAGGATAACCCGATTTAAGGGTAAGTGTCGTCTATTAAGGAAGTAGCTCCATTAGAGGAGGAACACTCTAGGGATAATGAATACCAAGAGTGACTTATTAAGTAAGGATATATTATCCGTTTGTTGAGCCCATTGAGGCGAAATGTTATGTGTTGTGTGTTTACTGTTACATGCATGATTTAAATACAATCAACCGCATGCTAAGACGACAATTAGTTGTGCGTGGCCCGGTAGCATGTGGGCTGCGGGATTACCATACCAGCAAAGGTGCTGAGCCCCTTGGGGGCCACCCTTTCTCTTCTTTTCCTATTTCAGGTACAGAGAGCTGGAAGCCGTTCGAGAGTAGGACGGGGTAGTCATTGTACATGGGTATTCATTTAAGTGTATATATACAGTAGGTGTAGTAAGACCGATATTGTTGTCGGCATCAGTTTATAAATACTCGGTATAGTTGAAAGGTGTATGTTGTTGTTGTTGTTAATGGAAAGGGATAATAATGTGTAGTTGCTCGGGAATTTAGCGCATCAGACCGGTACAATGTATATGGATTAGCCTTGTTAGCCACGTGGGTGGCTAACGGCGTGTAACACCAACGAGTTAAGTAATGTGATGAGGTTTGTATTTCCGCTGCAGTTTATTGTAAGTGTGATAATGTTGGATGGGGTGTTACACTACCCAAGAACGGGAGACGCTATAACCCACAATGGGATAACTTAAAATACAATACCACAAGGCGGTATAGTAGACACGACATGTTATAAACTTTAGCCGGATGTAACGGCGTAACCTAACAACACCCAAGGAGCAAACCTTGAAGGGTGTCTGAATTAACAACAATCAAACGAGCGTCATAATAAGACCACGAAAGCTACAACGAACACTCGGTTAAGACACCGAGGGGATTTCACTTAACAAGAAATGCCCTAATTACTAAAAGGCATTGATTAACACTGGACTGCCTAAATGACCTCCTATGAACGGAAGCGTGATGTCACGACTTGCCATGGAGCCCAGTAATACCTCCAACCTATGGGGTATACAAGGAGTGGAAACATGTATAAGCAGCTTGCAAAGAGCATAGCTCGCAGCAATTCGGCTTAAAAGCCATAAACTGACTACGATATGTAACTTAAACAGTTGCAAAACCCACACCGTTTGATAACAAGACTTGCAAGAGATATTGTCTCATACGACAAGAAATCAACAACTGGACCATCAAGTCAAACCCAACATCCTGAATGGCTTGGAGTAATGGTCAACTCAATGTCACTGTCACTAGAGCATCAGCCTAGTATACAGTTGACAAGCTTTTAACTACCTTCATATCTTCTGTAGCAATGGTAGCACAAAGGCACATCAATGGTAATAACGCCAACAATGGCCTAGTCCACGCTTGGACCCTACGAGAAACTTGAGGGAAGATACCTCTCATTAACAGAAAACCACCCATGCGGTGACGATGGGAACCCTTAGAAAGAGGCTTCGGTCTACCATAACAACAAAACTTGTGCATATAAATATTGCCAAGAGAAACAACGAATAAGGAAATGAGATTTTCAAACCACTACGCCTACGAGAGGTTGTGGACTGTAGAAGCACATCGCTTAAGAGCATCGAAGCTCGAAGGAGTGAGTATACTCCTTATACACCCAAACACGTGGTGAACCATTGTATAAATGGCGGAGGTACATAAACAAAGACTAACATAGTAAACCTCGTCACGAGACCTACGAGTGGAGACAACCCCTCAACAAGAACCTTCAATTGTTAGTGATAGAATACCCTCCAATTGGAGAACGGGACCAGAAAACCCTTGAAGTTTTGGGGGTGTCCCGGTAATGTACATGCAAAAGTAAAACCGCATAGCTAGAGCCTATGATCAGTGCTCAGCACTATAGAGAGAGTAATTGTCAAAACAAACAGTGAGTGTGCACATTGCACACCATGAATGACCGGCGTTCAAGAGAACTTGTAACCCAATAAACCACTTCATATTTGGTCAACCAAGTTATTTGGCAAACTATATCATGAATGAGGAAGTAATGTGAGGTAAGCTAACCTACACATGAAACCTAAATTGAAATAAAACATCCCCACAGTGGGAAGATAATAGTATTGTGGTATGCTACGACAACCGCCATACACACGAATAGAGGGAACCCTCAGTGTTCGTACCATAATGGAATGATGCCAATGACAATGGCAATGGGTAAAGAGGAACTACTACAGTAACAAAGACAGTAAAAACGATGTCATGTAACGAGTAAGAGTATGGTGCGCAATAAACGACCGCTAGTAGGAAGTAGTCAGACAATGACACGGAGTATAAGTATGAGAAGACAAACAGAAATATTCTTTCCTATCACATCAGTGACTTACTGTCAAGCGTTTACGCCTCTACACTCTGTATGACTGAGTATTTTGGTATGGCACTTGTGCAGCTAGTGATCTAATGGGATGGCTAGGGATATGGAGAATGTAAACCGTAGTAAACCCTTCTTTTCATCTACAAACTTGGCACAAGCCAATTAAGCAAGCTTAGCAACAAACCGTGCGGCCTGAGGCCAAAGAAGCACGAAGAGTGTGAAACACACTAACAATCATAAATGTGAATTCCAATGGAATAAAAAAGTGAAAGGAGACTTAAGAAGTCACTAGGACCGACGCATATCAATGCAAGGTCATACAAGTAAAGAACACTTGTACTGAACCAGAAGAACTAGTATAATCCGGAAGCTATTGACAATAGAGGAAACACTACGACTAGGCAGTGACCTAACCTCGCCGACAATAAGTCGGAGGAACTTAGCGAACAATCGTGGGAGTACAAACAGTATGTATAATAGATTGCCAGAGAGCTGGTTATAAATCTAAACTCATTGAGTTCAAGCACGGTAAAAGAATACCACATTTATTTAGTAAACCTTATTCCCAGAATAGAGGGATAAAAAGGTGATGTACAGCACATTAACGATAACATGAAGGGTGAGTAACCCAAGTTATCAGGGTCGCGCAGCAGAAGCTAGTGGGCCCTAGCTAAGAAATGTAATACGCCTAGTAAGTATGAAAGAATGGCTATTAATGCTTTGAAGCCTAATAGGCTAGAACCGAATTGGATATGAGTTAAATAAGCTCATATAGGAATCCTCGGTGCAAGGACTAAACCTTTGGTATGGTTAAGACCCTTTGACCTGAGCATATTGTATAGTATATCGTAGTGAAGCTAAACGCTTCAGATTGCCCACATCGAGTAAACCAATGTTTAATAGTAACATATGGTAGATTACGTGGGCGTAATCCCTTTTAAGGGGGGTAGAGCAAAAACTGTTTAATGTAAGTTTCACGAACAAACACAGAAACTATAATGTGCATAGCACAAATGAGAATCGAATTGATGATTGGTACTTATGTTAAATAAACATACGTATTCATTCATATTGTAACGGTGGTAATTGTGCACAAGAGATGCGAATACCACAGGATGAATATACCCATCTTGTAACCCCAGTGTAAAAGTATTAGTAAAGAGGAGTATAGTAACTCTTGGGGAAACAATAATCCCTGTAGTGTGTGCCTATCTGAAGTTAGACATGGCATTACGATGCATGAGTCGGTATAAAACCGATGTATAACCTAGAGGAAATTGAGTTCCCTAGGTGATTGTCTTGAGACAATTGAGAATGAGTAGTGGACGGAGCTCCACAAGTATTGTATTCTTAAAGAAGTAGTACGGATTGACTATGAGTAGTAGAGGAATGTAACCCACGAGTGGTGTATTTGTAAGTACGTTATTGGAAGTAAATTGAGGACAGCTGAATTTCAGGGAGACTGTATTCCCTAGTTGGAATAGTAGAGATAATAGAGGGTAATGGAATAAAGTAGAGAAGATTGATGGAATGAGCATTTAGGCATCAAATTCCGAGGAAAGTATTTGGGAAGTAGATTGAGAATGATTGATGGACTGAATTCCATCCTTGGAGTGGTATGAATCGTAATCACGACTAGAAAGAGTAAAAAGATAGAAAATGAAAACAATTAAATTAGTTGTTTGGTTGAATCTGATGTGAGAAGTCAAACTTGATCCTGATCAGATCAAGGGAAACCAAACACAAAGTAGGGTGGAAAGATAGTTCAACACTGATGCTGATCACATCTGGGTCGAATGATTCTTGAAGCTCCCCTCAAGTGGCCACAAGAATCACGCATAGGGTAGAAGCAATAAATACAAACTGGAATTTGGAGTTGTATGCTGTGGAGGACTTCTAAGTAGTAGTTGCGAAAGAATTTTTCTTAGCCTGGAGATGAAGGATTTGATAGAAGCGTATGCCTGAGAAAGTAGTAGAGTATCGTATTGTATTATTCCAAGGGCAGCGGGACATAGAAGAGTCCTGTGTCTAGATGACCTGAGTGCCTGCGGGATTGTAATGTGTATTGCATTGCTTTGGGGATAGCCTTGCACTGCATGTACGTTTAAATTTTGTAATGAGGAACTGGATGGGGGTAGTAAACGTGGATTTGAGTAATCATTGTACATTGGTAAGGCATGGAAAGTAGGAATCTTGAGTAATGGATTGAGGAGTTGTAAGGAGGAAGAATGTACGACGTCTGGCATAGACAAGTATGAATGAACAAGCATTGTAACCGTATAACCTTGAGCAACTTTGAGGACAAACTTCTTAAGGGGGTAGATTGAAATACCCCAAACTTAAATATAGTTATTAAGATAATTCTAATCCTTATTAAGAGCCTAATAATGCTGAGAAATTGGTAAGGAAAAATAAATCCAAAAGAATAATATAAACGCTTTAAAAGCGGAAAACGTAAATAAGCGTTAAAAACCATAGGAGGTATGAGACCTCGGTTAGAGTATTATATGGATCCAAAGGTTAATAAGACCTAAATAATATATGGGAACAACTCCCGAAGAAAACAGATCCAAATAATGTATTAAAACACTAATAGAGCTTTAACGCACGTTTTTCGAGAAGACCCGAAAACGTGATTTTAAGTGGTCAAACGAACCCGTAAAAATTATAAGTCATTCAATAAATATTAATAAGCATTTATGAAGACTTAATAACCAATAAAAATAAAGAAACGAGAAAATTCCGGAAAATGGGCCCGGTTAGTGAACAGTACCTAAACCGGGTAAAATAACAAGCGTTTTCTGTAAAAGACGAAAAACGCTCCAACTAGTATAACTGTAGGGGGGACCGATTTTTAATAGTCAAATAACCCCTCACACACACACATGTAACTAGCTAATTAAATAAAGAGACAAAAAGCAAAAAGAGGAAGAGTAGAAAAGTAACTCACCTTTTCTCTCACCCCACTTTTCCTTATTCTCTCACCTCCCTCTCCTCACCCAGCCGATTCTCCTTCTTCATCCTCCCAAGGCTGGCGATTTTTGGAGCTCCCCACAACAACCATGGCTACTCCATCTTCTTCTCCATGCTCCACCTCCATGTGAGCTCCAAATGCAAAACAAATTACATATTTGAACTCCCCTCAACATCCTCTACAATTCTATCTTTTCAAAATTCGAAAAGGAAGAACTTCACCTCCATGGGTTTTCCCCATTCAAAGAGAAAATGACACCAATGTAAAGCTTGGAGTCTCCTTTTTCCAACAAGGTAAAAACCACCATGAAAGACCTCACTTCTCTCCATCTCTTTAGTATAGCCGATTTTTGGCTCTCTCTCTCTTACCTTGTTTTTCCTCTTGTTTTGGAGTTTGGCTTCAACCCTCCAATGGTGATGAGAACACCTTCTTGAACCAAGGGCTAAAATCCCTCATAAGACACTCCAAAGGTAAACCCTAGAAATCTTGTTCTAAACATTTTTTGAGAACTAGCATTAATTAAGGGGTTAGTATGTTAATTACACGTATTTTGTGTGCTTTGGGTGATGGGAATGGAGTTTGGCAACTCCATTCCCAATGTGGCCGATTTGGGCAAGGAAGAAAGGAAGAAGAGAATTGAAAAGGGAATGAAGGAATTATAAGCTCAAGGTAAGAGCTCTTTACTAATGTTAATTTAATGCATTAGACTATGGGAATGGGCAACTAACTAAAGAACCCAAAATCTTGTATGGGTATTGTAGTATTGGAAGTTTGAGTATTTGAGAATTAGTATGTGAATTGTAGGCCTTGGAGCCAAATGATTGTGTATGAGTATTAGTATTGGTATTTGAAGAAGTATTGGTGAATGTATGTTGTATTGATTGCTGGTAGGACCCTTGTATGGGTGTGGCTAGTTTAGGAATGAATTTGATGAAAAGTGTGTATGTGGAGAAGTAAGAAAAGTAGGTGAACTATGGCGAAATCTTGGTAGGAATTATGTATTTAAGAATGACTTGGTGAATGAGAGAACCAAGGTGTATATGGGATCGAGTGGGTATGTTTAGTAGTGATGAAGTGGTAGTTATAGTATGAGAAATAAGAAGTGTAAAATCTGTAGCAAAGTGTATAAAAATGCATTGGAGAAGTTAGGAAAAATTAGTGTGTAAGAATTGGTGAAATGAATGTTGGACTTGGGTATAGATATTGTATTTGCTTGGAAATGTATTTGGGATGCTATGGGTGGCATTGGCATAGGAAGTATTGAATGGTATAAGATGAAGTAAAAATCTGTAGCATGGGAGGAACCAAAACTGCTATGAGTGCAGGAATGGAAGTGAGGGAATTGTGTAAGTTATTTGATGGATTTAGTAGTGGATTTGGTGGATGAATTAAGGTGATTTAGAATGTTTAATTAGTGCTAAATCATGTGGGGAAGTATTGGTAAATATTGGGGAAGCAATGGGTAAAGAAATACCCCAAAAACAGATTTTAAAACTGAAGTACTGGGCCGGACCGGACTTGCAAGTTCGGTCGAGCCCAGATTTACAAAGACGGGAAACCTTCTGGAATCGACCGACCTTGCGACCGGACTTGCAAGTTCGGTCGGACCAGAAAAATCTCCCGTCTGAAACCTTCTGGAATGGACCGAACTTGCGACCGGACTTGCAAGTTCGGTCGGCCAGAAAAATTCCCGTAATGCAAGCTACTGGAATGGACCGACCTTACGACCGGACTTGCAAGGTCGGTCGGGCTAAAATTCTCACGAAAGAAACTTACTGGAATGGACCGACCTTGGGACCGGACTTGCAAGGTCGGTCGGCCCTGGAATTTTCACACGATGTAGCCTACTGACTTGGACCGAACTTGCGACCGGACTTGCAAGTTCGGTCGAGTCAAAACAAAAAAAAAAGAAAAAAAATGTTTTATTATATGATTATAGTAATCATATATATATATATATGCCTATACACATATATGCATATGTATGTAGTAATACACCATTAACGGAGTAATAATGGTAAGAAAGTAAGTAAATGAGTAAGGCAACAAATTTAAGAAGTAGTAAAGAAAAGAATGGTTTTGTAATCAAGCAAGAAAGTAATGAAGTAGTAAGTATCCATTGAAAGTAACAATGAAGGAGTAAGATAGATCAATAATAGACCATTGATCATACTACTTCATGTATATATAGGAATCCAATAGTTGATCTCCAAAGGAACCGGTAGTGCGAATACGACGGTGAACGGTATGATTTCTTCATGCTCTGTATCCTAACCTGGTTACCCCGATTTGTGTGCTTATGTGATCACCAATAAGATAAATGCACGAATCGGAATTTTAATGCACTTAATTGTGTTTGAACTATTTTGTTCTTGATTGTATCTTCTTGAACATTTAGTTTGTATAATTCATGAAATGTATGAATGAGAATAAAGGGTATGTGTATGTAATGTGTACTTGTGTATTGTATGGATGTATGGAAATGAAGTACTGACTTCTACTAATTCCTAACAATCTAACTCCTGACATGAGTAAACGGAATGAGTAGAAGTCCGATATAGTTTCGGCCACGCGTGAGGATAAGGAAACACAAGAGGTTGGATCCGAATCCTGGCTGTAATCTTTTCCATGGACCAATTCCCTTGAATGGGTAGCATCCTGGATTAGTGGGCCACCCTAAAGCCCGGTGGTGGGATGTAGTAATCCCTGCCCGGAGGTAATACCGACTTGACTTGAGTAAAGTAAGTAAGAAGTAAGTATTGTATGTGTATCGGTCTTGACTGTTATAAGTCATTGACCTTGAGTAAATGAGTATTGGACACCCGATTAACCCGGGCGTGTAAAGGAGCTAACAAGCCCCCTGTATGAATTGGAGAAGTGTATCTCCGTATTGCGTATCGAGTATGTAATGAGTATGTATTGTGCATGTGTATTCTGGAAGATGGTAAGTAAGTATTGGTTGACTCGTATTGTCTTCCAAGCATGTATTGTACTGTGTGTATGTATGTATACCTTGTGTAGTATTGTAGTACCGTGAATGAAAGCATGTATGTATGAATGTATGTATGTATGTATTGTAAAATGAATTGCATGTATTCGACCAAATGGTCGGCGTACCCTCGCTAGTACGCGGGGTATGCGGTTATCATGCTCAGCGAAAGCTGACCCCTTCGGGGGAACGTTTTTAGTGTGGAGGTACCCGAAGAGGATATGGTCAAGGCTCGAGACCGGTGTCTACACTTGGATAAGTAAAAGTAGAATGTAGAGGTGTACGAAGTGGCACACCCCCTTGCACTTAGAAAGTAAGTAGTTGTGAGGAATGGGTAATGGTTAAACTCTTAATGAGTATGCATGGAATTGAAGAGGTATCGTATCTGTATTTGGAACTTAGTAAACTCGGTATGTGTAGTGTATTATCTTGTAAGGAATTATGGAGTATTGTACTGAATGGAGTATTGTATCAAATGGAGTATTGTAGTACTCAGTAAGTAATGGGAGTATGTATTGTGTTTCCGTAGTACTCGGATATTCCGGTCCATCAGACCGATGCTGTATGTAGAAGTAGTAGCCTTGTTAGTCACGTGGGTGACTAGCGGCATTGTATCACCCGATGTATGTAAGTATGTATCCGCTGCGTGACTCGGGAAGCACGAGGAGATTGGACGGTTATGACTGTATTAATGGTAGGGGTGTTACACCTTGTATATCAACATTACCTAAACCTTAACCAAACTTCTCCAAGACTTTAATTCATCCTCAAAAACACACATTGAATTCCTAGAAGTTCCAAGATAATACCTAAATCCTTGTATCACTCTAAATCACCTTAATACATGCTTTCTTCCCTAGTAAAACACTTGTTCACTTTTAACACTTCCTAGTTCACCAAAACTTATTTAAAACACTTAGAACTTCTTATACACTTTCCAAATTTTGCCATAGCTTCTCTTGTATATTCTCACATCCAAACACTTAGGTTTTTACCTTATTTCATTCAAGGACACCTAAGTCCATCAAGAACTTTCTCACACACAACACTTCACCAAATTCACACTACATCACAATATAGTGCATAAACTTAGATTGCTTGGCACTTAGGCCCTTAAATAACATGGCTCTTAGGCCCTTAAATTGCATAAACCCTAAACACTGAATTTCCCACATAAATAATGCCTTTGACCTGCAATTACATACAACAACACATATGCCCTTTAATAGTTTCCTTAAGAGCATTTTACTAGGTCATTCACCATTGGCTCCTTAGGTATTTTATTAAGCAAATCAAGCTCATTTTCCCTAAGGCATTTAAACTACATTGAGATAGTTTGTTTACCTCTTTTCCTCTCAAACTTCTTTCTTATTTCCTTAAACCGAAAATCAGCAAGGAGTTTGATCACTTGTCAACTTTCTAATCAATATACATATGAGGGTAATGAGCTTAAGAATTCACACCTTAACTCATATACTAACCCTAGTTTAACATAAGTGTTTTAATACACTAAAATGATATTTACCTTTGAATTTGAAAGAGAACTTGGTTAAGTAGCAAGATAGGACTCCTCCTAGTCCTTTGAAGTTTGAATTAAGCTAAGAAGAGAGCAAGACAAAACACCATTGTGAGGTGAATTTTCGGACATGTACCAAAATGAGAGGAAACATGGTTTTTCTTTGATTTTCCTTACCTTGAAGCATAAGAGAATGACAAGGCATGAAAATATGAGCTCAAGCTCCTTCAATGGTGAATCTCCATGGCACCAAAATTGA